>SSNS01000301.1:356694-776578 GCA_006937985.1 Aphyosemion australe | reverse complement strand
GGTTGTTGGTTCAACTCCTTTTAGCCCCGCCCCCTCAGACATTTTTGGCCCTGAGCAACACATGCATGGTTCAATTCACACCAAACTGCACACAAATGATTGTTGATAACCTACAAATTGCTCAATGGGATTTTTAATGCAATTTGGGACAGCGCCCCCTAGATACAATAAAACTTTAATAACTTCAACAAAAAAACTCAAAACTTTACCAAACTTGGTGGGAATCATCACACCACTGCGCCAAACACATTTATGTGGTTGTTGGTTCAACTCCCTTTAACTCCGCCCCTTTAGGCTGTTTGCTTCTACAAAACGCACGCAACATCTGATTGACGCCAAACTAACACAAAGCAACGCTTAACTCGCTAGCGTGGTCAGTTTAGAGCATCCTCTAGTGGTGAGACGCATCTTTTTTGGGCGGGCTCGGAGGAGATGCTGAGTTGGGGTGAGGTGCGGATGAAGTGACGGCTCGCGGTTTCCGGGGTCGCGGGGGTTGACTTTTCTGTGCCGTGGCGGTGCTCAGGTCCCCCCGGGCTGCCACAGTAGGCCGGAGCGGCGCTGAGCTGCGAGGGCCGAACGACGCTGCTTGCAGCTTTAATTGTATTTGCTTTTAAAGCTCTAAATGGCCTTGTCCCATTTGACAGGAGCTGTTGCATCCCTAGACACCGGTCCATCCTGTTCCATCAGGTCAGAACATCAGCTGCTCCTGAGTGTGACAAAGATGAGGCATACGCTCAGAGGAGAACATGACTTTACTATTGCAGCTCCTAAATTATGGAATAACCTTCCCTTGGACATCAGACAGCCCTCTTTGCTGTCTAATTTTACAACATGTCTTAAAACCTATCCTTTCTCCCTGGCCTTTGACACCAGCCGAGATGTAGACTTTAATTCTTTTTTTTTTTTGTTTTTACCATACCAGTTTATTTCTATAGCACAATTTAAGAATAGCATGTCAGCTAACCAAAGCACTGTGCAATAAAAGTGCAAAAGGCTTGGACACAAGACATATCGCAGAAAAAGAGACCCAAGAAAAGGTAAAAAAAATGCATCATTTAAAAAAATATTTTTAATTATTTCAACTGTATATTTGTATTTCATTTAATGTCATTTTGGTTTCATAATTTAATTTTATCATTGTCTTAGTCATTGTATCGTGGCTGTTGGTTTCATTCTGCCCTTTGGTCCTGTGGGTGTTTAAAATGCTCTTTAAAATAAAGCTGGTGTAGTGTTTGAATATATAAATCCAAATTTCATCTGTGTTATGATGTTCTTAGCAAGTTAATAGCATTAAAATAATGTTTTAATCCAACATTTGAGAATTAAACCAGCAATACAGACAATAATTTGGTGTTTGTCATCCCAGGAGTGTAACTGGGCTTCGTGTCAACTACTTGTGGATGTCTTCTATGATCAAAAGATCACCCACCAGCTGATCAGACCTCCAACTGAACAACAACCTGATATCCGGTTCTGCCTGAGACCAGCTCTCAAACAGTCCCTTTCTACCTCAGCTCTAGCCATCTGTCCACCCTCATTATCTGTCGGACTGATGCAGTGTGTTGGATCCTCAACAGATTCACCACCAGGAAAGCTGTGAGGATACAGCAGGTCCTAGAGCTTCTGCTCCTTTAGCTACACTTTCTTTTCTTACAGCTTGTCCTCATGGAGGATTAGTACTTTCATTAAATCCCTGTAATTGTTGAAAACATAACCTTGCCTTGTCCTTCACTGAGAATCGATGAATGCAGAGCAGCATTTGTGACAATAGTCGACAAGGGGTTAAACCTTTTTTAATAAAAAAAAGATTTTAATTAACTGCATTTATTCTTAGACCCCATGTTTGTCAAAAAGCATGAAAAAGTGCACATTTGCATCAACTGCCTGTGCTGCCGAGCCAAAATTCTACCATTCTTGAATTCCAGTTGAGGGCCAGCTGGGATCTTGTTCTTTCAGTCACGATCCAAATCTCGTGACCATATGTGAGGCTTGGAACCGGCTACACTCACAACATATTTTTAAAAAAGAAAACATAAAAGCAGTTTAGATGTTCAAACCTGACTGCATAAACTCAAGCCTGGAGAAGATGCATTTCTGGTGATAAAAGACAGATGTTTTTCTAATTGCTGAAATGCATACTAATGAGGCTGATAGTATTTACAGCTCAGCAATTTGCTCCCTGTAATTATTGCAAACATAACCTTGCCTTGTCCTTCACTGAGAATCGATGAAAACAGAGCGGCATATTGGAACTGAAATACCAACACTGTTGAGTTGAGTAGATGATGGAGAACAGATGATCTTATAGTGCGGGGCCACTGGCATCAATAACTTGACAGCTCAATAAAAGTAATTTAATAAACTGTGGACTTGTATGTATTTGTTTTATTTTCTTGCACAAATATAAAATGACAGAGTGCCCAGAAAAATAGATACTTTCAAGATTAAAGGTTGACACTGTCCTTTAGCATAGCCCTAATATTTTCTCTGTCTCTTCCTGAACAGTTAAAACATATTTTATATCAAATTCTTAAAGAAATCATCAAGAAAGCAGTTGTATCAATAGAAAATGAATTATTAGACATATACAGAACAAGTCCAGTTATAACGCACAAGTGTTTGACCCAGCATGGAATATTAAAAATTTCACCTCAACAAGAGGTGAACAATAGGCTCTGCATTTGAGAAGGCTGTAAACTATGTTCAAAGTGGAGGAAATCAATTTTGCACAAAGTTTTCTCTCAAATTATTCCAGTAGGTTTGCCAGAATAAAAATTGCTCATGCTATTGCTACGGGAGAAGGGGTGATGGAACATTGCTGACTTATATGTGCATGGGTCAGCGAGCAATACATTTAAGAAATGTGCATGGACCACAATTTTTCTCCCTCCAAAGGACCTTCTGTTCTGTTTCTCCTGACAGCGCTGGCAAATGAAAACTATTTGTTCTAACCTCCAATTACCATGCCAAGTTGTTTTAAAAGGACCATGGAAATCTGCAGCAAGAAAACACCAGACCAAANTTTGACTGCACCAAACACATTTATGTGGTTGTTGGTTCAACTCCCTTTAGCCCCGCCCCCTCAGACATTTTTGCCCCTGAGCAACACATGCATGGTGCAATTCACACCAAACTGCACACAAATGATTGTTGATAACCTACAAACTGCTCAATGGGATTTTTAATACAGTTGGGACAGCGCCCCCTACATACAATAAAACTTTAATAACTTCAACAAAAAAACTCAAAACTGTACCAAACTTGGTGGGAATCATCACACCACTGCACCAAACACATTTATGTGGTTGTTGGTTCAACTCCCTTTAACTCCGCCCCTTTAGGCTGTTTGCTTATAGAAAATGCACGCAACATCTGATTGACGCCAAACTAACACAAAGCAACGCTTAACTCACTAGCTTGGTCAGTTTAGAGCATCCTCTAGTGGTGAGACGCATCATTTTTGGGCGGGCTCGGAGGAGATGCTGAGTTGGGGTGAGGTGCGGATGAAGTGACGGCTCGCGGTTTCCGGGGTCGCGGGGGTTGACGTTTCTGTGCCGTGGCGGTGCTCAGGTCCCCCCGGGCTGCCACTGGAGGCCGGAGCGGCGCTGAGCTGCGAGGGCCGAACGACGCTGCTTGCAGCTTTAATTATTATTATTATTATTATTTTAAAGACAATACCATTATCAAAATGTACTTAAAATAGTATTGTCTGTCCTATTTTTGCCAGTGATATACATATTTATATTTTTTCTCCTGTTTTGAATTGAAATACAATTTAAAAGCATTCTTTAGACATTAAAAGAGCTTGTGTTTACAATAATAATGTCCATGTCTGTTGTTTGATTCTCTGTCTCATTATTTTTAATTTTAAAAAATTGCTTTCGGGGCAAATTTTCTTAAGCGATTAAAATGCGATTAATCAAGATTAATTAATTACAAAGCCTCTGATTAATTAGATAAATTGTTTTAATCGAGTCCCACCCCTATTTATTAATGCATAATAATGCACTAAGTAACATTAATAAAGGGACCCTTATTGTAAAGTGTTACCAAAGGGTCAACTGGTGACTGATGATTAAATAAATACCAGACATCGGTTTCTGCTGCGACATTCGGATGGTAGAGTCAGAATTTGGCGTCAACAACATGAAAGCATGGATCCATCCTGCCTTGTATCAACGGTTCAGGCTGGTGGTGGTGGTGGTGTACTGGTGTGGGGGACATTTTCTTGGTACACTTTGGGCCCCTTAGTACTAATTGATCATCGTTGCAACGCCACAGCCTACCTGAGTATTGTTGCTGGCCATGTCCATCCCTTTATGACCACAGTGTACCCATCTTCTGATGCTACTTCCAGCAGGATAATGCTCCATGTCATAAAGCTGGAATCACCTCAGACTGGTTTCTTGAACATGACAATGAGTTCACTGGACTCAAATGGCCTCCACAGTCACCAGATCTCAATCCAATAGAGCACCTTTGGGATGTGGTGGAACAGGAGATTCTCATCATTGATGTGCAGCCGACAAATCTGCAGCAACTGATGCTATCATGTCAATATGGACCAAAATCTCTGAATCTATGCCACGAAGGATTAAGGCAATTCTGAAGGTAAAAGGAGGTCTGACCCGGTAATAAAGTGGCCGGTGAGTGTATATCTGGAATCACAGAGGTAGGAAGAGGGGCTTATGGTGCAGTACATTTTTCTGCCTCTAGATGGTGCCCTCTGGGGAAAAACTACAGATTTTTGCTTCAAACTTCAAGTCTGAACAAAAAACTGTGTTGGTATGAGCTTCCAAGATGAACTGAGACAGGCTGTATTTATTCACGTGAAGCAGACCTCTAAAATCTAGAAATCTCAACATTTCTTTTGAACAGAAAAATTCTCAGCTACGCTGATGACAACAGCAAAATAAAAGCTGTGAATTTGTCTCCTTGTCTCCTGTTTTTACAAACCTAAATCCTCATAACTGGTCTAGATTGAAATGTTAAAGCTGTGTGTTGGTTCAGTTTCTGAGTGATTAAACTCCACAGAATAAAAGCTCCATTAACTTCTAGACTAAAACAGGAAAACTCGTAGCTGCGGTGAGAATCCGGCCGTGTGATCCTTCACAACCTTTATACACCCTCTGTGATACTCGCTTCAAGCTGCTGCTTCATTTCTTCTCACTTTTAAACCCCATCTGACCTTCCATTCGTCCTCCATAAGAGGTTTTTCCTCCCTCTGTCTGTCTTCCTCCCCTCCTTCGGCGCTCCCTCCATCCTCCTGCTCTGTATCGCTCTCTGTCACTTTTTGTTTACAAACCCTTTCATCTGGATATTGCTTTATATGTAAAACCCGTCTATTTGAATGGGGTTTTATTTAAAACCCTGTCATTTAAATAGCTCTTTAGAAGACGGACCAATGAAAAGTCAACAAGGACCCTCCAATTGTGTTTCTTGACAGGACTCTCACACACACACAAACACATGCTCGCACACCGCCCGCCTGTCTGCACGCATCCGAGTCTATTATTATGCTAATGAGTCTCCAGTCTCCACATGTCCCCACAGCCTACACACACACACACACACACATCATTTCTGCTGAGCTCAGCAGTATAGCTGCGCTCGCGGCTAGCATAGAAAATAATGAGGAATGGACAATTTCACCATCCCTGAAACAGACGGGATAGACTGGTCCGGATGTCATTGATGGACACAGAAAGACAGCGAGTAACTCAGAACCACGTCTGACACGTCCTTTAGATTCTTTCTTTCTGGACATCCACAGACACAAAACATGCTCAACTAGTTTGCATGAGCTCTCAACAGCTGAAAATCTCCTGTTATTGCAACACGCTTTGCATGTTTTCATCTGAGCCACCATAAAATTTAGTGCTCTAACCTTATTATATTACTATTGCACAGCATGAATTCTTTAAAGTGGTCCTAGAATGCAGGTAATCAACCATCTAAAACAGCTCTGAGCCTCTAAATGGTAAAATGGTAAATGGCCTGTATTTGTATAGCGCCTTCTTAGGGTTCTACAACCCCCCAAGGCGCTTCACAACACAATCAACTCAATTCACCCATTCACACGCTGGTGGGGATGAGCTACGATGTAGCCACAGCTGCCCTGGGGCGCACTGACAGAGGCGAGGCTGCCGAGCACTGGCGCCACCAGTCCCTCCGACCACCACCAGCAGGCAAAGCGGGTTAAGTGTCTTGCCCAAGGACACACAGCAGCACTCTCTGGCCGGAGCCGGGATCGAACCTGCAACCTTCCGATTACTGGACAACCCGCTCTACCTCCTGAGCTACTGCTGCCCTCTAAAAAGCATCAGAAATGTTCTTTAGGCTTCCATCTGTCCCAGGAGTCCTGATACAGGCCATTCTAAACCCCCTAAACCAGCCTTGCTGTGAAAAGAGCTGTTGACCCCGCCCACTCAGCCAGGACATGAATATGATAATAAGCTGCTTGCTGATTGGTTGGTTTCCCCAGAAGGCCTCAGACACTGGAGACATGCAGGTTTGAGGAGGCGTGGCTCCCCCTTATGACGTGTTAAGGAAGTTTTTCTCTCGCCTTTTTCAACTTTCTAATTTACATAAAAAGTAGGTCACACACGGCTTTGACTTTTTGGCATGCTGCTGTTGACCACCCAAGCTGTCTTATTCAACAACAACAAGGAACATGTTGGTTTACATTCTAGGTCCCCTTTAAGTTTCGCCATTTATTGCTCCAAATACAGTGTGACCTTCAGCGTTTTAGTGAAGTCTCTGAGCCGTTATTTTCACCGCCTCAAATGGATGTGAAGTGAATCTCAAAATTATGAATTGTGCCTTTTAGACCAACCTGTGGTCTTATTTTTATCTAAAACTAATGAAAAAGTTAACAGAAAGTGTGTATTCTCACTAGAATGAGCACTGGCGTCCCTCATGGATGTGTGTTCGGCCCTTTGCTCATTAATCTGCTTTTTACAATAAAATAAGCAAAGTGATACAATGACAGTATAATATTTATCTGATCATGAAGTTCTTTACTGATACAACAGTTGTGGGACTCATCAGAAACATAGTTGGAGGCCATTTTTCAAAATAAAAAAGCAAGAAATGCAGTTGTGTGATAGATCCATTAACCTCCTACAAGCTGCTTAATCTCAACTGGTAGATGACACCCCTTTACTGATATTTGATCTAGATTAAAACCTGATTGTTGTCAGAGAGTGAATGAGAACAAAAAAGTGGAAAACACAGTCTCTCTTCTAAAACTTGAATCTTTTATGCAGTAATGATTTATCCCCTGATCTTAAAACAAAACGCCCTTCTTCTCACTGACTGGTGGTGCGTTCCACGGCCACTAGAGGGCTTTGTGGTGTGCCTACAAACATCTAACTTTTGGTCATCTGCTGACACAAACAATAGGGCCTGACAGATCACAGAGTGATGGCTGAAAATGGGTTTCCCGTGCGTCAGCACCAGAATACCAAAACACGCTGCTGTAAATGATTAAACTGGACTGAATGGATTTGGTGTAGATCCAGTCGTACACATGACCACTTTGGTTAAATAAAAATTCAAGGTTTAATTAAAAATCACAATCTTTTGAACTTTTTAAAGCCTCAGATTCTTTTCCAGCACTTTTGCCACGTGTTAGAATTAAAAGTCCATATTTAAAAGATATTAGACTTTAAATTTACTAAAAAGACAAACATGAGAATTCTCAAGCAACCACACACACACACACACACACACACACACACACACACACACACACACACACACCATCTTCCATCCTGCCAGCTTTGTTTTGGTGTGTGTAAACACAAATCACTGCTTCATCACTACAGATCAACTTTGCGTCCTGCAGACTCCTGAGATCTGACGTTCACGTCTCTGTGAGGAAGACCATCCAGTCAGAACATCTTCATCACCTCTTTAGCTAATCTCACTGTAATGCTGATTTGCTTCTGCTAACTGGAGGAGCTTTGATTGGCATTAAAGGACTTTCATGAGTTGACTGAGGGATTAAAGCACTTCCCTTTGATTTGTAAACATAAAGTTGAATTTGATGGCTTCTGGTCTTTAATTAATTAATTAATTTTTTAAAATAAATTCAGATTTTAGTTATTTTTGTAATATTTACCCAGTATTTGTTTGTTTTTTAAGCTTTTGCATCATTTATCAGTCAGAAAATGACTCAGTGATAACGGATTATTTCTTTCAAGCAATTTATTAGCTGCATAATATTTTTGATTATTCAGCCTTTTTGTGTGTATTCAAGATTTTAACCCTTTCATGCATTATTTATGATCATCTCAGTCAGGATTTCTCTTTTCCTAATTATTTTCTTTTAAATTCAAACGTCCTCTTAGGGGGACAGAATGCATTTAGACACTCAAATATTTACTTGACAAACAAATGATTAACAGATTTATTTAAATATATTATAATTCATGATATACGTGTCACTCCACACACAGCCAGAGGAGGCAGGAGTGGAGTCCAGTGAGGTGGCTGATGTACAAGTGTACCATCATATAAGATCTGAAAGTAATGGGTAGAAAAATATATTATTATTATTATTATTATTTACAACATTGCATTAAATAATATTTATTTCTCTAAATAAATTTTAAAAATCCTATAAAAAAATGATGAGTTGCTTTTTTTTTTTGCATCTTTTCCTTTAGCATCATTGCAGCATCACATGTGCATTAAAGCCTCCTCACAGCATCCAATCACCAGACCTCTCCTTCGGTTTCACTTCCACAAAAATCAGCGCGAGCGAGGACTTGAAACAGTCTAATTAAAGACCTCCCTCCTCACCGCACGCCGCTGCTGATCCCACAAGACAAGATGTGTTTTTTTTTTTTGATGAATAAAATTAAGTCTACTCAATGCTCTCCCATCCCTCCCCCCTCCCTCGCGTTCTCTGGCGCCCTATAAAGCTGCAACAGCTGATCTCGTGCATCACAGAGAGCTGCAGCTCCAGAGGAGAGAAGAAGGGAGAGTGAAACTCAGGAGTGATCTGGTACTCATGGTCTTCCAGCTTCTGTTTTTAAACCATCACATCTCCAAGGGGCGTTCTGTTTCTTATCTTTGGAGGATCCTGTGACGTTTCTGTCAGATTTACCACTTCTACTTTACCTCTCACCTATACGTGGACCTTTTTGTTTTATTTTTGTAGAGATTTTCTAAAAATTCACTCTGAAGCTGCTGCTTTTTTCACCTTCTGGTTGTGGCTGAAAGGAAGAGCAGCGAGAGGAGCTGTCCGGTGCTGAAACCACGAGGCTGCACGGGGACCGTCTGAAGGAAACTCAGGCTTAACGAGGGGCAGAATTAACCAAGAGAGATCTTTTTAATGGAAAATAAAAGCTCAACTAGATCCAGATTTGATTTTTTGTCCTTTTAGAGTTCGATAAGTCTTCCGGTAACCACAGAATCCAACATTTTGGACAGAATACAAGTTTTCTCTCGTCTTTGCAGAGATTACAGCGACTCAAATACGGAGAACAAGAGGATTACTTCATCATTCAGAGCCATGGTTCCTATTTTAGTTAGATAAAAAAGGAAATACAAGCTGAAACCTGCTGATTCTCATCACTAGAAGCTGCACTTGAGAGAAAAGAGAAGCAGAACCGCTGTCCCATCATGCCTCGATCTTTCTTAGTGAAGAAAGTCAAACTGGACGATTTCTCAGCTGCAGATCTGGAGAGCTCCTACAGCCGGAGAGAAGAGCTCCGTCTGCGATTCCATCATCATGACAAAGGTTAGTCACACACCCACACACACACACACACACACACACATCACCCGGGGTATTTCTCTCTTTTTATCCTCAGATTTAAAGCATTAGTCACGACTGTTGGGGAAGGAGGAGGAAAATGGGGTCGAACTCGGGTCGCAGAGCATACAAATAAAATTGAGGAACTTTCTATGAAGCATTATTAGAAAAGCACCAGGTGATGATGAAGACGTGCGTGTTGACCTTTAACACGGTCACATCAGAGGTCAGCGATTGATCTCCACAAGAGGAGACACGTCTGAATTTGGACGTATTTTTAGAAACACAGAATAAATCCTGCAAACAGAAAAGTAGCATGTAAGCAAATAAAAACAAACCAAACTTATTCTATATTCCAGGTGTTGCTTTTTAGTTTCCTCTAACTCGCTTCTGGGTCACTGCTGCTCCAGCGTGGACTTACTTTACATCAAACAGATGTTTTATTACTGAAAACTGCATAAAAATAGACAAAAACAGGAAATTGGTCATATTGCGTTGAGCTGAGATAAGCAGAAACAATCCCCATGGAGGAGCAGCAGAGATGGTTGTTAATACATTATGTCACTGGCACACACGCTGGGGTTCCCTGTTGTTCTGGTACCAATTATACGATTCCAGCTAACATTCTGTGCATCGCCTGTAAGCATCTTCCCAGGATTTAACGTTTTCACATTTAAATTGACTGCAAATGGTTCCCACACGCTGCATAAGCCTGGATGTTCAGGCTGGATGCAAGAGAGACGAGCAAATCCTTTCAATATCGAGTGAAAATGATGGGAAAAGTTCAAGTATTTAGGATGGAAACCGCCGCGTGTGTGAGATAAGAAAGGCTTCTTCTTTGATTACAGCTGGATTATTAATTAATTCAATCATTTTGATTAAATCATATGTTTGAAAATAAGTCATAGATCTCATTATTTATGAATCATCTACTTCATTGTGTTATTTTTGAGAATAATTCAATAAAATGAGAGTTTTGCACTCAAAAGCAGAGTTTAAAGTCTCTGTTCATTACGCTTAATAAAATATTTAGTACACACAACTAGTAATTCTGTGTCAGAGTCACTCATGCATGCAAAGTAAAATGCACTTGAATAGAAGTTACTATAACAAACTAGTACTTAACATTACACTTAAAAAGTACTTTAACTAAAAATACTCGTTCAGTAAGCACATTTCTAAGTACTTTGTACTAGTTTGTCTTAGTTAAAGTACTTAAGTGCATTTTACTTTGTAAGTATTAATAGATCCAACGTAATTACCTAGTCCTGTGTATTTATTATTCTTATGTGCATGCTTTTTTCAAGTAAGAGCAGCCAATCCGATTCTACAGTGTATGTCACGTTTTAAATTAGGTTCAAATATGCATCTATGATGGGATGTTGGGAAGTAATACTCCACCAAAGCCACCTAAATGATGGACTAGAGGTTTAAAGCAGAACCCAAGAGGGTGGAAGAACGAGTTCTTAACCAGATCAGAATCATTAGCTCAACACTTTTAAAATGGACTTTTATTTCATCTCTGTTAACTCATTCCTGCCCTCTAGTGGCCAAATCAGATGAGTTCAGCTCTAAAGGGCTGACAGGAACATTTTCCTGTCGCTGCACCGGGACCCGGTGTGTAATGGTGTTAGTGCAGCCTGGCGGCTTTCACATTGAACCAAGGTCAAATGTAAGATGAGGCGTTTTCAGGCGTCCGGATGACAAATCAGAGGAGAGAGAGAAAAAGCTGCTGCAGCTGCAGAGGATTAGTGGCAAGCATGTAAACTCAGAGGAAGTTATAAATATAACAAGAGCTTGAGTGAAGTAACTGCAGCTTGTTGCACACACACACACACACACACACACACACACACACACACACACACACACACACACACACACACACACACACACACACACACACACACACACACACATCGCTGTGTTTCTGTCAACTCGGCACATTTCCCAGCCAGCTTGCACAGCTGACTGCACAGCATCACACACACACACACACACACACACAGAGAGAGAGAGAATGACCTACAAGTGTCCAAAGCACACAAGTGTGCATCAGTCGCTGTTGCTTTGAATCAAAAATTAAAATGTATCTCTCTCTCTCCCTTGCTCTCTCTCTCCCACTCTCTTGCTCTCTCTCTCTCTCTCTCTCTCTCTCTCTCTCTCTCTCTCTCTCCCTCCCTCCCTCCCCATTTCCTCTACCCATTTTCTAATTCTGCGTTTGAACAACACATGAGGGGAACGGTTCTGCTTTGGTGGAGGTTTTAATCTTTAATAAGCGTTCTGAACAGCTTTAATGCTGCAAAAACACTTTGAGATGAACACAGAGTTGACTTAGCGGGAGACAAAGAAAAGTAATTAGACAGAAAACGGATAGAAAGTGGGAACCAGTCTGCACGTTTACCACTGATCACTGACCACCTTTACTAACTCAAAGACGTTTTTACTGAGTCTAACTTTGCCTCCTGCAGGTTTTAAGTCCAGCATCGCTCTGCTGAAGCTGCTCGGCTCTAACCTGAAAGTTTTAGTCGACCCACCTGAAATAAAGGCCCAAAAGAAACACTTGCTTCAAAAACTTTACTTATGCTCTAAAAAACCAGAAACACACTCACACTTGGAGAGTGCAGTGATGGAATATTTATGACTCAACCCTTTCTCAGTCTCTCCGCGTCACACCCCCCCCGTTATTCCTCCTGTTTTCTCTCTCTTTTGCTTAATTAAATCTAAAACTGGACTCAGAGCAGTGGCAACACACCTCCCCACCATCACCACATTAAACATAAAGTGCTCCTTCTTTTTGTTCTTTCCCGCCCTGCCCCCCCCGTCCCGTCTCCTCTCCTCATCACGTTATCGATCAACATCCGAGCTTTTCTCAGAACTGCATCATGAAATGATATTACCAGCAACAGTATCTCCTCTGCTGTCTGTGTCTTAATGCTCAGCGAGTGCTAATTGAAATGGAGAGCTATTGATCGGTAGCTCCGCAGGAGTAGCGGCTGTGGCTTATTAGCTCCCAGTCTCTCCTTGTGTCTGTTAGACTTCAGCCTGTTGAGCTGCAGCCAATAATAGAAATAATGAAGCAGCTGACATCAAAACTCGCTAACAAATAATTGATCCGATTTGTCAGGAGCTGTGCAGGAGAAAAAATGCCAGGGATTTTTTTTTATATATCTGGGGCAGATGTGGTTACAGTTTATCTGGAGAAGGAGACTGTCAGTGTCAGCGTGCCCGCCGAGCGGCAGACCTCCCAGCTGCTGTAAAAGAGACGGGCCGTGTGCAACAGCTGAAGTCTTGACAGCCTCGGGGTGTGACTGCGTGTGGCGGTGGACCTGTCAGGAAAGGTGCAACTGATGAGGAGCAAGTGTGCTCGCTGAACCCTTCTATGAAAAATAGAGATTTCCCACAGAGGGGAAAGTGTCTACTCAGTGCTGCCAAAGGCATGAAAACACTTTAGTTCCTCTATAAATACCACGCGCCCTCCTCCTGTTTCCTACTCATCGCATCAAGGAGACTAAAGTCCAATCCGCGCGTCGTAAACGTGATCCTGGATGTAGAAATGTAGATACCAGACAGGCCGGGCTTTACTGTAATGTTCTGTTAATAATGGATGAAGGTATCGGACTTTGATTTGTGGCCCGCGCTGCCATGATTGTGCAAAATCAGTTTATATGGTAATGCTAGTGGTGAAAAGCCCCCAGAGTGTTGAGGATTATTACAGTTAAACGCGGGATCTCACTAAACACCGGTTGAGGGGAAAGTTCAGATCTTTAAAAGTGGGTTTTGTGGGAAGGTTAACATTTGAACAACTTTAGTTTCATGCCTAACGACGAATAAAAACACTAGTTTGCCTCATGTCTCTAATTTATCTACGCTGTCGTCCAAGAAGAGAAGTTTGAAGAATGTTTTGAGTCGGCAGAGTAGATAGCTAACTATTCCTCGCCAACCAACTTGAAAAGATCTTTATTACACGACTTCCAGGATCTTGTTGGGGTTCAAACAGTGGGAGTATTTTTTGCAATATTGCTTGAAACCCTCTATGCCAACCAATAAATTAAGTGCTTTGTCAAAGAAACGAATAATTTTGGCCGCCTCTGAGATGTAAAATCCTGGACAAACCTCATCCAATCATTGTGAATGACTGGATCCTTACCGTACCCCTCTTTGTGAAGGAATCACACGTTTTTGGCTGAGAGCAGCCTAACAGGAAGCGAAGCTAGATCTGGGCTGCCGAGATTAATTTCAGTTCTTTTTGTGGTTTGCAAATTTGATTTAAGGGGTTGTTTTACATGATCTGTTTTTGTTCTTGTTGGGAAACGAACACTTGATTAGTTTCCTCCAAGATTTGACATGTAGTTTCTAACTTTAGGGGTCATTCATCTTTTTCCAATGGGTCCAGTTGATGTGTAGCCTGGCCAGCCATACCAATGCTTCCTTATGGGAAGCAATGGGTCTGGTAACGCTCCCATTAAAATAACCCCACCCCCTGAGAGTTCTCACTGAGCCAAACAGCGCTGAGCAGCGTACGTCACACACAGCGACGCTCAGTTTCTCATGAACAAGGAAGACGGCGTCTGAAGTGGAGTTCTCTTTCCTCTGTTCTAAATGACTTGGACATGAGTTTAAAACCACAACAAGAATTAGCGCTAAAAGCCTTTCTTCTAAAGAAAGATGTTTGGGCTGTGCTACCCACAGACATATACGTAGACGCCTCATGGACTGGCGCTGCTGTAGTGGCTGGCTGCCATCTTAAATGGGTCACCATTCGCCCCCAGTGCATTAATTTCTACTGAGGAAGGCGCTTACCCAGCTAAAAACACATTTTATCATGGTGTCACCTTTATGTGACAGCTCGGCGTGAACGGTGAGAGGGAGATTGTTAGCAGCGCTACTTTGATGCCATCTTTGACTACAGCTAAAAACTACAGCGTCGCGTGATAAGTCGTCATTTCCGCCTTTTTTCGGATTGGTTATTTTTGAGCTGGCTAGTCCCGCCTCTTATGGTGCTCGCTGCTTCTGAGTTCCCAGACTCTCCCTCTAGGCCAGGCTAGTGGATGTGGACAACTTTAGCCCCATGATGAAGGAAAAGAACATTTGAAAACAGATTCTAGTTCTGGAAACAGGTGCCCCGGGTCTCCCCCCCCCCCCCCCCCCCCCCCCCCCCCACACTACAACTTACAAGGCTTTCATTCCTACTAGAGACTAATGCAAATGTATAGATTAAAACGAGTGAACCACACCTTTAAGAACAAATCACAAATCGAAGAATTAGCTAGCATGCGTCATTGTTTTGCAGTTATGTAGGTGAGTTACGTTAGGAATTATGGCAGAAAAGGTTTCCAGCAATGGGTCAAAATGTAAAATCACATTGTGTGTTTATGGTTGTTTGATAGTGTTCAATGTGGCCGGTGTTTTACCATTTCCTGAGATTCTGTGACACAAGAAGGGTTGGACTTTAGAAAAGTTTTTTTTCTTAAATTGTAGCTTGCTTGAACGGCTATATCCAAGATCGTCCACCAAACCTTTAATAGAAATGAGCTTTTAGATCCATATTGTGTGATGAAACCAGTAAACCAGTAAAACTGGCTTGTTTTAGTGGGCTGAAGTGAGGAATCATCTGTATAATCTCTGCAGATTATCAAACCAGTTTCTAACTGTAGTAATGCTTTTCTTCTGTTTCCTCAGACTATGTGAGAGACTACCTGAGTCCAAACCCGTACGACGATGTTGTGGGAAGCGATTCATCGGTCATCTCTAAAGTACCCTCCCCGACCCATTCCTCGATTATCTATGGCCACATTAACGACACCTACTCTGGCATCCACGGTGACATCCATGGAGATTCGGACCAGCCGGACAGTCCGAGGTCCGAGGTGTCGTCCTCGGCTGGCGGATACATCAACGGAGATACAGCTGTGAGCGAAGGATACACCGTGGATGCGTTTTTCATCATGGACGGACGATCTCGAAGGAAAGCCACGGGAAACCCGAGGGGAGCCGCCCAGAGGCACACCTGCAGCGAGTGCGGCAAAACCTACGCCACGTCCTCCAACCTGAGCCGGCACAAGCAGACACACAGGAGCATAGACAGCAAGATGGCCAAGAAGTGCCCCACGTGTGGGAAGGTTTACGTCTCCATGCCCGCCATGGCCATGCACCTGCTCACCCACGACCTCAAGCACAAGTGCGACGTGTGCGGCAAGGCCTTCAGCCGGCCGTGGCTGCTGCAGGGCCACATGCGCTCGCACACGGGAGAGAAGCCGTTCGGCTGCGCTCACTGCGGGAAAGCGTTCGCCGACCGCTCCAACCTGCGTGCTCACATGCAAACACACTCAGCGTTTAAGCATTACAAGTGCAAACGGTGCAACAAGACGTTCGCCCTCAAGAGTTACCTGAACAAGCACTACGAGTCTGCGTGCTTTAAGGGGGCCTTCTCCCCTCTCAGCTCACTGAGCGAATAAATACCCGACACTGGGTGCATTTATTTATTGTACTTCATTTAAATCAGATTTTACTGATTTTCTTTTGCTTTGGCTTTTTAAAAAGTACAACAAAGTGTTTTCTTTGCTAGGATCAAAAAACTGACAGAAACGTTTCCCGTTATTCCCGCTTAGATAAGATCCGCCTCCTTTTAGGAAGATAATAAAGCACATCTAGCTCGCTTATCTGGTAATCTATTCATCAATCCTCATTGAGGACACAAAAGCACAACTTTTTTGTGACAGCTGCTTCAGAGTCAAACGCATCCATCATTTTTATTTTTTTATGTTTTAGAACAAAAATGTTTAGATCTTGCTTTGAAGACAGCTGATCCTGTGTTTCCATAATTAAACACGACTGTGAACTAAACATGCGAACTTGCCATAACCTGGTAGCTTATAGTATTTGAGTACACACACGTAGAGGTAAATGGTGTATTTTTCAGATTTGGACGACTTATGACAGCATGAAAATATAAAATAAGACTATCAGAGCTTCCGTTTTACTCCTTTACGGGATTTCCGTACTGCTTAAATTTCATGTTTGTCTTTTATTTTTCCTTTTGGCCAAAAGGAGTTATTCCCAGTTTTATAAAAGTGTTAAGTAGCCATTAAGCAACTCCGAGTTTAGCTATTTATTGCCTAATTTAATAATTTGTGTTCTTTTTTGTATTATTTTGCACTTTATTGCAATCGTTTGCCTTTGTTACAAATATGCCAAAGCATTTGACACTTTCTTAATACCGACTACCTTTTTTATGTTCGTCTGTCACTTTATTCACAAACGTTTGCATGCAGAAAGACAAAAAAATGGCCTAAATAATGGAATCTATGCCAACTTTATGAGTTTTTGGGATTATTTGATTTATTCAACAGGCAAATGAAGCAAATTTTCATCTTGGGCAATATTTCATGCACACCTGAGAGAGCAATAATGCATGAAATTCAAGAAAAAACAGCTTTTTTCCCCTAAAACTACAACATGAAGTTGCTAGAAATTCAAATTTCAGGGAGCAAATGAACAAAGTTAGTGTTGAATAATGAACGGGTTGGGTTTGGAGCTCTGAGTTAAGAGGAATTTTTTCTGTGACTTTCCTGATTAGGGGCGAACATTTTCAGAAAGATGATCAAAGCAGAGACTGCAGGGTCAGTTTTCCAATTTTTAAACCTCTGCTGCTTTTTATGTGAAAAAAACGCCTGCTGGATACAACTATATTGTGGCATCATTAGCTTATCGATGACAATTACGTCTGTATGAGCTATTAGGAGCTGCTGGTGCTTCTGGGACCCACTCAGAGCTCCGGGCGCGGTCGGGACGAGTCGTTTTGTACATGGTTTATGCACTGCCTGCCTCGTATTATTACTCTAAAATATCGTAGAAAGTAGAAGGTAGATCTCTGGTGCTGAAACCTGGATGAAACGCTGAATGTGAAAAGTTGAGATGATTTATATTTCTAACAGTCGTGGTGCTCTTTAAACTCCTGGGTCGACTCTAAAGGCAACAACACATTAAAACCGCCTCACAGGATCCGATTGTTTTCATGTGAATCATTTCCGGCTGTTTTCAGCGTGTTGAGGTGATTCCTGATGTAATTATTAAAGCCTGAGAACATTTGGTCACTATTTCAGCACCAGAGAGCATCACTGAAGACTAGTTTCTACTACTGTAGCCTACTATAGCCACAAGCTAGTATAACTATATAAAAGCACTTCCTGTTATGAATTATATCCTAAAACTGTTCTTTTTTGTTTTTTTTTTAAAATAGTAGCACAATGAAAACGTTTAGATTCAGGTAGAAAATGCCTTGTATGTAGAAATACACATTTTTCTCAATTTTCTATATTAAAAATGAAAAAAACGGTAAAAATAACAAAGATGCTGACACAGGTTGTATTGTCTTTAAAACACAAAGGAAAAAACACTTCCGGTATACAGAAATGCTGTGCCATTTTTAAATGAAAAATATTTGTGAAAGCATCAACTCACCTTTTTTTAGAGAAAACGAGAACGCGGCTATTTTGTGGCAAAAGGCCTTGTACATAAGAACTGATGTGACTTTGGACTTGGATAATTTCTACTGATCTGTACAGAGTGAAGAAGATGATGATGATGAAGATGATGAGGATTATTATTTTTGTCTGGAGCTTCCTGTTTTGAGTTCTTCCACGGAGGTTTTTCTGGACCTCCAGGCTGGTTTGAAATGATGTAAAGCACAAAAACAACACTGGGCATTTTGTTTCACTTCCTAAATAAAAACTACTTGGAAAAAAACGATCATGTCTTGAGATTTTGCATCGTCTTGAAATCGACAAATTATATATATATATATATATATATATATATATATATATATATATATATATATATATATATATATATATATATATATATATATATATATATATATATATTGCTTTCTTTTCCTGTATTTTTACTATTTGTAACATAATTCCTCCTTTAAATAGTCAAACCTTTAATTAAAGACTGATCTTTATAGATAAGCAGTGGTGTCAACATGCTCGTTAATAAAAAACAAATAGGAAAAAGCTGTTTTTCTATTTAAACACTCGTTTGGCCTCATCATTAAATTAGTGGTTAATTAGGCTTTGATGAAACAGTCATTAAGAGGATTTGCCTGCAGTAGTTAAAAAGTAATTGTTTGCAAAGCTTTAATTTTTTTCTGTTTGCATCTTTAAGCACATCTCCAGAGGTCCAAATCTCAGATTTTTATTTCTTTACTCTCCTGAAAAAGGCAAAGCCGTGCACGTGTGTGGCTGTAAATGAGCTATTGACACTGAAATGTTGAATCTACTTAACCAAAGCTGGTTTCCACTAGAGGAGTTACGGGAAAATTCTGGGAGGGAGAAAACTGAGCGGGAGATCTGAAGGCACTGTCCTCACCAACGTCGCGTCTCTGCTGTGACATCAGCATATCGCCACTACTTCGGCAGTGAGTGATGATCAGTGCCAGAAGATGTCCACGGACATTTATAACATTAACAATTTAATTCTGTCAAAGTACGTCGTAATTGAATCACCGGGAGAGCGGCTGTGTGGCGTAAAAAGCGTCGTTCAGTGACCAGAAGAATCGCTGCTCTATGAGACCACAAAGCACCGTGATTTACGGCGTTGTGATGTTTTGGTGTTGAAAGTTTAAACCCTAACCCTTTTCCTTCCATTCCGCTTCACAAGCAGCTCTTCCAGTTTTACAAATACTGGATGTTTGGCGACGTCTGCTGATGTCATCCCCTACTAAATTACAACCAATCAGCATGAGTTAACCATGAGTCCCATTCAGCGACTCTACTGGGCCGTTTCTGAGGCCATAACCCAGTTCAGGTGCTCCGTAGGTTCCTGAAATGGCTCGGAGAAGGCTCTTTTTGGGGACGGCTGGCGAAACGGAGACACGAACATGCCGAAGTTGCGATACTGGAAACATCATTTGGTCATACAGTGTACTGTAAAGGTTACATTTAATTTACATTTTATATTTAAATTAGATACAATAGCCATTTTTAATACATGAATTGATTCTTTTTCTTTACAGAACGCAAAAATATTCTTGTATCATCAACAGCTGCTATCATCCCACTCCTCCATAAAAAGACCCTTTAGCCCTAATGGCTACCCTCCGCCAGCACTTTAACTCAAAAGACAAATGGTATTCTATTAAAAGGTGATTGATTTTCTCCTATTGCTGCTGAAGCTATTGATCTTTGATGTGCAGCCTCGCTCCTCTAATGATACTAATTCTAATATTCAGTGAACCTGAGAAAAAGGCTTTCTAGCAATTATAGCTACTGTCGATCCGTGAGTGTGTTGCACAAGTACATGAAAATCCAACAGGTTTGGTTTTACAACTGCGTTGTTAGTGAATTTATTTGTAAAAGAAATTGGATTTTAATCATAATATTTTAAACTTTATTAGAATATGCACCATATTTTCATGGAAAAATACAGTTTTTAATAGATTAATCTAAGGTTTCTATTTGAATAAATGTCTGCTACACAATTCTAAAAACAAATAGAGCAAATGTTTTATACGAGGTTTTTAAAGTAAAAATCATAAGAATAAAGTCACCCGACAAGTTCAGTTATGCACCAAAATAAAAACTTCACATCTCCAAATAATATTTTAAATAAAAGCTAAATTAACTCCATGTGATCAGAAATCAGAACTTTTTTTGGACATTTTAAATCATAATAATGCTAAATGCAAACACATGGAAATTATCATTGTTATTATTATTAGCAATAGTATTTTAAAAAAAGAGATATAAGATCTTAACCTAAAAATTATGTTTACATTTCTTTGTCGAGATTCATCTTATAACAGGTTTTCATGCCAGTTTTGCCACAATAATAAGTTTAGTAAAATAGAAAAATATTGTATTATTTGCACTTCTTTTTTACTTGAACTGCCAGGGGCGGTTCTAGAGTGAGTCCAGGGTAGGCCAGTGTCAGCCTGACCGCTACACTAGAGCCCCCCTCGTGGCCCCCCTGCTGTGGCCGGAGCATAAACATTAATAAGTTCTGATATTTTTTTGTAATAATTTAGCTTAATGCAAGATGTGCTGCTCAAAAATGTGAATGCATGTATCTGATATCGAAAGAGATGCTTAGACAAATATTTTCCTGCTGTCACTGAGATAGAGAACTCATTTTTTGCTAAATTTACTAAATGAATAGCTGTTGTATCAAATGTAATGGTAACTGAATTGATATCATATTGTTATAATTACTTACTAAAAATTGAAATACCTAAAGACAATGTTTATAATATTTTCTCACAAAGGTGCCTCTCTAACAGAGCAGCTGCCCCCTCTAATGTTAGTCTAGAACCTCCCCTGTTAAATCAGGTTCCATCCATTAAAACACAAAATGGATTTTCTTAGAGAAAATTGGTACAAAATCCTCTTATCAAAGTCTTTGGGAAGCTTTATTGATATAAATTGTTTTAAGACTACATATATTTACTTTGCCTAATTATTTTATCTGCACACGCTTGAAGAAAACATGATGGCTGAAAGAGATATAAAGCACACGGAGCAGAAAATATTTTATTTATTGCCCTTACGTATTTAAATATGTTAATTCGTGTTTCCCACGGCGCCTGACCTGCCAGCCTTCAGCAGATGAAGATTTAAACAGTTCCGATCTGGTCCCTGTCACCTTAAATGATTCATAAATCACCAACGCTTAAAGCTTTTTATTGGACATCATAATCAGTCAGCTGTATTTCACATTTTCTATTATTCACCTTTTCACCTTGTCTACTGGATAAAAAAACTGCAATAATTTCAAGTTTACTCAGAAGTTAAATCTGATCAAATGATAACAGCAAACAGTCTAATAATGTAAAAATAATCAATGATAGATGATTGTAATGGATGAGGTTTTTTTACGTGTAGCTTGGAGTAACGAGGAAGCAGAAGGTGCAGCTTCTGAAATAAACCTATTTTCTTTTTGCTGCATCAGGAGTGAAAAACATTGGGTCTTATTTAACAGACACGCCTCTCGTACCTCAAGAGCATTCAGGAAGATTAAAGGGATATTCCACCCAAAATTGAAATTTTGTCTGTGGACATATTTCCCAGAGTTGGATAAGTTTGTAACCAGCGCAGTAATTCTCCTGATCTGGCAGCGGTCTGTCTGCTGTAGCTCAGCTTAAACAATGGAAGTGAATGTCAGGTACTAGCATGCAGGTATTTGCCATTCATTTGTCCAGGTCTGTTTTATAATTTTATTTTTTAAATAATTCCGTTGGAAGCACGATTGAAAAGAAACGTCTGACTTTCATTGGTTAAATTTATAGAATTGTTATTTATTATTACTTTTGTCAGATTCAAGTTATTTCTGTGACCATTTAGGGTTTTTCTTCCATTGACCGAAGGATACCAACTATTTGTCCACGTCTGTATAAAAGGCTGGGGTCACTTTGGTGACACTGGCCAATGAAAAGAGGTCTTTCATTGACCTACAACAAGGCCCTGACAACACAACTAGTTTCCACTGCAAACAACAAAAGACGATTCACACAAAATAAAAACAAGCAAAAAATAGAGATGCGTAAACAAACTTTGCAGTTTTCAAAATAAAATACTTTTTCACTCAAAAAAAAAAATCCAGTTCTGAAACATATAATTTTTTTCTTTTAGAAATCAAAACTTTTTTAATCACCAAAAAAATAGTTTGATTTTTTACTTTTTTGTATTCAATTATTCAAAATTTGGATTTTACCTTTGTTATTTTTGTTTGAAGTACTTTTTTAATTGAACAATTGACATCAGGTAATATGAGAGTGTTGCTTTAACGGGACCTTTGAAGTGACTTCCAGTGTCTTTATGTTGATATGAAACTTCAAATGAATGCATATGCATAGCAGCTCAGAGCGTAATATCATGCTTCACCAATCTGATGGAGAACACCGTGTGCTTTTTATGAGCACCTATAGGCAGACGTCTGCAGCATTAGAGTACTCAGATGTGCACAAACACATCATCTAACCATGTTCCAGACAAATCAGTCACCTCTACACACAGCTAAGATGAAAATCAAGAAATGAGCATGTTGGAGGAAAACTGCACGTCGAGCTTTAACGTCTCAACTGTTGATTGGCGACTTGTTGTGGTCGTTTTTACGAGCAACGCTGAACGCTTCTCTTGTGAATCCGGGGTGGTTTCAAGCTCCGGTGGCTGCGAGCAGCGAGAGACAACCGAATGATTAACAGGTACAAGATTGGGTTTTGCAGTAACCAAGCAGGACGAGAAGAGAGGGTCAAAAGAACAGAGATGGAGGAAAGAGAGAGAGAAGAAGAGACAGAGATAATGAGACAGAGATGGAGAAAAGATGGTGGGAGTCAGAGGGGCATGGAGGAGAAAAGAAGTGTCAGGAAACGCTGAGGAAACTCAACCTGAGCTCTAAATGGCTCCTTAACAGGAGGCTGAGGCAGCAAAATGAAATTATATCCCCCCCACACACATGCTCACACACACACACACACACACACACACACACACACACTAGAGATACTCCCTCTTCATTGTTGTGAGGACAAACTTGTAAAACCTTGTGAAGTAATTTAATTGGTAACAAACATGTTGCCTCAAAACGTGCTTAAATATGACACGTTCACGTTTAACGCACTTTTCTCGCCAAAACAAGAGGAGTTGGCATGCGTTGCACACGCACACACACACACACACACACCTACACGCACAGGTGAACATACAGATCCCAAACACACATTTAGCTTCACACATGGTGATAGGTCTTTTAAAGGGGTGTTTCACACCTCATCGCATTTCAATTAGAAGGTAAGACAGACTCGCACTCACACACATACATGCATGCACTCAGAGGCTGACAGGCTGTCCGTGGGGTGAAGAAGATTCATTTGGATTCTCATCTCTTCCCTTCTGTGTGTGCCCTTTCTTTTCACTCTTCCTCCACTTTCCTCCTTGTGTATATTCACTTTCCTCTCCCTCCTCCTGCTGTCTATCTTTCTCTCCATATCAGTGTGAGTGACAGTAGTTTGACCTCCCGGATAGTCAGGGGAGACTGTTGCACAGACGGCCAGAATAGGAGAGTCTTACCTTGGGTACAAGTCAGATGGAGGCTTGCAGAGGAGGAAGTCCAGTAGTGAAATCCCACTAGAAAATTATATTTTTACCTCACCTGGATACCATCTAAATGGACTTTAAGAAGAGCTCAAGCTTTGAAACAGGCTAAGAGTGATTCAGTAGATGATCAATTTTCACGCTAAATATTTATCACCAAACGAGGCAAAGCTGAAAAGGTGCGCTAAGCTAATTGTTTTGCACGAGAAGTATCATTTTTGTTGCATCAAGCTAACAGCAGCACACCACAACGCTTGGTGAAGTGCAATTAAGGTTGAATTTGAGCAAATTTTTATTGATTACCTTGTGCGACTAATAAATTCATCTGATTTCTCCAATTCAAAGAATTCTGTGCAGCAAACAGCAGCAATCTGTCGTGAAATGAAGAGTTTATTGAACGTTCCGCTTTTGCTGTCTGAGCCACTTTAGAACCTTGAAAATCTCTTTATAACACATAGTTGAGATGATTTTGCATCAAGCAACATATTTATTTCAAATTTGAAAATGGAAAAAGGTTGTTAAATTTTATTGTAGAAAATCAAATCAAGTCAATCAAATTAGGTGTTCCACAAGGCTCTGTTATAGGGCCGTCTCTCTTTTGTCTGTGTTTTGTTTGAATTCTGAAAGGTTCAAGTCAAAAATCTTCTCATTCAAAAAAGAAAATGTGAAAATATAGTTTGCAGCTTTGAAATTTGGGAATTTAAAAAGGTACGGCAAATGCTGAAGGATAACAAAGATCGCATATGCAGCTAACAAAATTCTGAAATTACATCAGGTTGTATTTACCAGAGACGTGGTCCGTGAAAAACTGGGTCTGATCAATCTAAAAATTTGTTCACACACAAATAAACAAAGTCTTTTCAGAAATGGGATGCTGCATTTTGACCCGAGTGATCACACATGTAATTTGTTCTACTATATCGTATTTCCTGCTGCAGGAACAGCTCTGAAACAGATTTAGCATCTCTGTTCCGTGTGATGTTCACCACTACGCTACAGGTCGACTTTATTGAGGAGATTCTCTGTAATCATCTCAGCTTGAGCTGCAATAAAACTCAATGCACTAGGGAGAAAACCCCCTCATCCTGCAGGGTTCTGTAGACGAAACGTCCTAAAAAACAACAATTTTAGTCAAGATGGTAAAAGGAAACAAGAGTTTACACAAGAGCTAGGATGTAGTGGGGATACATTTCATTTATTTTTATATTTTTTATTGTGTTTTCACCACATCTAAAGTATTTTTCTGCTTCACACACGACAGGAAAACGGATCCCACCTCGCCGCTCTGCACAAACAACCAACCCCCTCTTCCGCTTTGTCCTCCCCCTCTTATCTCCTTTTTGTCTCCCTCTTTTGTGTTTTATTCATTCATTCCTTTACAAACTTTCCTCCAACGTTTTTCCCTCCACCGCTCCAACCAGGAGCGCTGCAGCTCGCCTTTCCTCTCACCACACATTAACCTGCCACAAATGTCAGATTCCTGTGTGCAGCGTTCGGAGGACTTTCAGGCAGATGCATCATGTGAAACATTGTTGCTTCTCACTCCCACACAGATTTATGCTCTTTTCTCTCCACGAGAGGAAAAAACATTTATGTGTGATAATGCTTTTTCTGTAATCTCTCTCCTTCTTTAATGTGTCTTTTATTGCACCAGTACAGAACAAAGCCCTCAGGCACTGCTCACACACACACACACACACACACACGCACACACACACACACACACACACATCCTGTACACGCACATCCACATGGGAGTTATGGAAACACAGCACAGTATGTTTGACTTAATATTAAGGGATCAAACATTATGCATAGCCACACACACACACACACACACACACACACACACACACACACACACACTCCCGATGTCATGATGCAACCATCATAGAAACACTAACTCTGCCGTTTGTCAAGTTGCTGACAGTCGCTCACACAGAACAATAACTAGTTGAGTGTTTTAAACTTGGTTTTATGAGCAAGAAGTTATATCTTCCTGTTAGCCGGCGGCTACGCAGATAAAGGAGGAGCTCAGACTGAAAGTGGAAGAGACAGAGAAACCAGACATTGCAAATAAGGGAAGGGAAAATGGCTCTCTGTAAGTGTGTGTGTGTGTGTGTGTGTGTGTGTGTGTGTGTGTGTGTGTGTGTGTGTGTGTGTGTGTGTGTGTGTGTGTGTGTGTGTGTGTGTGTGTACCCTGTTGCCAGTTCTATTAAAATTGTATTGCACAGTGCTTTTAGAGCATCGACCATCAGCCAAGCAACTTTAGCTAATAATTTTTTTAAAACCTCCGTGCTTTGTGCATGTCAGAGCTGTGTGTGTGTGTGTGCGTGTGTGTGTGTGTGTGTGGGTGGGTGGAGGGGGTGGTTTGGATTGTCAACCTGTATTTGTATAATAAGATCTCTGCTCAGTGCCTATCGGGTCACATTTATGAACACATAAATCATGTTATTCATGTAGAATACTGTCTATAGTATCACATGCTAAGGTCATGTCATGGAAAGACTTGTAGAGGTTCCTCATTTTGTCCTCCTGCCAGTTTCTTCACTCATGGCAGAACGATTTAAACTCATCAGAATCGACACTTTGGGTGAAAACCTGCACAGGATTCTTTAAACTGTGTGTTTTTACCGAGATTGTTTGCATTCAGAGTCACTATTGGACAATAATGGTGTTAAAGGGACTTTTCTGATGTTCTGAAATGTTTTTGTTAACTGAGTTTGTTTTCAATGGGACTGATAAGCTAACAGCTAGTTTGAGCTAGCCTTATTACTATTATCTTAAAACTGCTGGAGTTTTAATATAAACTTTCACACCATCATTGATTTTGCTTTACACTTTTATTTATAATGTATACTTTATTCTTTTGAAAAAACAACAACAATATAATAATAATAATAATAATAATAATAATAATAATAATAATAATAATATTAATAATATTTAATAATTATTATTAGAGAATTTATTTTATTTTGCAACAAATATTTAAAAGGATATATTTGACATTTTATTTCTAATTTTTGAACTAAAATTTGTTTTAAAAACAGTGCTTTTTAAAATAAAAACTTACTGGCCTTTTCCATCTGATGCGTAAGCGTCGCATAACATCCTCAAAGCGTAGTACGCAATTAGCCACCGTTGTCGTTTTGCGTAGCTCTGCTAAATTTACACCTTGAGTCTGTTTTTCACGCGCTACACTTCCAGAATGCATCAAGCCGTTCAGATCAGGACAGACAGGAAGTCAAACACAAAAGCAGTGTACAACATCCGGTGACTTTCAAAATAAAAGACATGCAGATTTCAAGTTGCTTAACTCGTAAAAATGAAAACTACAAATTTGCTTGTGAAACCTCTGTAGCCGAAGAAAACAGAACAGAAAATAAACCACAGTCTTTGTTGGAAATATGCTGCCATCTTTCTTCTTGCTTGTTAGAATCAGATCAGAATCAGAATCAGAAGGGTTTTATTGCCAGATGTGTGAGAAATCACAACATTAGGAAATTGCTGCGGTACTTGGTGCAAAAAGAAAGATAAAAAATAAGAGATAAGCAAATATAAGAAGTAATAATATACTAATGATAAAATAATATAAAAAGCGTGGCAATAATTAGAGAAGCAGCTACTATATACACAGTGCAGGTACTACTCAGAGTGGATCAGCTTCAGGTGCAAACACAACACCGGGTCATGTGACTGGGACCAAGCGACTGGAGTGGGCAGCCCTAGGATTGACATTCATGAGTCCAACAGCAGAGGGGAAGAAACTGTTCTTGTGGCGAGAGGTTCTGGTCCGAATGGATCTGAACCTCCTGTCAGATGGGAGCGGGTCAAAGAGACAGTGTCCAGGGTGAGTCGGGTCAGCTGTGAGCCGACCTGCACGCCTCAATGTCCTGGAGGTGTACAGGTCCTGTATGGAGGGGAGTTTGCAGCCTCTTCTTGTCCCTGGTGGTGGCTCCAGCGTACCACACGGTGATTGAGGAGGTGAGGATGGACTCGATGACTGCGGTGTAGAACTGCCTCATCCACTGTGCTGGCAGGTTGAATTTCTTCAGCTGCCTCAGGAAGTTCATCCTCTGCTGGGCCTTTTTTACGATGGAGGTGATGGTGGACTCCCACTTGAGGTCTTGGGTGATGGTGGTGCCCAGGAAGCGACATGAGTCCACCATCGTGATGGGAGTGTCAGACAGGGTGATGGGGGCGGGGGGGGGGGGGGGGGGGGGGGGGGGGGGGCTGTGTGTTTCCTAAAGCATCACGTGAACTTGCGAAATCACGTGTGATTTTGCAAATCTCCGATAAATTTCGTAACATCGCGGGACTAGCTGTGAGGAAAGCTTTCGTGACTGTTTCGTGTCGGAAATGCTCGTGTTGGGATAGAACACTTTTAAAATGTTAAGCACCGCTTACGCGTCCGCCGGAAAGGCACAGTTAATGATCCCAAATAGATTGGTAAAATTTAATTAATACGTCAGTCTTTGCGTTGTTCATAATTGCCGTTACCTCACACAGAAATCCACCTCAGAATGTGAGAACGACACTTCGTGCACTAAAGTCTCCACCACATGAATGGATGTAGAGAGCTTTCACCGAAGCCTGGTGGTTTGGCTCTCAGACTTCAATTTACATAATCAGCTTTTATTAGAAGGTCATTATCTCCCATTTCTACTAGTACTTGATGGAGGAGTTAATTTGCAAATGCGTTTTCATGCATTGTTTTTGTTATTAAGTCCAAGGAGGTCATTAACGTACTTTTCTATCTGTCACAATAATTAGATTGACCACGAGGTTTGGTCAGAGAAGTTTTAAATAGAAATCAGTCAAAGTGTCTGGTTGTGTCTGCCTCCATGTTGGATGAATGTTTTAAAACTAACCCTAACCCCATTGGTGAGAGGGTGAACGAGCTTCTGCAGCTTTTTACGAGCAACAATCTGCCAAAACCTAACAACGTTTTAGTCTTAAAGCCTCAACCTTTTTGCAAAGTTGCACCTTCAAAAGCATCTTTTTAACCTTTGTTTTAGATATGAAACCAAATGGGGGATATGCAGTCCTAATGCACAGCGACACTTTCACCAAATCGCAGTATTTAGGAAGTATTTTTCATTGAAGGGCACAAAAAAGTAATGCATCACTCACGACTGCAGAAACCATTCTCTGCCTTTATCACAGTTCTTAATTATGTATGCTGGCAGCCAAGAGCCCACACACACATTTAACTAAATTATGGGAAAGGGTGTGTTACTGGATTTCATCTGTAATCATCAGACCTTCATCTGAGCTGCTGCTCGCTCTCAGATGAGAGAGTTTTTGACCTGCAAGCAAACGCTGACTTATGTTCAGGTTTGTTCTGACTGGACTTGGTAAAATTGGATTTTAAACTGAATTTAAAATGTTTTCTCACATCTCTAAAAAGCTGTTAACCCAGAAATGTCAACATGTCTGTGGTTTATCAGATAATGTCCTGGTACGTTTCTGCAAAGATGTTATGTATGTTTCCATTTTTTCTAATGTAAATTTTAATGAAAAAAAATCTAATTTGTTGTGTTTTTCACATTTTTCAGACTTTAATTACCTTTTGCAGACTGTTTTAAGCACGTAGAGACAACAAAGAGGTGCTATTGTCAGTACATTGCTTACATTTTTAACTAAGAATATTTTTCAGGACTGTTAAAACTCTTCTTGTGCTTTTATTGAAGTTGTAGCTTTTAGATCTTATCTAATCCTTGACATTTTCACCTCCTTGTTTTTTTCTTATAATCTGAGTCAAGTCCAGCGCTCCAGTCTGGTTTCAAACTAGGGATGTTAGATTTTGGCTTTATTTTTTTTACCAATATCCGATAGAGCCTAACTCTTAATTTTAATACCGATATAAACCAATACCAATATACGGAGCACGCCCCCATAAAAACTGAAAAATTAAATAAATGTAGATAACATCTCATAATTGCTGTCATGCATACTTAGACTTTAAATGTTATCTGTGCAACATATGACAACTACCTCAGTTTAAGTTAGGCCAAATGTGACAAACAAATAAAAATATCTCATAAACTACACCTTGTATCAGTCATATTTTGAATGTTTGAGTGAGAGAAGTAGCTGAAGAGTTTGATGTATAACATGTTCATGGTATGTAAAAGTCGTGTCATTAAAAGATTAAAAACCAACGCCCATCATTTCCGATATTACAATTTAATGGCCGATCATTTCCATAAATGAAAATTTAAATCTGGGAAACGTTTGTTATTTAGTGCATTATTAAGCGTTAATAAACAAAGGGTCCCTTTATTAACGTTACTTTGTTTATTAACACTTAATAATGCACTAAGGGTCCCTTTATTAACGTTACTTAGTGCGTTATTAAGTGTTAATAAACAAAGGGTCCATTTATTAATGTTACTTAGTGCGTTATTAAGCGTTAATAAACAAAGGGTCCCTTTATTAACGTTACTTAGTGCGTTATTAAGCGTTAATAAATAAAGGGTCCCTTTATTAACGTTACTTAGTGCTTTATTAAGCATTAATAAACAAAGGGTCCCTTTATTAAAGTTACTTAGTGCGTTATTAAGCGTTAATAAACAAAGGGTCCCTTTATTAACGTTACTTAGTGCGTTATTAAGCGTTAATAAATAAAGGGTCCCTTTATTAACGTTACTTAGTGCTTTATTAAGCATTAATAAACAAAGGGTCCCTTTATTAAAGTTACTTAGCACGTTATTAAGCATTACAAAGGGTCCATTTAATAACATGGTCCTTATTGTTAACTATTAAGTGTCCTTATAGGACAAAGGGCCAGGGGTGTCTGCTTAATAATGCAGTACTTAATATGACTATGCAGTTGTTAATACTTTATTTAATAATTTATTAATGCTTAATAATGCTCTAAGTAACGTTAAAAAAGGGACCCTTATTGTAAAGTGTTACCTGATCATGTCATCCAAGAGTGATGCTAAAATATCGGATTCTGAGTTTTTATAGGTTTTATGTCGCATTACAAGGATCCTGCAACACTAAACCAAACCAGGTTGACATAATGAAGTAGCTTTCAGATCGTCTGCCAGTGGATTTGCAGAAAATCAGCCTCTGAATATTTAAAATTCCACCTCACAAACACTCTGATTATCCCTGTTGCTAACTGTGCAGTCTGCTGTACAACTGCACTCATTCCAGGCACATTCTTGGTTTTCACCTCTTTTTGTTCACTGCTTTCAGAGTCCAGTCATGCTCTGAAACGAAAACCAAGAAGCCCTCTCTCATGACTCATGTTACTCAGTATGTCAGCATGCACATGTCCCATATGTGCACATACGCTCTCCTACAGAAGGAAAACAGAGACAGCTCCTCGCTGTTTGCCTCAAGGTGACTCTGTCCAAAACACGAGCGTCCAACGCTTTGTCTGTGAGATAAAGTAGAGGACAAAAACAGGGAGTCTGGAGGAGGGAAGTGGAAAAGAGAGAGAGATTAAGAGACAGTCAGGGAGAAGGAGGAAGAGGGAACAGAAAAGGACAATCTGAAGTCATTCAAGCTTTTCTTCTCACGGAATAATCCAAGTTTTGTCCAAATTTAGTTTAAGGAGATTGTGGAACATCCAGTCCTTGACATCAGCCAGAAAGTCAAGTAACAGCAGCAACTTAGACTGAATATCTGAACACGTTTCTGTCTTTTTCTGCTCCATTCTCTTTCTTTTTTTAAACCTTCCAGGTTTCTTCGTCTGAGCAGGACCGCATGGAGGGGATGAGAAGAGGTGAAATATTTTATGAGCACATTTTCTGGCTGTGGTGGATTAACTTTTGACTTTGTTGCAGCTGAAAGGACACGAAATGATCGAATTTCAGTGGTAAAAACTCTTAATCTGTTGTTTGTTTCAGACCCTGAATCAATTAAATGTGTCATTTTTACCATCTTTTCCTGGTTCACTGGATACTAGAGTGATTAAACGGTCAGGGAAACATCAAAAATAAGGTTGAATGGAGTAAAATTTGGAAATTTCCAATATTATAATAAAAAATCTGATGAAAAATGCTTTAATTCTTATAATAACTAGAGTTCAAAAACAACTTTTTATATCTATTTTGGATTAAATTGGCATAAATCTGCAAATGTTTCACATTTATAAATCTTGTGCAAATGGGAAGCTGTAAGTTAGAGCTGAGAAAAGTCTGGGCTGATAAAATCAGAGGATATTCTTGGTGCTGGTGAGCTTCTCTGCAGGTCCGATCAGCTCTAAAGTCCTGCTGATGAAAGCTTTCACGCATTTTATATCTGGTTTAAATATGCAACCTGTGTGTCAGCAGAGCTTCCTGCACTTACTGCATAAACACAACCTGAATACGCAATGACTCCTATTCCTTCGTTCATGGGGGTGATCATTGTCCACCGGTTGAACCGTGACTATCTGCAGCCATGTTTGTCCCTTGAATCCAGCACTAATGTAAACCTAAAATCACACTAAATGATTTAAACTGATAGTTACAAGTTTGTCTGAAGGGTAAGTTTTTTCTGATTGAGGAGCTAACAGCTAGTAAGTGACTTAAGTTAAAGGTGTGGTTCATTAATACATTTGAAGTGGTCTCTAGTAGGAATGAATGCCTTGTAAATCGTACTCTGGGGAAACAAAGCTCCGGTGCACCTGTTTCAGAAAGTAGAAGTGAGCCACATCAAAGCTGAGATTCAGACGACAGGATTTGGAGTCTTATTTCCTGATATTTCATCTCGGATTGGATAACAGCAACGCAACTTAGTTTGCTCTGCAACGTCGATGTTTTATCTCTGCAAATAATTCAATCCTGATGGAGTTCTGCCATGTGGTGGAGTTGCTAATGCTAACGTTTAGCTTCTACTAGTCAAGACGTTCTCTGTTGTTTGCTGGATGCTAAACCAACAGCCTTCCCCATCACAAGTCAAGATGGGTGAGTCTGTCCACTGGATGTGAAAGCGTCGTGAAACGTACGCGAAACGTACGCGAAATGTACTACGCAGCAGTTAGCCTTCATTATAGTGGACGAGTTCCTCTCCACCAGCAGCAAAGTGTAACATTTTGGACGCGTCCCAGAAGCAAAGGGACACTATCATTATGTTTCGAGTTTATTTTTTAAACAATACGCTTCCAAAACACGTAAAAATTCACAGTTTAGAACGGGACAAACAGGAAGTCAAACACAAAATCAGTGTAAAATATCTGGAAACTTTCAAAATAAAAGTGCAGTACGTCATTTCCTGTGAAACCCCGTAGCCGGTGTAAACAGAACTGAAAATAAACCACAGACCTTTTTGGATACATGCAGCCATCTTTCTCCTTGCTTGTTATTGTGTGGACTTCTGAAATCACGCGTGATGTTACAATTCTCCCGTGATTTTGTGACTTTGCAGGACCAGCGGTGTTGAACGATTTCGCTCCCGTTTCACTTCTGAAATGCTCCCAGTTGGGAATGAGCTTGTGGGTAAAACAATGCTATTACGTTACGCGCCGCTTTCACGTCCAGTGGAAAGAAGGGGTAATGCTAGCACAACCATTTTTGTATGGAAGTTATGATTGTATTTAAATTTAATCATGGAAACGATCATATCTTAGACGATGTGTCTGTCACACAGCTAATGATACATTCCTCCATAGAGAGCTGCAGAACGTGTGGCCACAGAAAAGAACCTTCCATGTTCTCTATGACGTAGCTAAAGTTTGGCGTTGCAGACACTAGTTATGAGCTTCCAGATGCCAGTGCAGCTGTTTGGATACAGCAGCTGGAAGTCCCAGCAGGCTGTGCTGAGCTGATCTGCTTCCTCCAGAGGTTCTTTCACATTGCTCTGTAAATTTCACCACCATGGAAGGAACATATAGTTCCCCACATGACTTTAGAGCTCCTATCTATGTACATTTGTGCAACTAGTGGAGACAAAATAAACAAAAACCGCTAACACACGGCAAGATTTGTCTTGATTATGCTGTAATTAATTATTTATCTTCATTTTATTTGATGAGAATATTTCTGTTATCTCCGATCATTCGCCAATTAGTTGCAAAAAATCTCCATCCCAAAGTTCTCACCTTTTCTACACTTTGTCTCAAAAAACTAAATGGAGAACAGTTTGAGACATGTTCCTGATGCCTGTGACTATTTCTGACCGAACATGTTCTAAAACAGAGATACGAGCTTTATTTCACTAAATGGTAAATGGTCTGTATTTGTATAGCACCTTCTTAGGGTTCTACAACCCCCCAAGGCGCTTCACAACACAATCAACTCAATTCACCCATTCACACGCTGGTGGGGATGAGCTACGATGTAGCCACAGCTGCCCTGGGGCGCACTGACAGAGGCGAGGCTGCCGAGCACTGGCGCCACCAGTCCCTCCGACCACCACCAGCACTAAAAGTGTTGTGATTTTATTAAAATCTAATTTGGATGATCTTGTAATTTCACTATAATTAAAGTGCGTAGGACGTTATCTCTAATCACACAGTTCCTCCCAGGTTGAGAAATATTGTTTTCAACTTTGCAAAAACTTGAAATTATATCTGATTTTGCAGCCAATACATAAAAAATGAACATTCCTCACAGCTTTAGGTGATGCAATACATATGAGAATAACGGCAAAGCCTGCAGCATGAAACCTCATTCTAAACTTTGCAGGCAAAACTTTTATTGTTTTAAATTCTATTTTTTTTAAGATTCATCTGCATGATTTTCAGTGGCTCCTTTATTAAATCAGTTAATTTATTTATTATAGCATAAAGTTACGGTCATGATAATCTAATTACAATTATGAACTCAACAAATGTTGCAAAATGATAAATTTGAGCATCATGACACAGAAAAAAATGACCATTTTGACAAAACTCCTGTACATACAGAAGTTTGTTTAGGAAATCACTGTAAAAAATAATTTTAAACTATTGTTAATTTATGTTGTTTAGTTTATTTCTGCTCCATCAAACTCACCTGCTTTGCTCTAATCTCTGAGGATCAGCTCACCAGAGGTAAGGGGTGCATCTGCAGGGATTGTGGGCTTCAACACTTCTTCCTCTGAGCGGAGTTCATTAAACACTGAGCTCATCTGGGATGAAGGCTGACCTTGTTCACTCATCTTCATTTGTGACAAATTTCTCAAATATGTGGTTGAATGTGATTTTGCTGTCGGGTAGCTGAGTGATGCGATGAACGTGAGCTGGATGGAAGATGGAAACTCAGTACATCTCCATAAAAGAAAAAATTACATCTTATGTTTGCATTTTTTTAAATCAAGCTAGCTTGTTTTGCAGATTTGCCATTTGCAGCTTTAAAGGTTGAATATGGAACACGGGCACTATAGCAACATCTAGTGTTCAGAGGTGGTATTGCAACAACAGAACTAATTTCCCAGCCGTCGGGGTGTTGGCTCACTGCTGATACGTGAAGTGACCAGCCAGCACCATGACAGGGTAAAGACTAATTTCTATTCAATTCAATTCAATTCAGTTTATTTCTATAGCGCCAAATCACGACAAGAGTCGTCTCAAGGCACTTCACAAAGTAAACATTTCAATACAGTTCAGTTCATAAGCCAATCAGTAAAAAAGTTTCCTATATAAGGAACCCAGCAGATTGCATCAAGACACTGACTAGTGTCATTGTGTTGGTACAATCCTCATACTAAGCAAGCATGTAGCGACAGTGGGAAGGAAAACTCCCTTTTAACAGGAAGAAACCTCCAGAGGATCCTGGCTCAGTATGAACAGCCATCCGCTACGGCTCACTGGGGGTTGAGAAGACAGAGCAGGCACAGGCACACCCCACACCCACCCACACACACACACACACACACACACACACACACACACACACACCACCTATATCAAGTAGTGTTTCTATGGCTACACTGTGATTTCTTAGTAGAAGTTCTATTTAGTAAGAGTAAGAGAAACTTTATTGTCTTTATCTGAGTGAATCTATAATTAATTTAATAGGTCTACTAATTGTCGAGTCCGCCATTTTCCACAGTCCCAGCAGAAATTTTTTGCTCAATGGTGCCCTCTAGTGGCTGGTAGATGTAAACATAAACACCAGGTCGTGCCCGTCAAAATAATATTTTGATTACTATATTTTTAAATATAGCTTTTAAAGGAAAAACTGTACATTCATTCTGCACACCTCTAAATGCCCTGTGGAGGGATTATTAATTAGAAATATAGCTTTTTATTAAAATATTCCACCTTTAATTCATCACACATGGCAGGAATACCTGATGAGTATTTTTGGAGCCATTTCTGTAATCGAGTGCATCCTTAAAATTGTTGGAAGGTGAGAATTGGGTAAAAAAAACGAGTGAACTACTCCCAGTGTTGCCAACTTAGCGACTTTGTCACTATTTCTAACGACCTTTTACACCATTTTCCAAAATCACATAGCGGCGTTTGTGAGGACCCTTATCTACTTTCTGTAGAACCTTGCAAATCGATCCAAGGGGTTCAAATGAAGGCAACTGGACTTCTTTGGTTTCAAGAAACCAAAGAAGTCCAGTTGCCTTCATTTGAACCCCTTGGATTACCATGACCTGGATGACTGAGAACCTTCACCAGCAACTTGCAAATCGATATTCCCTGAAGATTAGCAAAAGCCCAGCCTGTTCTCCGGACCGTCCGTTCAGACGTTAGGGAAGAGAGTGATCTACATGCAGCATGATCTCAACTGACCAATCATTAATCTTCTCGGTTTTGCCGACAGTCGCTTCGGACCTTCCTGCATTTGACAAAAAACGAACGCAGCGGGAGTTTGTTTGTGAATCACCGGCCATTTACACATGTAGCTCTCTCTCCTGCACGAGAGCTGGTTCTATTCAAATTTCCCCGTTTGTGATGTCACAAACGGGGAAATTAGAAATGGACGATTTTAGGCACATAGTTCCTAAAAGCAAACACTGAAAGAACATTTTATTTCATGTTTGTAGTGTTTTTAGAGGCAGGAGAGACCCACAAGGCAGCTCCAAAGGATGAAAAAGGTGAGTTCTGCATAGCATGTCCCCTTAAATCTACTATAAAGACATTTGTCTCATAGGAAACTAGATGATGCTTGATTGAGCAGCAACGTCAGACCTCACATTCTGAGGTGAACCTGCTCAGAGCACACACAAAAACGTCTGTGTTGTCAGAAACGGGACGCAACTACTACTAACTACTTAGTAAAGACGTGTCTCTAAATCTGCCGCGTGAGATAGTGACTGTTAGTGCAGCGTTTAGGTGATGCAGCACGACAAGTCTGATCACACGTGGTTAATTTCACAACATTTGGTTCCTAATATCAGCATGCCAACAGTTCCCTCTGCAACTGGTGTGTCTGCCTGCATGGCTGGCGGGGGCTCCAGTCCCTGCTGAACCTGGGATGGGGATAACTGTCGGTGTTGGGGGCTTCAGAAACTGACGTGCCTGGAGGGGCACTGCTGTCACTGGAGTGTCTAAGTGGACACCTGTCAGTGCCATCTCCCTAATTATTTCTTGAATCCTTGGGTCTACTTGGGTCCACACTGCCAACCTCCAGCTGTCCTCCTCCAGTTGTCACTATGATGGGAATCCTGTTTTTTTTCTATATCCTAGTTCAGTAATAACCTTGCTTGGCTCCCAACGGACTGCCCATTTAGTCCTATATCCTTAATGTAGATGTTTAATTTCTCTCTTTTGAGGCTAAGATGGATGAATCTGCAGGAATATGACGTGTATGATCCAGAAGAGAGTTGATCGCTATGAAAAATGTTATTTTTTATTATTTTAGTAACAGAAAAACAAATTATTATGGGTAAATATTACTGCGTTTTCCATGTGTTTCCTTCTTTTGCCTGATGTTGCAATCATCATACCAAAAATAGCAAAATGTCAGTGGATATAGCATTTTTATTCATATAAAATAGAAGGAAATAATAATAATTTAACAATAATATTATTAATAAAGTCAATTTAAAGTAAGATTTAATTTTTGTTCCGTTTAGTATTATTTTTATTTCAGATTATAAATTTGGTGTAAAATGTGGTTTCTGACTCGCCAAAATAAAGTGTAAAGAAGCTCAGATTTATCTTTTTTATTAATGTCAATAATAATTATCTAAATTAAAAAATTATATAAATAAAAAAGTATAGAAGTAACAGATAGATGTTTCATCTCTCACCTCTGGTATCTTATGATGCATCCTGGGAAAAAATCCTGTTTTATTTCCCATCTGGGCAAATAATTTTAAAAAAATTCCTAATTTCCGGTTTTGTCTCTTCAAACTCAACATCAGTCAGAAAAAAAGACGCTGACATGAATTTCACATTATGCAATAAAACCAAAATAGTCAAAAATGCCCCCCCCCCCCCCAATCTCGTGAATTTCCCGTGTGAAAGGAATCAGGCAAATGCATCATTATCTGTAATTTTCACTAAGCAATCCTCCTCTGAGCACATCTTTGTGTAAATATGACATAATGACTTTAAATATGAGGGATTCTTTATTTATGAGGGTGAGCGTGAGAACAGAGATGTGACTGGACTCTAATGAAGATATATGCTGCCAATACAAATTATTATGTGTTGATATGTGGGCATTCTTTGGGAAAAAAGGACTATTAGGATCTAAATTGGCTCTAAAATAGCTCGATAGATGCATGAAAAGGAAAAAAAAGAAATTATACTTGTCAGTTACAATTGATTCATCTGGTAAACCTCTATTGTTGCACATCGTTTCATAAATTAATGTGGAATCCAGATCATAAATGACCTCCAGCAGGCCGTTATCTGTGTTTAAATGAAAAATAATAACTAAATGTGAGTCCGCATGCTTTTTTAAATGCGGCTTTGCTGCAAATATGTATTTCCTGTCGCGGAGGCTCTTTGCAACTTCTGACCTTTTTGTAAAAAAGCCTGCAGCCAGACTCGATTGTTTCTTTACAACAAAGTCAAACATGGAACAGAACCTTTGTCAGAAGAATTGACCTACATACCGTGAGAATGTGAAGTCACTTGAGATCACTCATCAGCAACACTTCAGCGCAAAACAAGGAGAGCTTTTGGGACGTTTTGCAAGAAGTGAAAAGAACAAAATCAGTTCAAATGTTTTCTGTTTAAAGCCACATTCCTGAACTATGCGGATATATGCTCTCTGTCGCCCTCTAGAGGCTTGCTGCTTAACGTCACTGTCGTAAACTCAAATCTCTCTCTGGGGCATAAGAGGCATGTTTAAATTCCTAATGTCAGGCAAAACAATGAAAACAAACTTTTCCACCTCCACACATTGAATAAATAGTTTTATCAGGACTGTATAACAACTTTATGCCCGACCAAACACAATAACCCTGGTGAAATCATTTATTACTTACCTAGCCATTAGCAGCACGGCTAGGTCAGAGTCCGTAGTTCATGCCTTTGTTTCTAAAAGAGCTCTCCAGCGAGGAAAAGACGGCCCAATAATAACTCTGGTCTTTGCTCTTGTTCTATCTTTTCCTAGATTCCTCTGATACGGGATTTCTAGCTTTCTTTGGTGAATCTGCCACTGCTAATGTCTCAAGCCAAAGGGGTGAAAAAAGAGTGTTCTAAACGCGCGTTATGTCCGCCAAAACGCGCATCCTAAACACGTGTTTTGACGCCAAAGGGGGCAAAAAACCACTTGTTCTAAAATCATGCATTCTAAATATGGATTAGGCAGACATAACGCGCATTTAGAACACATGCTTTTTTCACCCCTTTGGCTTGCCATATAGTGCCGTAAAGCAACACGTAGTCAGTTCTTCCAGTGTCGGGTCGAGGGTGAAAAACTGTATAGTGCGGTAAACAGACGTGCGACCCCCTAACACCATCACAGCTCATAATAGATGATAGTATGACGCCAAAACTTTACAAAAAACATTATTTTAAGATGCAAAAGTTGCAGAATGTGGCTTTAAGTCTTTAGCTCTTCTGTGGCACGTTTTCTAAGTTTTAGTGAAGTCTTGCTCCTTTTACTGTGTTTAGGATTAAATAGCATTTTTTACATTTTCATGCAAGGATTTATTTATTTGTGTATTTTAGGGATGTTCCGATCACATTTGTTTGCTCCCGATCCGAGTCCGAGTCATTTGATTTTGAGTATCTGCCGATATCGAGTCCCGATTCGATACTTCAGCAAAGCATTAAAATAAGATGAAAAAAGGGAAAACACCTCCAAGTTTTCCTTTAATTTTTTTATTATTATTTGGATATTTCTTTCTGCATTTCTGCATTTCTGTCATTTCCTTAGTTTATCTGCCAAAAACATCACTTGTTTTGGACGTACATTGTTAAAAAAATGTGTTAAATATTGTAAATAAATTTAAAAGTAGCGAAGATGCTCATATTTCAAATTGTTTACGTCCTTATATGCGGCTGTTGAGTGATGCGCGTTTCCGTGACGGAGAGGCACGTGTGTTAACACGTTGTTTTCGTGTTGTAGTACGCGTTGTTTGTGCGTTGATTGCTCGTTAAAAACGTGTACTTTTTGTGTGAGAGTCACACGAAATGTTGCGCTTTTGTGGCACACCTGGCGTTCCGTAGACACGCGGTGCCACAGCCAGCAGGCTAATCTTTTTCTGCACAGCACCAAGAAGCTACCGGCGCGTTCAGAGAAACTCCGACGTTTTGTTGTCTCTGTTCTCTCTTTATTAACGTATCTTTCACTGCCGGCTCCATGTTTTTGTTAGAGATGCCGTTGAGAACTGGGACTTGACCCAGACCGATGATTCGCTGTGGCGACGCCTGAAAGCCGAAGGAGAAAGTATTTGGTTTTGAAGGCTGCTTATCATGCAGCTGTCTTTTCCAGCATGTTGAACGCCCAGTATGCACACATTACATGTATGTGTGCATACTGGGCATTCAACATGCTGGAAAAGACTCTACCGGGTCATATCTGTTCCATTCAGGTACTCGGCTGGGTCCTTTCAGGCCAGGCCGGTGAAATGGAGACTCGTGCATACCGTGAAGGTTCTGCAAAATTCCCCGGACTTGATGAAAAAACAAACAAAAGTCATCCCTCTGGTCATTTTTACAAGGTTTTTAAATTAATGATGCTTCTGGAAGAATCACAAATAGATCTGAGGTAGCTGCACCAGATTTGAATATTTGTATCTGCATCAGAAGAAAACTGGTGATTTAGCTGTTCTGCTTCCTGAACAAGCTACCGTCGGAGAAACCCACACTTTCAGGTGTTTCTTTGAATCTCCTCCGGCTTTATCTGTATTTAATTTTGGATCTTTGCTTCTTTCTTTCCGCCCCAAACTGACAGCATGTCTTTTTAGCTGCACATTCATGATGAATGCTCAGCAACACAAACGTGTACTCTCTCTGTGAACCTGTTCCTTCTGCTCGCAGCGGTTTTTACATATGTTGAAAAGGCATATTCAAAATGCAAAATGCATCAGGGTATGAAGAGGGAAAGTAGGTGTGTGGTGCTGCAACGGCTCTTTAAAATAAAAAGAAGAGCTGATGGGGCAGAAAAGCCTGCACTCTGATCCATATTCATATTTCCATTCATTTAACCGCGAACTCTCTGCAACTGTTGATTCATTCTGAAGAATCACTTGTTCGCTTTCAGGAGAGTGCGCAGTCGGTTTCCTTTGCATAATTATGCCATTACTTCTGGGGTTCTCCTGCGGCTGGGAGAGTGCATTAGTTTGGCTTGCATAGAAACACACACTCACAGGAAAAGTGTGTGTGTGTGTGTGTGTGTGTGTGTGTGTGTGTGTGTGTGTGTGTGTGTGTGTGTGTGTGTGTGTGTGCTGAAGGCAAACACAAGCTGCACAGCCTCCTGCAAAAATTACACATTGGGTTTTAAGGGGCTTGTTTTTCATTAACCTTTATTTGACTGGGTTAATCTGGTTGAAGGGAAAAAATGTTTTCTTATTATTTTCTGTTCTCACACGTTCTCGGAGCATCACTAGAAGAAAACCTCAGACGTGTTTGTTTGAAGCTGTTTTATAGGTCTCTTAAAGGCACAGTGTGTAATATTTGACCTGTTTACTATCAAATTCTTGTCCTTTTTCATTAATATTTCTCACCAACATCTAATCTAAATGTTCCTCTTAGCTTGAAAGTTTACATTTTGAGTTGGGAAAGGGTAGAGTGATTTCTGCAGGTCAGGGACGAGGTCCTGCCTCAAGTGGAGGAGTTAAAGTATCTTGGGGTCTTGTGATGTGATGGAAAGATGGGTCAGGAGATCGATAGGTGGATTGGTGCTGCGTCTGCAGTGATGCGGGCGTTGTACCGGTCTGTCGTGGTGAAGAGAGAGCTGAGCCGGAAGGAGAAGCTCTTGATTTACCGGTCGATCTACGTTCCTACCCTCACCTATGGTCACGAGCTTTGGGTAGTGACCGAAAGAACGAGATCACGGATACAAGCGGCTGAAATGAGTTTTCTCCACAGGGTGTCTGGGCTCTCCCTTAGAGATAGGGTGAGAAGCTCGGTCATCCGGGAGGGGCTTGGAGTAGACCTGTTGCTCCTCCACATGGAGAAGAGCCAGTTGAGGTGGCTTGGGCATCTGGTTAGGATGCCTCCTGGACGCCTCCCAGGTGAGGTTTTCCGAGAACGTCCAACCAAGAGGATACCTAAAGGAAGACCCAGGACACGCTGGAGGGACTACGTTTCTAGTCTGGCCAATGGAACGCCTTGGGATTTCCCCGGAAGAACTGGCCCAAGTAAGTGACTGTGGAGAGGGGAGTCTGGGCCTTTCTGCTTAGGCTGCTGCCTCCGAGACCCAACTCCTGATAAGCAGAGGATAATGGATGGATAAATACATAAACTGTGGTCGATGCTCCATGGTCATGCGCCATCTCGAACTAAGGTAGCTGTTTAGGGAACGAGCTCCACGTTTCACGTTTGGATTTTGACACGATGTAACCTGAAAGAAATAGCAGAGGGCAGCAGTACGCCCTGGAAGCATGCAGTCCAGACCAACTAAGAAGAAGAAGAGACTAGCTACACCGCTGCTGTACTCGGTTAGTTTGAATAACAAACAATGAAATTGAAAGACACGACAAATTTGTCAGGTCGTCATCACGTCCAACTCCCAACAGCCACATATGATGAGACCCCCAAACGCTATTAGCTGGACACCAGCCTCCAAGCAATGTCCCTCACTCACCTTAAGTCTCTCCTTCTTCCTACTAGAGCTCCCGATCCGTTCCCAACATATCAGTTTCAAAGTCCTACTTCAAGACCCCTCCTAAAGTTTGTTCTCGTCCTGCAGCCTGCCATCTCTCTCCCAACACGTTTCAGCCCTCCTCCGCTAGCTGGTGGCTAACCGGCAGCCAGAGTTGTCCAGTACTATCTACTGTCACTATTATACTATCAAACTCATGCTATAAAGAACAGACCTGATCGTTGGAGTGAAAGCTGGAGGTTGCTGCCTTTTTGATGCATGTGGGCTACCGTAGCTGCAATACCTACTCTGAACTGTGTGGCGCTAAAGAGTCAAATGTTTTACATACTGGGCCTTTAAAAAACAAAAAACTGTCAATTTAAAAACAAAATTATCCACATTTATAGCTCAGATCTGTTGTTTATATCATTAAAAAAAACTACTTTAATGTAACAAAGTTTTATAACTAATCTTGCCTCACTCAGGCAAATTATCCCAATGTTTTTCATGCATTTTTTATCCGTGGTTTTTATTTGATGTAGTCCAACTCAAGCATGCAGTTAAATTTGAAGCCCATCTTTGCTGGTTTGCCAAAGTAAAGTTGGGGTTTAAATATTCACAAATACCAAAATATCACAGCTGCATGCCAAAATTCTCCACCACCATTTGCATCTTTTAAGGTTTCTAAACATGCAGCTGAAACATGCAAATGCAGTCATTCCACTCTGAAAAATCCTGATGAATCATCGTAAATCCACGGAAACGGCAGCAGAAGCCTCGGAGCTTTTTTCCTCCGAGCAGATCGATATCACTGTAACGAAACGTACTCAAACATACACAGGTATTTTTCATTATTTCAGCACCGTGTTGCCTTTCAAGTTGTAACAGAGTCGGCCTGAGAGCTAATCTAGCAGCACTGATGGGAAGAAAAATAACAACAAAGGACGTTTTAAAAGGTGGTTTCTACGGATTTGAGTCACGACTTCTGCAAAAAGAGCGTGTGTCTATGTGTGTGTGTGTGTAATGCAGAATCAGCAGTGTGTGCAGGTGTGTTCCTACAGGTGTGTGTGAGTGTGTAAAAGCTGGACGAGAGTCTCCAGGGGATGCAGCAGCAGCAGCTTCCTGCTTCCCTCCATTGCTCCCTGCAGAAATCCATCCAGATGCTGCAGAGTTCCTCTCCTCGTTTTACCTTCTTACAAGACTTTACACTTTAAAATGTTTCCACATGTCCTCTTTCATCCCTCTTTATATGCATAAGGGATAAAAACCACTTCTTTATTCATTTATTTTATAATAATGGCAGATAAACTCTCCTTCATGCAGTCAGTGATGTGAAAAGTCACCATCAATCACCATGTTTCATCAAAAAAAGCACATTGTGTGATACAAATCACAAAAGTTTTTATCAATCGAGCCACAATAATAAGTGTTTTATTCTGAAAACCGCCAAAACAAAACTTGGGAAATGAAAAAAAAGGCACACCTGGACCGTGGCTGTGGCCAGGTTTCGGCGGAATGATTTTTCAGCACATCCTCCGCCCTGAGCTGGCTAACAAACTGTTCCCAAGTCGACTAAAAAACTGTTACTGTGGCTTAACAGGCAACAAAACAGCTGACACGACGACACAACACACACACACACACACAGCACTATATTACCGGTCCACCAGGGAGCTAAAGTGCTTACAGGACACACCTAAGTCCTTAATGATCCAAGGTGTGTGTGCGAGTGTGTGTGTGTTTACAGATTTTACATCTGCATATGCACAAAGTGCACACAGTGTGGCCTTCTGAGCCCCGGAGCTGCGTGCAGGTGTTGTGTCTCTGTGGGCCAGAGTGTGTGTGTGTGTGTGTGTGTGTGTGTGTGTGTGTGTGTGTGTGTGCAGAGATCAATAAAGCTATTGCTGCAATAAGCTGGCGAGGCTTTCGTGACAGTATTGCTTGTGTCTCCGGAGGATGAGGGTGTGTTGTGTAATTTACCTCGACAGCAAAATTCTGAAGTGGTTCATTTCCTAAACAAACACACACCCACACACACTAAGTTATTGTGTGATAATGGAGTTGAATAAATAATCACCGTAAAGTTATTATTCAGTATCTTGACACCGGGAAACAAATAAATTGTTGAGTTAATGAGCTGTAAAAAGTTGACATTTGGAGGTTGACAGCAAACGAGTGCCTCTCCGGAGGTAAACGTCTTGTTTGTCCGGTCAAAAAACATTAATGGGATGAAGTAATAATTAATGAATAAACTGAAATGAATAAAAATAAAAATTTTATGGGTTTTTAATACATCAGAGACCTTGAATTGCTGTGAAACTAGTAGGAAAAATTCAGATTTGTTAGAACACATCCATGTACGTGCGATTTCTGTGATGCCGGCCCGAGTTCTCAACGAGCTTCTCGTGTCGGGATTTTTTCCCATCCTAAAAAAGTGATTTGGGTCTTATGTTCATGCTGTCAGCTCTGCGTCTGCATGTATGTTGTGCTGTGATGACTAACAAGGAAAAAATACTGGCAAAAAAAAAAAACACAATTGCCGCGTTTCCACTAAAAAGCCAACTTCACATTGGAAGCATCAGCGGCGTGGAACAGCGGCGTGGAACAGCGGCGTGGAACAGCGGCGTGGAACAGCAGCGGAACGTCGCTGCTTCAAATAGAATCCATTATAGTCTGTGGGGGTGATTCTCGAATGATGCAGGGAGTAAATAAGCCATGAGGTCACACATATAGACGTAACCTGCATAGATATGAAATCACATCGATGCAATAGACTTTTATTTTGAAAATCACCGGACGTTTTACATGGAAACCGCATGTGATTTCCTGTCTAGCACTATGTTAACTGCAGAAACTGACGAGTCCCAGAAGCGGCTCGTGTCAAAAACAGAACCCAATTCTATCTTTAGCATCGTGGGGTGCTGCTTCTGGGACGTGCCTGAAAATTGCCGTGTCACAGCTGGTTTGAATCACCGCCACAAACTATAATCGATTCTAATTGAAGGAGCTACATTCTGCTGCCGTTCCGCGCCGCTAAAGATGGGATCGGGTTATATTTTTGCCACAAGCCGATTCTGGGACACTTACATTTCTGCAGTTAACATGGGGCCAGACAGGAAATCATACACAGTTTCAGTGTAAAATTTCTGGTAATTTTCAGAATAAAAGATTATTACAATGATGCGATTTCATATCTATGTAGATTACATCTATATGTGTTTATTTACTCCCAGCATCCTTCGAGAAGGGCAGCATTGTGTCCTCTCAGATGTTGTGTGTCCATTAAAAAAATCGGCCAATTAACGACTTTGCTAAAACGTTAGCATATCGCGCCCCTTTAGGCAGTGAGTGACGTCACTGATCAGCGCCAAACGACGTTCACGAACATTAATAACATTAAAAAAGTTTTACTGTCAATATACGCAGTAATGTAATCCATTCAGGGGACGGGGGCGTTCAATGATCTAGAAAACAGCCTGAAATATAATGTTGGGGGGAATTTCCACTGAAGTTTTGGCCATTTGGTGTTTAGAAACAGAGATTTTAAAGCAACATCAACGCTGCTTATTCCAATTTGCTTCACCAGCAATTATAAAACTGTCAGTTGTTCGGTGACATCACTTCCTAGTGAGTTACAACCAATCATGAACCAATCAGGGACCTACTGAGACATTTTTGAGTACATACCCAAGTTCAGGTACTTGGTTGGTCCTTGAAACCATAGACATATTGGATGGGTCTCATTCTCCAAAGTTAATGCAGAGTGGGCAACTATACCCGTTTTTGTGCAGCCTACAGTTGCAACAACCGGTGTACTGAAAACAGATCATGTGGGATTACTATTGACTTTTCTAGCCTACCTGATGGGATTTTATATTTTAATTTATTTTGTTTAATTATGTTTATATTTTAATTATCATGCCATACCATGTCTCTGATTTTTTGAAAAAGCTTGATCAAATGTGTTTTTTAACTGGGTAAGCACCTTTCCTCAGTAGAAAAATAACTAAACGTACCAGGAAGGAAGCAGGAGAATGCAGCTAATTGTTTTCCATTGAAATAAATGTTTTTGAACTGCTGTGTAGCCCACAGCTTCTAATCAAAATGCACATTTTTATTTTGTCAGGCACAGTTATCGCTCTCCATCATTGATAATCATTAACCTGAAAACCATCAGCCTGTAGGCAGCGTCACAGCTCTGCCAGCTACATAGAAGTCAGAAAATGAGTGGAAATTAACCGTTTATTGTCTGCCTGAGAAGAGCAAAACACACACACACACACACACACACACACACACACACACACACACGTGTAGCTGAGAGGCTCAATAATGCAGGGATGCAAAATGTCTTATATCAGAGTTTAACGGCGTTAGGAAAACATTTGGGAACGGGAATGGAGGCCAGCGATGGTGCTTTTACCCATCATGTTGGCTGTTTTATGTTTGGTTCTGGTTTGGCAGGAGGTGTAACAAATAAAGACGCTCTGGCTCAGTCAGAAGGGCAGGTTGTCCACTAATTGAAAGGTTGACGTGTCCTCAAGCAGGACACTAAACCCAGGGCTGCTCACGAAGTCAGGGGAGCACCTCGACTCCATTAGTGTGTGGGAACAACGCGCATTCACATCAAGCCAATTAGAGGGAAATTTAAACCTATTAGAGGACTCACCCAAGGTCCAGACTTTGATATTTAATATAACATGACTTCAACTTTCACTATGGTACAAAAGATGGGTCCGTGAGTTGAACTGGAAGCGCTGTGAGGGTTTTATTTTTCCACATCCTGCACCAAAACACATCCTCCTCCTCCTGTGACCACATGAGGGAAAACTGGACAACTACCCTTAAAGAAAATAAAAAAGATCGTGTTTGCAGAAGGAAAAAGAATAATTTTTAGATACTAAAGCAACGACCGTGTGACAGAACTGCACACCTGTGGGAATGAGCACAGAGAAGCTTGAAAGAACTCTGACACGTCGGAGGAAAAGTCTCGACACATCCTGCTCCCTGGACATGAGGGATGTATGATGTAATGATAAGAAATTACAGCTACGGGCATTTGATGACTTGTCCAGTCTTTCCGTTCTCCTCTTCCAGCTTTCTTCCATCTCTGTGTGTTTTTTTGTTGTTGTTTTTTATCCTTAGGCTAATCTGAGTCATGCCTGTCCGTGTGCGTGTTGAGATAAATCATCAGAGACAGGTCCGGTGGTTTATTAAAGGAAAACCATTTGCTGCCTTTTTGACTCGGTGCTCTCCGTCTTTCACAGAGAGGAGCCCACTCCGGTTGGGTTATTGTTGCTCTCCTCTGCTTTTATCACTCATACAATATAGATGACGTTACTATTGCAGGAGCAGAATGGAGGAAGAAACGAGAATCCTTCATTTAATGACCCAGTGTGTCATTAGCTCGTTTCCTTGAGCCTGTTTGTGAGTTTGAGACACAAAGGATGTGCTTGAGGGGGTGAGACGGTATGTAAATCTGTGCATGTTTTTTTTTTACAGCACAATAACTCACACATGCAGATCAGCCACAACATTAAAACCACCGATACGTGAAATGAACATTGATCATCAGTGCATCGTTTTGCTGGAAGCCTCTTCGATTTGAATGACTCAAGTGCAACACAAGTGACCAAATTCAAGGACCCGGTCTACTCGGTGCACGTAGGTCGGGTCTTTTTTGGACCGGTTAGTCTAGAACTGAGTGGCTGTGGATTTGGGTGGTGACGCTACCAGATTTTTTCCTGTCCCTACCTCAGCAGGTGTCCCGTCATCTAGCGACCATGACACGCAAAACAAAAGTCAAAACTAAACTTAGCTCCAATGCATGATGAAATACGTGACCCTCTATTTGAGCTCGTTTATGAGGATATATCTCATTGTTTTTGATAAAAAATACATTTAAAAAACAGATATGCTAACAAAAAAAGCCCAACAACACAACAACTTTAAGCTTTTAATTTTTGTACCATCAGATATTAAAGTGGTCCAAGAATTCAAAGCCACATTTACCTTGTTGTTGAACATAGGCAATTTTGGGTGTGTCTAATGAAGCATACCTAAAAGTCTGTGCCGCCTCTGACTTGCTTTCCTATGAAAATTAGCAATGTTGTAAAGGCCACAGAGAAACAGTTGGTTTTCATATCCCAACCCACCTCAACATTGGCAATATATAAACGTTGGTGGCGGTAATGCTAACTGCAGAACAAGACTACCCCAAGCTACCATAAACGCCACCCAAAGCTACCATAAACGTTAGCCCAAGCTACCATAAACGCTAACTCAAGCTACCATAAACGCTAGCCCAAGCTACCATGAACGCTAGCCCAAGCTGCTATAAACGCTAGCCTAAGCCACCATAAATGCTAGCCTAAGCTACCATAAATGCTAGCCCAATCTACTATAAACACTAGTCCAAGCTACCAATAATGCTAGCCTAAGCTACCATAAACACTGGCCCAAGCTATTATAAACGCTAGCCTAAGCTACCATAAACGCTAGCCTATAAGCTACCATAAACGCTAGCCCAAGCTATTATAAACGCTAGCCTAAGCTACCATAAATGCTAGCCTATAAGCTACCATAAACACTAGCCCAAGCTACCAATAACGCTAGCCTAAGCTACCATAAACACTAGCCCAAGCTATTATAAACGTTAGCCTAAGCTACCACTAAGGTCTTTGTTGGACGAGAGGAAGACTACAAAGAAGAATATTGAAGCACTCATGCTCCAGGATGTAGGCTACCCAAATTTTGAATGATAAATGATAAATGACCTGCACTTGTATAGCGCCTTTCAGAGTCAGAGGACTCCAAAGCGCTTTACACTACAGTGAATCAGTCATCCGTTCACACACACATTCACACGCTGGTGACGATGAGCTACAGTGAAGCCACAGCTGCCCTGGGGCGCACTGACAGACGCAAGGTTGCTGAACACAGGCGCTGTCGGTCCCTCCGACCACTACCAGCAGGCAACGTGGGTTAAGTGTCTTGCCCAAGGACACAACGACAGCAACAGACTGAGCGGGATGCAAACCTGCGACCTTCCGATTGCAAGGGGGCCACTTAACCCCTCTGCCACCATCACCCCATGAACAGCATGCAGCCCTTGCCCTCTTCCCTCATCGTCCACAACCCCAAAGTTCTATATGCCACATAGATGTTTTTTTTTTCACTAGTAATAAACACTTTTTTACAGAACATCGTTTAAAACTGTTGCTCTCCTGCTTTCTTTGCCATTGTTACAAGAACAAAAATCCCCGTTGGACCCATGATGGATCCTAGGATAGGGTTGGCCAGTAAGGATACCGCAGACCTGACCTTGAAAGTCGGGCAAAATAAGGAAACACTTGGGTACACATCAAAATTGAACATCCTTGCTGCTTTGCTGTGACATAGTCAGCCTTGGAAGGATGCAAAACCCTGAATTTGGACACACCCGTACACAAATTCATGACTCTTTAGTCTATTTTCTGACAGATGTGAGCTGTTTCGATAGGAGTGTTTAAACATTATCAGCCAGATGTTGTGGCAGATGTTTGTCTGTGTACTTTACCATCATGCAGGCACGTCTAAACAAACAGAAATGAAAAGGAGTGTAGCGCACTGTCAATGCAAAACTTGTCACACTTATAACAAATCCATCAAACTGCTTATAAATGAGAAGAAACCGGCCGTTCACTGCAACAGATCTTGTAGTTTTCTGTGTGAGGCCTATAGCTCTTTGTTTTGTACCATAGATAACAGCACCTTCATTCCTTCTTCACAAGCAGAAATAAATGTCTTCCTCAAAAACACCTTTAAGTGTAACAACCTAATTCACTTCCTGTTTGTCCGACCTCCACTGTGGAGCCAAAAGCTCACAGCTGAACCCTTTGATGAGCTAGCAGAGCGGTCGGCTGGCTAATCAAAGAAAAACTAGACCTTTTTCACAGGTTTAAAGGTACGCGAGCCTAAATGGAGCATTTCTGACAGGAGATGACTACATGCAGCGTAAAATGTTTCTTTTTAAAGCTGAAGGATGCTATTTATTGATGAAGACTGGTGTATCCACGTTAAAAAAGGTGAGAAATCTCATCCTGGTTTAATTTCTGAAACCTACTTTTATACCTTTTGTTGTTTTTTATGATTTTGATTTGCTTTTATGTATTTTCCTCTCATACAGAACGTCCACACAGGAAGTTATTACAAACTTCACTTTTTATCTTGCCAAGGAGCACTTCTTGAACTGCAAGATTAAAGCCAGCAGCTAAAAAAGATAGTGTGATCACATCTTCACAGGGCTGGTACAACTGCTTCATAATGAATTTAAAATCCCTTTTGTTTGTTTATTTAAAGTGTTGTTTAACACCTCTGTCTGCTGCAAATTGCAGCCCAACCAGCTCCATAGCATGTGACACGATGATATTAGCGCTGGAAACTACAGCAGCGCTCCTGCGGGCGGTCCAAACACATTTAATGAGCTGTGGTTTAATGTACATCGTCTCCCCTTCATGTCCTCGTGGACAGAATTAGTTCAGTGACAGCAACGCTCATGTCATCAACGTGTCCTCCATCGAGGATCAGCCTTTTGTCTCATTTCTTCCTGTAGCCCAAAGACACCGAAACACTCAAACTGCCCCCCGGAGCAACAAATCCACACAAACACAATGTGCAGCCTTGTGAAAAAGCAGGAAACTGAAGCCACCGCTTGGATATAGGGTTTACTATTAAGGGTTATTGAATTGTTCCTATTCAATTCAAATAGTGATTAAAATGTAACACTTTAAAGTGAAATTAATGAGGTAAACATCTGGATTGTTTTTGTTTTTCTCTCACCTTTGTTATTTAATTTGACAAGAAGAAAAAATAAGATGTTGGTGACTGCTGTTAGTCTAATGAGATAACCAGGACTCATAATTAACACAATGTGAAACTGCAAAATCTCCCAACATGACTTCCATCGCTTCATTTTAGAGACAAAAAATGTTTTTGTTTTTTTTGTGTGCTGCTCAGAAAAAAGGCCATAAGAAGCAAAACACTCCATAAGGAGTTTTGCAACATCTGAGGTCACAAGGGGGCAACAAAGGGGTTAAATGTTGGATCGTTTCCACAGTCGGAACTTTACCGGACTTTCCCGGCAAGCGTGTGTCCGTTTCACCGAGCCCTAACCCGAACCCTGAAAGAATCACTTTCCAGAAAATTTAAGTGAGCAACCGTGTACGTGAACCAGGATACTCGAAAATGCCTCGGTAGAGTTTCTGAGGGGGATTTGTGGTTAACTCATGCTGATTGGTTGGAACCATGCCGTTTTGGCCTGGAAACCCTCGTATTTTACCCTTGTTTCCTGCCCTTTTCCCATTTTAGTATCTTCTTCAACAATGTAGCCACAGCTGCCCTGAGGTGCACTGATGGAGGCGACGCTGCCAGGCACTGGCGCCACCCTTCGACCACCATCAGCAGGCAAGGCGGGGGAGGTTTCTTGCCCAAGGACACAACGACTGCGACAGACGGGGCTCGAACCTGCAGCCCTCCGGTTACGCGGCAGGCGCTAAACTCCTTTGCCACCGTCGCTCAATCTACGTATAGTTGTAATCTACATAGATATGAAATCGCATCGCTGCAATAATCTTTTATTTTGAAAATTACGTTTTACACTGAAACCGTGTATTAGTTCTTGTCTAGCCCTATGTTAATTAGCCTTTCGCCAGCCCCGCCCCCAAAAAGGCTATTGTCCAGTCACACATCATAGCAACTGTTACTGTCCGACAACTTCAAACAAGATGGTGAAGCTCAGCATTAGAGTAGTCGTGTCTCCTTCGTTGCGTATTGTCAGAACCTCCTCATCAAGATCAACCAGCAACAGCCAAGCATGAATGCTCCCCGTCCGCGGCTGGGCGGAGCTCCGCCTCCCAGACTATCCAAAAGACTCACTCACCTCTCACTCGCTCAGTCATCGTGTGTTCTTCATGCATGAGCTCCTCCTGGTCCATGTTCCGTGTACCAGTCCCCGAGTAAACCCTACTCACGAACCAACCAGCCTAACTCCACAGCCACGCCACTTGACTCCTCTTGGTCACACCGCATCCCCGCCACCAGTCCTCAGGACTCACGCCGCCTTCTTCCGAACTCCCAACTCCTTGTTCCCCGCTACGCTTCGCTCATCGGAGCCGACACACATATTTATATTTTGAATACATCCCTCCACTGCATACTGTAACCCTTTTTTGCCTCGATCTGAATGATATAACGGAGGAATTGCTCCAAAAAATGTTGCTGACACGCATCTGTCTACGTCTTTCCTTCGCGGCAATCTGCCGAGCTGGTCAGTGTTTGACACACTTGTTTGTCGGACTTAGCAACAGTAACTAAGGGGGGCGGGGCTCGGCAAAAGATCAATTGCAGAAATTGATGTATCCCAGAAGCGACAAAAATAGAACTGAATTTTATCTTTAACAAAGCGGCGCAGCACGGCGTGGCGCTTCTGGGACACGCCTGAAAATCTTCGCGTCGTGGCTGGTTTGGTCCAACCCTTTGACTGCAGCAGCGCCGTTATGCGCCACTAAAGCCTCCAGTGTGAAGTTGGCTTTAGTCTTAAAGTTAGCAGAATGAAAGTGAAACTAACTCAGAGATTTTCATTGGTTGTTGATCTCGCCTCTTGCTCCGACCCAATCCAGCACCTGGGACTGGATTGGGTCATCTCTATTTCATTGCTGTGGAGAAACATCAATATGACCAACATTACATTTATAGTTGTAACATTTTTTCTGTTGCTAATTAGTTGCTCATTGTCCAGGAGACGAGGTTCATTCTAAAGATTCATTACTTTTAGTTCTTAGATCTCAATATTTATTCTTTCGTCTCTAGGAGTTGTTTCCTTTCTGGCTTGAGGAAGAAGTGCAGCTCATTTATCGGTTTGTCAGCACTTCTACTCATTTCTTTCAGTTTAATGCTTCTTTACCGTCCTCAGCTGCCCATGATTGGCGATTTTTCTGATTTAATTTGCTGTCTACCTCAGTCTCCTCCACTCTTTCAGTAAAACTTTAAAGGCCAGCTGCTGTTTAAATTCTGTTTAGCTTGCTGCATAGCTGCCCACTCGGGGAGCCGAATGAAAATAAGTCCGTCTTTATTATGTTTGACAAATAGGCGTCGCTTTAATGAAAGTGTGTGCTTTTACCATTTATCACACAGGCAGAGCTGCGCGCTGATGTAATGTTGGAGGTCCTGATCTCACACACACACACACACACACACACACACACACACACACCGGTGAGTGTTTAGTCGACTGCACAAAAGACTGTTGCTGCTGAAAAAATACACATTTTGCTCTGTTGCACAAGCTGCTCCCTCTGCTACACGCCAGACAAAGTGGGTCAGAACACACACACACTCGTGGTTACACACACACACACACACGTACACACACACACACACATACACGGGGACTTTGAGACATTCACCCTCTTGTACTCACTTGTGATCTCTTAATAAATCTCTTTTTTCTTCACTTAGAGAGAGAGAGCGAGAGAGAGCAAGAGAGAGAGAGAGAGAAAGAGAGCGAGAGAGAGCAAGAGAGAGAGAGAGAGAAAGAGAGCGAGAGAGAGAGCGAAAGAGAGAGAGAGAGAGAAAGAGAGCGAGAGAGAGAGCGAAAGAGAGCGAGAGAAGGAGCGAGAGAGAGAGAGAGAAAGAGAGCGAGAGAGAGAGAAAGAGAGCGAGAGAGAGAGGGAGAGAAAGAGAGAGAGAGTGAGTTCCTCTGGTTTTGGGAAGTGTTTGCTGTGCTCCAGCTGTTCCAACAATCGTGTCCTGTGGTGATGAAGACGAGAGTGAAGAAAGAGGCTAAATTAATTCAGAAACTTAAAAAGATGTAAGCAACAAATACAGAGAATAACAGAGGATTAGGATGAAAGGATGAGAGCAAACAAGAATACAAGTATAAAGACAAAGCAGGGAGAGAAAGAGATGACAGAATGAGGAAAGAGAGGATGGAAGGAAAAGAGTCAGAAATGAATACTGCAAAGAAGAAGGTGTGAAAACAAGAATAAAAGGAGAAACAAAATGCTGAGAGAGTAAAGAGAGGAAAGGATGAACAGACGGAGGTAGAGAGAAGGAAAGAGCGAGAGAAGATGGGAGAAGGTAAATCTGAAGAAGAGAAGAACAAAAGAGAAGAATAGAGAAATCAAATAAAGAAAACAGAAGTAAAAAGAGTCTAATTAGAGGAAGGGTGATTTATAGAAAAAAGAATAAAAGTAGGACAAGATAAAAAATGAATAGAGATGTTTAAAAAAGCTCAAAACAATAAAAACACAACAGAAACCAGAAGAGGAAACGAAGAAAGGCTTTTTTCTTTCTTTTGCCTGATGAGCCTGATGATTAACTTATTGTTGCACAACAAAAAGAGCTGATGGCAGTTTCTGCTCTACGTGTCCACTCTCTAATTAGATCACAAACATGCCCGCTAAAACTTAAACCCGCTAATAGTGTTTATTGGAGCACGAAAACCAGCGTTGCATCATCTAGACACACACACACACACACACACACACACACACACACACACACACGTGTCTGTATGATGATCAAAGATTGTTTGTGCTCTGAAGAGATGCCTCAAAGGTCCTGGAGGAGAAACATCTAACAGCGTCCACCAGTAGAGACCTGACTGGGCGATGGGGGAGGCAGGTGGGAAGACACACACACACACACACACACACACACACACACACACACACGCTCACACACCACATAAAAGCATTAAATCCTTGTTTGTGCATGCTTATTTGTGCACACACACACTCAAGAAGCAATGAAACCCACCTGTCAACAAATACCAAGCAATCTGGTTTTGTTTCAGCTCCTAATTGGTTCCACGTTTCAGAAACCAAACACACACATAAACGTTCACCAGAAATCACGTCAGCGTCCATCACCTACATCTGAACAGTGCAACGCCCCACTGAAACCTTTAATAAAGAAGATCCAGACCAGGTTTCTATTGGAAGCAACACTGATGAAACTCTTGGAAACTCTTTGATGTTTTACGACGTCTAAATTTAGTCCTTTGTAACACATCCATGCTCTGAATCCAGCACAGATGGAGAAGAAAAGCTGGTGTTGTGGGGGAACGTACCGCTGCACAGAGTCACAGACACTCAAGAGTAATACAATTATTTATTAAAGATTCAGTGTCAGAATTTTTAAAATGCAGGTTATGCATGTTCACTTAAATAATGTAACGAGGGCTTCTTTGTGATGCAGGAGAGGTTCCATTAAGTAGAAAAAGGCTTTATGAGATGATTCTGTCCATGAATGTAGAATAAAAAAATATTTGTTATTTTCTCCTCAACTTGTGTAAAGCTGACTCTGGAAACCCTGTTGAGGAAACTCATTGCAGGTGTTCTGGGAGGTTGTGGACATGACAAAGAGGACCGCAAAGTGTGGATCTATCTGGTATTCACGCACACTCTGGATATTCCCAGAGAATGGTCAAACATTTGCCTTTGCTAGCGTTACCAGTAGCTCAGGCTAGCAGTAGCAGTAGCTCAACCTAGCATTACCAGTAGCTCAGGCTAGCAGTAGCAGTAGCTCAACCTAGCATTACCAGTAGCTCAGGCTAGCAGTAGCAGTAGCTCAACCTAGCATTACCAGTAGCTCAGGCTAGCAGTAGCAGTAGCTCAGGCTAGCGTTAGCAGTAACTTGCATGGGCTAGTGTTTGCAGTAGCTTAGTCTAGCATTACCAGTAGCTCAGGCTAGTGTTAGCACTGCATTAGCTTTGGCTAGCATTTTTTTCAGACTAGTGTTGTTCTGCAGTTAGCATTACTGCAACCATTTATATATTTCCCACGTTGAAGTGGTTTGGTCCATGCAAATGTAAGGTATCTATGCTTATGACATGTTAAACCTAGCCTGGCAAGCCATCCTATGTGAGTATTTAGTCTGGCTACGATCCATAAAAAGACCTCAGTTGTCGGGCGGAATATACGGACGAACAATGTGACGTACTCACCATTACGGACTTCAGTCAACAGGACAGTCCACCATACTCCGTCAAAGAAGATGCAAATACATCCTTTTTCTAAATAAACTTAAGTACCTCTATCTGCTCTTGACTCAGAGAACAGCCCAGGTCGAAATAGTCCAAAGCTGATGCCAAAGCCGTTTCAAACAAGTGGTCGCTATCTTAGTTTTTTGGCTCAGTTGCAATAACATTCCGACCCCCAAACTGATAGAGCGCTGTGATTGGCCAGACACAAGACGGGCCTTCTGGCTAGACCAACATGTAAAGCAAAATCATTTTGTTACTGTCTGTCTAGATTTCTGGACTACCCCTGCTGAAAAAGACAGCATAGACCAGCATAGCTGTTACCAGTGTGTTGTGTTTTGGTGCTGGTTTAGCTACTGGATGCTGGTCTAGTATCCCATCACCAAAACACAACATATACTGGTAACACCTAAGCTGGTCTATGCTGGTTTTTTCATCGGGCACCTTAAACCAGCTTTCCTCAGAACGAACCGTTTCTCTGTGGCCATTACAACATTACTAATTCACATAGGAAAGCAGGTCACACCCTTTAGTATGCTAGCTGCCTTAATTCAACAACAAGGTAAATGTGGTTTTATTAAAGTACCCCTTTAATGCTGCTAGGTATCTGTTAAGTTTTAAACCAGCAGTACATTTACACAATTGAAAGGTAATAAATTGATTTTCTATCTGATTTATTTTATTTAAGAACTGACATCCTTACTTTGGGTTAAAATAAGGGTTCAATTCATCGTCCAATAGAACTCCCAGCAGACAGATGAACGTTTTTATGGGTCTGAAGACCTGAAAAGGTTGATCTGAACTTGTTAAAAATGACATTTCCCCATCCATGGTTCATTCTTACTTTTTCGTCATGTCTGCAGAAACCACAGCAAAGTGACACCCCTTCTTCAGACTGACATTCCCAATTAGGAACCTCCAGCCTTTCCCTTTATTTTACTTCTCCCTCCGTTTTTATTTAATTCCCCCTTCAATCATGTTTCTACAGATTCCTCAAGCGCTGTTTCTTTTTGTCCTTTGAGTGTCTGTTTCCAATCGTTACATTTCCCCGTTTCAGACCCCTGCCCGTCTCTTTCACCCCCACATCACAACCCCTCTGCCATCTGATCGCTGGAATTAATGGTTCTATTTCCATCAAATCGCCACGGTGATGAATCATGTCATTAATTTATCGCTGGGGTGATGGATCGTGTCATTAATCAGGAGGTTTTTTCTGGGCTGCAGCAGCATGTTCAAAAAAGCAAACGCAGACACTGGTGATTAACAATTAAAACACACACACACACACACACACCCTCCAAAGCTGAAACACAGCCAGACAGCACATTGACTTTGTCTCTATTAATCACACATAACTGCCAGTTAAGAGACTTAACTTTGTATTTAGTATGAAAACCGAGATGTGGAAGAAGATATGGGCTGTTTTGTGCAGGTTTGTCATAAATATTTTAAATTATTTGCAAAAGAAAGAAAAGAAAACAAGTTTAAAGGAATTTATTATAGAAAAAGAGCAAAAGTGATGGACCAGCTTTCCCTCAGCAGCCTGAAAATCAGCTCCCAGGTATAGATCCTCCCAGAAGAGGCTCCTCAGACAGAGTGATGGGGAGGATGATGATGGACAAGGGTGAAATTGATGTGAGTTACTGAGGACTGGTGGAAGAAGCAGAGATTGGAGGTTTCTGTGGGAAGCTCTTAGAGATGGTGGGGCGGAGACAGGATGTTTGAGACAGGTAAACGGTGAGTAAGCACATCCAAAATGGACAAATCCTCAAAAATAATTCCACTTGAAGAAAATCCGTGTTTTATGAAGTAAACTCGTTGAACTTGGAGAAAACTCTCACTTGATCACTGTGTTCACACGACAGGATAATGATGCCGATTTTGACCCGATCCTCCTCTTCCAACAGTCACAAGGACGTGTCTGATTACCGTAAAGGCTCTAAAAGTAGATCATTTATCAGGTATTCCAGCTGGGTGTGTTAAGAGTGCTCTGGTCTGATCAGAAGCACGTCAAGACCACTCCGATGATCACAAATCTGGGATATTTAACATGTTGGATCGTCTTGGTGTTCAGGGGATTCGTTTTGGTGGCTTATAAGGATCAGGTCTCTGCTTTTTGCAGATGATGTGGTCCTGTTCATCAGACCGTGATCTCCAGCTTTCGCTGGAGCAGTTCACAGCCGAGTGTGAAGCAGCTGGGATGAGAATCAGCTCCTCTAAATCCGAGACGGTCTTGAGTCGGAAAAGGGTAGAATCCCTTCTCCAGGTCAGGGACAAGGTCCTGCCTCAAGTGGAGGAGTTTAAGTATCTCGGGGTCTTGTTCACGAGTGAGGGAAAGATGGAGCGTGAGATCGATAGGCGGATTGGTGCTGTGTCTGCAGTGATGCGGGCGTTGTACCGGTCTGTCGTGGTGAAGAGAGAGCTGAGCCGGAAGGAGAAGCTCTTGATTTACCGGTCGATCTACGTTCCTACACAGCAAATTTAAAAGTGTTAATTTTTGGGTGTTGGTCCAATTTAACACTAAGAATAGTTAATTTAACACTAAAAATGGTTCATTTAACACTAAAAGAGTCATATAGTTGATATGTAACACTGACATGAGAGTTAAACCCAAGTGTTAAAAAGGAGTGTTTCCTAATCAACTCTGTAGGAGTCATTTTGGACAAAATAACTCCTGAAAAGCTAACTCTGACCTCCCACAGTGGCTATAACACCTGCAGAGTTAATTCGCAGACTCCAACCATTTATTCTAAAAGTTGGACTGGTAGTGACTGATTGGCTGCAGAGAGCTGCAGAGAGCTGCAGTGGGCAAGGTGCATTGTGGGAGTCATGTTTTTAGGTAATTTGTTCTATTTTGGGGTGTTTATGCATGTTTTTTGGGGGGGGAGTTGTGTTGTTCTTAGTTACTACTTTGTTCACTGTTGCATATGTGGTGTTACATGTTGTGTCATGTTGGCACCATAAGTGAGGAGGCTGGTCACAGGAATGACACTGCTGTGCCGTTCCACTGTCACAATAAAGAAGTGGAGCATGGTTCACACTAGATGCTCAGGACTCTGCTCCTTGTGTTCCTCTCACTGGCTGTCCACAGTCATGAGGGGTACAGAGCATGAGTTAGCTGGTGTTTTTCAGTGTGGCTGTTACACAACAACATGCTCAGATTAACACTGTCAGAGATGATTTCTCATTTGATCTTGAGAGGTTTTGCAAGATTTCCCATCTCACCTGGGAATGTTTGTGAGTTAAAATCGGTCCATGTGTAGTGTGTTGTTTTTGCCGTGTGGCTGCATACCACACACTGAAGGACCAAAAGTGTTATATCTGTGATTTGCTGGTGACGTCTCTCAGTCATCCAGGTCATTGAAGACGTTTCGCCTCCCTACCTATAGGGGTATTCATAGGTAGTTTCAGCTCATTAAGCAACAACAGACAGCTACAGTTTATAAGCTTGACCCTCTCATATCACAGTCAGAATTGACAAAGCTTCTCGGATGAGAAGTAAAACATCTTCAAGAAACCAAAGAAGTCCAGTTGCCGTCATTCGAACCCCTTTGGATTTCCATGATTTCTTTATCTCCGTGTGTGGTCTCTCAAGTTTTGAAAAGTATCCAACAATTTTAAAACCCTGTAGTGTGAACCGGGCCTAACTGCAATCAGGTGGAGGATCATAACAGGTGAGTTGGGTCGGAGCTTATAGACTCAGACCATGAGAAGAATAAAGTAAAAATGACACCTCCTTACATCTTTATCTTGTTACACTCAGATCTGGACTGTGAAGGCAGAAGTCTAAGCCAAAACTCCAAATTAACAAGTCTACTTCCTGTTTGTCTTGTGGCGAATCCCATGGAGGGATTTCTTGGAACCAAAAAGTGTATAAACGTGATCCCGCTAGCGAATGTTTACCCTGGAGTCTCTGCAGAAAAATAAACAGTCTAAGGAGGCTTTTGGGATTTTTCTAACACAAAGGAGCAGAGATTCTACCTGAAGCTTCTGAGCCACTTTGGCAGCTCGTAACCAAAGACACGAGTCCTTAACCCAGAGCGCGTGGCCACAGGCGAGGATTTTAGACTAGGTGGTAAATTGAGAGCTTTGCTTTCAAGTTAATATAAAACCACTTTAAACATAAAAACACAGCACGCCCTCGGGAGACTCGTTTGTCTCGAGCAGCTTTCTAAAATCAGATGGCTTTATTTGGCCTTCCCAGTTGAGCTTTGCAAATTCACATCAGTAGAGTCATTATGGAGCGTCATCGTCCCGCTGCTAGGGGGATGCTTTGCTTTAATTGCTCCCAACCTCATCTGGAATGTCCCCGTTGTTTAAGGACATAATTGCAGCAGAGGTGTTTTAATGCGAGCAGGTGAACCTGCTGAAGAGTCACCCCAGACTAAACAAAGAGCTGACGAGAGTCTGCAGAAGAAGTAAACGCCTCACACACCTCATCGTATACTTCAGACGTCTCTTCCTTAAGCTTCATCTTGATCTCTCTTCACCTCGGAGCTCCGCGTGGCTCTCTGAACAAATCCGACTCCCACAAAGGTGGGAATTGGTGTGAAGACGTGCTAACGTATCTAAACTGCTGATTATAATCACAATAAAGCACAAAATGCACACACACACACACATTTCTTTCCCTGAATGATCTCAGATGAATTTCATTTGAGATCATTGCCTCATTTGTGGAGCTCTAGTTCTTCAGATTGATTTAATTATCAAATCATCTATGCAGTGTGTGTGTGTGTGTGTGTGTGTGTGTGTGTGTGTGTGAGGCAGAGATTATGCAGTGATCTTGGCTGACATTGATCAGCCCAGTCTAATTGGGAGCATCTAGCCGTGTAATTGATTCTGCTACACTTCACAACTAGATGAGTTAAGCAACATCAACAACACTGATTCACACAGATGAACAAAACCCAACTGAACCAGACTGAACCGGGCCGAGCGGCGCCGAGAGGCAGAAATTAAACCTCAGTCAGGTGACACAGTTTGTGCTCACCTCTGAAATCGTCCACGCAAAAGTAGAAACTTGCACACACATTTTTTTCAAGCCTCTTAACAACATTCTAACATTGTATAGCTATAAATATTTTGTGGAGATAAATTTTTTTTTTTAAAATGAATAAATTGGTTCTCTTGCATTTGTCAAAAAACCTCCACCAATAACACGTTTCGGACCAAAAGCAACCATTGGACCATCTGGTTATCGGTCTTGCTGAACCCTGGGTCCTCCACTCATTCCACACTCACGGCAACAGATCACCACTGGTGTGAGAGGTTCTCCACTCAATAATATCAGAGAAGGAGAAACAGCCGGCTGCTACCACTTCAACTTTAGGACAAACTACCAGAGTCCCAAAAAGAAAAACACCATCTGAAGTCACGGACAACAAAACGGCGACTGGTGTTTAGCGCCATCTCGTTTCCTCTGGCAATGTGGGTTCCGGTTCCGGTTACCGCTTCTAGAATACGTTGTTGTGTTTGAAGCTCTTCCCTCTTGGAAAAAATGCTGTCCATATAAAGCCAAACCCCTGGTGGCAGGTTCCTGTGCAATCTTTAAGCTCCACCCCCTCCCTGTAAACAAATGCAATATTTTCCTGTCTGAGAAACTTGCAACTTCAGAGTGGCGGTCCAGTCCCTGTTGAAAAAGGAGCTGACATGTCTGCACAGCAAATTCAGCATGCTCAATTTAACACTGTCAGAGTTGATTTAACACGTTTAAAGTGTCTACATGGGTCCACACTAGTAATAATTAATTTAACTCTTTTTGGAGAGTTGGTACTTTAACTCTAATCTAATCTAACACTGGTGTTAGAGTTAATATAGAAACTCTTTACACTGGAGTTAAACTGTCAACTCCAGAAGAGTTGGTTTTTGACACTAAATCAGAGTTAAAGTAACAACTCTCTAAAAAGAGTTAAATGAACTCTGCAGGTGTTCTAGCCGCTGTGGGAGTTCAGAGTTAGCTTTTCAGGAGTTATTTTGTCCAACATGACTCCTACAGAGTTGATTAGGAAACACTCGGGTTTGACTCTCATGTCAGTGTTACATATCAACTATATAACTATTCTTAGTGCTAAATTGGACCAACACCCCAAAATTAACACTTTTAAAATTGCTGTGTCGCCCTGCAGTCTGCTTCCTGCATGTTTTAGATCAGTGGTTCCCAACCTTTTTTCCTTGAGGACCCCCCAACCCCAACTAATACTCGCATACATGCATTAAAAGTGATTTTTACAAACTTTATACAGAAATAACTCTTATACAGAGTTTTAATTACTCTACTGTATGTGTAATTTGGATTTTATAAATGCAGTTTTTACAAATATAGTTTTTACAACCTCTTCACAGAGAATACTGTGGGGACCCCTTGGGGGGGTCACGGACCCCAGGTTGGGAACCACTGTTTTAGATCATGAACACAGCTGATTTGTTTGATTTAGTGATGAACCGCTCCTGTAGACACTAATGAAGGCTGAGGAGACATTTCAGCAGTTAGATTAAGGTGTTAAAAAGACCAACGCACAGAGAGGAGATAAGTTTCACTTTTGGTTTCACCAACAAACACTAGGGGGTGCTAAAAACAAGCCAAAACTGCCAAGTGTTCCTTTAATACACATGTTTTGACCCAATTTTTAAAGAAAATTTAAACTTCTTGTTTGTTAGTTCCAGATTCCTAACAGATGATTCCTGTTTTTACATTTCTATGTTACCTTGTCCTGAGAAACGGGGGGGGGGGAGAAAGAGAAAATGTCAGGTTCTTTTTACGTTAACCACAATACGATCTCCTGGATTCAAAAGAAACTTTAGAGTGGACTCCTGCAAAGTGCCAGCATTCACATCTGCTGTGCACTTTTAGGCAAAATGCTGGAATTGCATCACTGTGATGGGCTGAGACTGGCTTTTCAAGAGGCTGCCATCTTTATGCACCTGGTCAATTTGAATGAAAAATTACCTGGGCAGCAGCTAAGTACACTGGTGGGTCAGCACAACACTGGGAAAATGGTATTCATGCAAGTGCCAGCCTCAGTGTGTGTGTGTGTGTGTGTTAATCTGTGCATGTGTGTGTCCTGAGGATTAGTCATGCTCCTGTGCCTATGCAGTACTTCCTGATACACACACACACACCTGCATCCATCTGGCCAGTCCCCTCTGTTAGCAGAGGTGTGAAACAGAGAAAATCAGTCGAGGGAGGGAAGGGAAGAGTGATGGAGGAGGAAGAAAGAGGGAATATTAAAGAGAGATGGAGAGGGGGATAAATGCACGAGGAAGAAGGAGGAACGGTGAAGGAGTGGGAGAGTGATATTAAACACCAGGGAGCTAAGTGAGCACATTCACCTGCCCACTTTCTCCTTTTCGCTGTCTGCCTCCATCTCTCCTCCTTCTGTCTTCCTCGATCATGTTTCTTCCCTCATCTCCTACTCCCCTAATTAGCTCCAAATCCTCTTACATCCTTCGCTCTGTTCATCTTCCTACTCTTCATCACTGTCTCCCTCCACTCAGAACCCCCTCCCAAAAAACAAAGTCAGTTTGACCTTAATGAAGAGATGAAAAGAGGAGGGCAGTGATTGCATCCAGGGAACTCGGGAAAGGCTGGATCAGCGGTTTCTGGATCCGTGTTTGTTTACTTAGAAAACTCCCCCATGTGAAGCTGTCACAACCGTTTTTTGCCCGTTTTTTCTCTTCTTTTATTTTCAGCTGAGGCTAAACCATTAAGCTTGAGAATTGTTTTTTTTCTTTGTTTAAAGGAAGAACAAGATGGGAGTAATTACTTTTTACAGTATTTCTCCGGTGTTCGACTCTGAATGGTGACAGGAAATATTAGTGGAGGCTGCAGGAAGATGACACGCACCTGAAGAAAAGTCTGCAGCTCTGAAATAATGCGAACAGGCCCGACTTGTTTCCAGAGCAGGTTTAAACACCTGTTGACACTTCCAACCAGTACTTAATCAGCCACTTGTTGTGGATTTCCAGTTCATCCCTTTGTGTTTTTTCCTTGGTTTCAAGTGGAAAAATAGATCAGGATTGCTCTCTTTGGCATGGGAGTGAGCCTTTGCCTCAAGGAATTTAAGTATGTTGGTGTCTTGAGTGGTGATCGGATAAAGGGAGCGGATCAGGGCTTCGTCTACACTAATGAGGGGGTTACTTCAGTCTGTTGTGGTGAAGGAGATGAGCCGAAAGGCAAAGCTGCTGCTTTACTGCTCTGTTTCTGTTCCTGATCTGTTGTCGGGAGATTCTGGATCAAGACTTAAAGACAAAAATAAAACAAAATCTTAGAGATAAGGTGAAAGTAGAGATGCTGCTTTTTTGCGTCAAATAATGTCAAAACCACGTCCATCTGGCGGTGGGACACCTGTTGCCTCCACCATCCGACCTTTAGTTGAATAACCTGAATAATCCATAATCTCTGTCAGATCTATTTTATTATCCTTGTTTGCTTTTATTGCTGTTTTAGTCACTAAAGAGTCATGTTTGACCCTGAATCTGCCTCCTGACACTTCGATTCAGTGGCAGCCCTAGAAAACGTCATAAGGGGGCCAGTGACATTTTTGGGGTGGCACACGAAATTGGTCCCAGTGGTAACTCCTGTAGCTGTGTATTGCATTGCTCCTTCATTATTTTTAATTAAAAAACAAAAGGCTTATGCATCCAGCATATTTACCTTACATCTGTGAAACACAAACATTTCAGGAAAAAGACAAAACTTCAAACATTTATTTAAGTTATTGTTTCAAAATTCTTGTTTTGGAATCTGCTTAATCTACTCTTTCAACAAAAATATCCACAAAGACTACTGCTTTTTTAATGGAGAGCCTCAGTGACGTGTAATCGATATTAAATTGTGATTTTTCAAATATATTATTTAAGTACATTTATTTATTGGCCTTTAAGTAACAATAGATCGTTTTTTAAACTTTAAACTAGAGCTTTAACGTTGATCTCAGTGATTGTTGAGTTAGAAACGTGACCAGTTTCATATCTGACACCACTCTGCAGCCCTCTGCTGACCAAAAAACACACTAGATAGTTTTGTGGAGCGGGTAGGTGTTCTAGGGGGCGCTCGTATACCTGCTTTACAGCTGTTAGCTGTAATGCTAGCGGTTAGCATTTTCAGTTCGCCGATCGTCAATAAAAAGCACAAGAAGAAAAAGAAAGTTTACTTTTTCTGTTGGCATCATGGCGGAGCCTGGAAGTAAAAGTAACAGAGTAATGTCTTTGGAGGTGAAGCAAAGAGCTAAAACCAGAGGGAACATCGGCACGGCCTACACTAGCTTGAGGGAGCTAAAGGAGACTACAAAACCACAGACTGATGGTGACCTGGCTTTGTTGCTACTGGACTTGTAAGTAATAATATTTTTGTCCAACAGTGTGGATCTTTTTACGTTGTGGTTTATTTTAGTATTAGTTGGCTCATGTTAGTGTTAGCTCGTTGTTAGCGCTAGTAATTCCACTTTCAAACAGTAGGGCGGAGGAGCAGGAAACTTCTCACTGTTTAACATTTGTATTGTTGTCAAATGTGATGTATCTAAGGTGAGCTTCCCTGGGGAGGCCAGTGGGGTGGCCAACAATTTTCCAGGGTTGGCCATGGCCACCCCTTAGGAGCGCCACTGCTTGGAAGCACAAAAGCTCCAAATTATATCCACCAGTGAATTAAAAGTAAATTCTTCCCTTCAATTATTTGTGCCTTCAGCTTAAAAATGACACTGTAGCATAATGTGGCTACATTTATTTAATGGTTTAAACACGTTTTTCCTCTAGACTCCACATCTCTAAATAAAAAAAACAATTGTCTCCAGACCACTTGTAGGAAAAAAAGGTCAAAACACTTATTCCACCTACATTTTTAGACAATACCACAATATCTCATCACCTTTACTGTTTTTCATCTGACAAATTTTTGATTTTTCAAGGACAAAACTCCAATTCAAGCCTGGAGGAAGCTAAAAAAGACTCAAACCCCAAAATATTGTTTATTGTTATTGATGTAAAAACCTTAAATGTGCATTGTTTACTCTAAAAGCTTCAAATGATTTACTCCCAGCAACTTCAAATTCTGCAAATAATTCTCTCCTCTGCATCATCCTGTAAAGCGATTTTACCTCCTCTTCTGTACATCCTCCCTCCTTAGTCAGTCTGCAGTGACCTTACGAAGGCCTGGCCGCTGAGATAAGCCTACACCTTTCTCTCCGGTCCAGCTTTCCTCTTCCTCCCTCTCGTTCTGGCCTCCTATTCTTCTCCTCTGCAAGATTTCTTGCCCCTGTGTCTCTCCTCTCAGCATTTTTGTGTTTAATTTTTCACTTTCTCATCCCATCCGCTGTCCTGCCTCTTTCTCCTCTCCACACTTTTCTGGCATTTTATCTCCCTCGTTCTGTGTTTGTCTCTTTGGAAGTTAACATATAGGGAATCACAAAAGTGAAGAAAATAAAATAAGGCGAAGGACGTCTCCAGCTGTTGTTTTTCTTCCCAGCTGCATGTGGTTGTATTTGTGCTGACTGGTGAGGGTAAAAGATTCATGACCCAACAAAGCCTGACAGGAGTGAACACACACACACACACACACACACACACACACACGCACACACACACGCACGCACGCACTTTGATAACAGGTGAAAACTGCAGATTTTGCTTTTGGGCTAAAACAAACAAAAAAAAGAGATTTAAAGATGATCTACAAAATTGAAAGTGTAGGAGCAGAGGGGGAGGGGAGAGAGAAAGAGAGAGAGAAGATAACAGGAAGGAGGCACAGGAGAAGGAGGTGGCTCCTGAAGCAGAAAGGTCTTTGAGCCATTTAATACATGAGGGGTTTCTTGGCCGTGTTGATACATCAGAGGAAATAAAGTGGAGGAAGCAGAGCAGCAGAAAAAGACTTGACTCACCTTTAAAACCAGACCCCTGTGGTGTACTTTCATCTGGTCTCAGATGGGAACTCCTGCGCTAATTTGGCTGCTATTTCTGTCGGACCGATACATAAAATCAACACCACCAGGCGAGGCCGAGACCAGCCGGTGTCCGAGTTCTCTCAGCGCTTCACGTTAATACACTTTAAAGGGATATTCCACCCAAAATTGAAACTTTGTCTGTTGACATATTTCCCAGAGTTAGATAAGTAGGAAAAAATAATTCTCAACCAGCCGTCATTCTCCTGACCCGGCTGTACTCTCACTCACGTTAGCTTAGCATAAAACACTGTAAGTGAATGGGTCCAACTAGCATTGTGAGTAAAAAAGTCCTTAAAATCACTTAGTAGTGATCCCAATTCTGCTTGGTGACCTAAACGATCATACTTGGAGATGCGCTGTTAATTACGTGCACATGTGTGTGTGTGTGTGTGTGTGTGTGTGTGTGTGTGTGTGTGTGTGTGTGTATGTGTGTGTGTGTGTGTTATGCCGGTTCACTAACGTGTGCATCTGTGTTTATGGAAGCAGGTGTCTTTGGGGATGCCTTGCACCTTGCAGCGGAGGCTTACAGCTGTGCTTTGTCAAAAAGTAGTCCCAAGTCTAAAACGGTGCCTGTGATTCCTTTATGTTACTAATTATTTTCACTTGCAGTCAGTCTGATTATTTAGGTCACCAAGCAGAATCGGGATGACTACTGAGTGATTTTAAGGACTTTTTTACTCACAATGCTAGTTGGATCCATTCACTTACTGTGTTTTATGCTAAGCTACAGCGAAAGGAGTAAAACCGGGTCAGGAGAATGACTGGTCTGGTTACACTTTTTTTTCCCACTTATCTAACTCTGGGAAAAATGTCAACAGACAAAATTTCAATTTTGGGTGGAATATCCCTTTAAAGCCAAACTATGCAACTTTTTCATATTTTTAAATCATGTTCTTGAGCCAGTTTGTGCTGAAATGACCCTTTACAGGGTTAATGAAATGTCCCTCAGACCCCCACCACCCTCTGTGGCCAGAATACCACACTTGCAACTTCAGAGTGGCGGTCCGGTCCCTGCTGGACTTAGTAAAGTGGAGCTGACATACCTGGTGCTGCAGTCTGCTTCCAGCATGTTTCCTGCATGTTTTATATCATGAACACAGCTGATTTGTTTGATTTAGTGATGAACCGCTCCTGTAGACACTAATGAAGGCTGAGGAGACATTTCAGTACTTTTGCTTTCACTAACAGACACTAGGGGGCGCTAAAAGCAAGCCAAAACTGCATCGTATCCCTTTAATATCAAACTAATATTTTTCTTCAAACATGCATAAATCACTGAGACTTCTTTCCTGCTGACATTTATGGCCTCTATGGAAGGTTGCACATGCTTTGCACACAGGCACGTGTGACAAAGTTGTGTGCTTTTATATCAAACAGCAGCAGCGAGAGGCCAAAGCATTATTTTATCTAAATATATTCAGCTCCCACTCTGTTTCTCTGCTCCTACAGAATCAATAGTCATTACACTCAAAGTGAATTGATCTCGCAGCGCCGATTCCTCAGACTAAACTAACACCAAATGAATCTGGAGCCCTCCGCACCGGCAGATATTATCAGGTGAGTGAACGTCAGGAGTCAGAGATGGAGTGGAGGTCACATGTAATCTGCTCCGCTTCCTTTCAGGACACCCCATTGGTTTAAAGAGACGTGTATTGTTTACCTGGTTAGAGTGTTGAAAACAAACGACAGGCAGGATGGAGCAACTGTTGATCTGGATCGTTTTAAGTGGTGGTGGAGGGAAAAGGTGGAGGGTTGGAGGAGATGGAAAAAACAAAATATGTATAGGTAGAAAAAATGAGTTTACCCTCGATTTTCCTCTTGGGCATTTGCTTTGTTTTTACTTTTTATTTTTAGTGACAAAGCAGGATGCTCTACCCTCATATTCCTAAAAAACAAGATGTTTACCATCTTCCTAGAAAGAGGTTGGTTTGTACTTAATGAGAACAAATGTGCCTAACCGATCAGCTGCTGTGAATCCATCCTCTGAGGAGTTTGGGAGAGTACCAGTGTCCAAAATGCAACTTTATGTCCGTTTTCATCTCAATAAGCTCAAAAGGAAATAAATAAATTGTGTGGAAGAGGAAAATGTAATCTGACGGACAACTGTGACAGGATCTGGTGTGGGAAGTGGCAGAAAGTAGATTTTATGTCAAAGTTGTGGAAGAGTAATCAAACGTCCCTATTTATAGCGTGATTTGCGGTCATGGATAGGGGCTTTAAGGATTTGCAACACACACACACACACACACACACACACACACACACTCGTTTAAAACACCAGACCTTGACAGATATTCTTTTGGTGGTTTAGTGTACTTTTATTTTGTTTATTTTTTATACTTTTACACCAAAACCCAGATCTCCACCCAACCCTTGCATCCAGATATTCTTTGACATTGCGACAGATGAGGTTAAAAACTCCCCCTGATGTTCTGCTGCTACACGTTTGATCGACTGAACCAACAGGTGTCTTCCTTGCATTCTGAAAAAGCACTGAAGCATTTCTGGTCCAGCATTTTGTTTGGTAAAAGAGTGTTTATGCTAGCCTAGAAATCTAGACAGACAGTTGCCGAAGCAAAATTATTTTGCTTTGCGTAACCCTAACCATGCTCCATTGGAGCCTCAGCAGATCTACCATTGGCCTGAGCAGTAATGTGTTATGCCAATCACAGCTCTATCGGTTTGAAAGGCGGGATGACGCAACAAAGCGGAACAAGATGGCGACGGAACGTTTGTAATGGCTTTAGCATCAACTTTGGACTATTTAGACTTGGGCTTTTCTTTGAATCAAGAGCAGATAGAGGTACTTATGTCCTTTATTTAGGAAAAGGATGTATTTGAGTCTTCTTCAACAGTATACGGCGGACTGCCCCGACATCCATAGCTGTAAGTATGTCACGTTGATCATTGTCCAATAGCGTGTGAAGACAGTTTGAAAGACAACCGTAGATCCCGCCCCATGATTTAGCTCTCCCCATGGGTCGTGGCCAGACTATATATTTACATATATAGGATGGCTTGCCAGGCTAAGATTATGTATTAGATGTCATTTGCTTACTATGTTTAAAAATGATGCGAGTTACTGAGACCCTACCACACGTAGCCGGGTATCCCACATAACGAAGATATTTTTTACGGTTTGGCCTGTCATCCACACGAAATGAAGACCAAAAATCCCCAAAAACAATTTTTTCAAAAACTCTGACCAAAGTGGAGATTTGCGAATTCTCCATTGTAAGCATTTGCTTGTTGACGTAAATAACCGGGATTTTAGGTTTCGCAACGTCTCTGCTCACGACAAAAATACTCCAACGTCACATGTGCGACCTGTCTTTGCACTCTTGTGAGATCATTGCTCTGTGTAGAAGACTACAGGTGAAGGACGACGTTAAGGACAGTTATTGCCTGCCAGATAGTTATTCTATATTCAAGGAATGGTTTTTGGCAAAGATACCAACAATATTTGGAACTGCTGCCACCTACAGGCTTGGCATGCCTATGAATGTGCTTCACAATGCTCCTAGATGGGTGGGGAAGGATATTGGGTTTTACAAAAACCCGGCTATGTGTGCACATGGCCTCAGTTGCAGCAAATCTGACTGCCTCTACATTTAAAATTGCAGTAGTGTTTTACATCTATCTTCCATTTTCTTTTGTTTTTCCCAGAATATGATTTTAAGAGTGTATTTGTAGGTTTAGATTCATCTTTAGTGACTATAAAAAGATATTGGCCTTAAGTTGATGTCTGAATGGGATTTAGTAAAAGTTCAAAATAGGATTTTTTTTAGTTTAACTTTTCTGTCCAAGACCTTAAAAATGATAATTTGGGTTTTATGAGGTTTGTGTCCCTAGTAAAACTGGGCAATACAGCCAAAGTACGTTTAATCAATCCCAATATGCAATTTTAACTGGTATTTTCTGCATTTAGTAAGCAGAAGTCTCTAAAGGAAAGGGAGACGACTTCAGCAAACTACTGTAGGTAAATGCACAAAAGAGAGATTATATAATGGGTTCTGCTGGACTCCTGTTCATTAATGTGGCTGCAGCAGATCAAGGTCGTACAGGGCTAAAAGCAAAATGGTTGTAAATGTGTTTTCTGCCACACATCTGAATGCTTTTTGTTCCTTTTCCACACAGCTGCACACACTTCCACCATGACAGTTGCATGTTAGTTTGTACTAACAGACCAATCACTTCATAGCTTTATGGATCGTCTGTCAGCACAACCATTAGACTGCCAACTTCTTGACATTTACCAACAAATTCATATTTCTCACACACACACACACTTGAGCTCACAGGAGAGAACACACACTCAGTCATCATGTTGGTCCTCACTGTGGTAGGAGCACACCCACAACAACTCAGACTGAACGCTTGTTGACATTTGATAGCTCCACACATTTTTCCACCACGCGTTTTCAAATGAAGGACTTGAGATAGATCCCCGTAAGTTAAGACGGATTGATCCTTCGGTGCCATAAAACTTTTTTCATTGCCTCCGAGGATGTTGCGTCCATGCATCTTGACACAGACAGATCCAATTCAAGCATGAAATTTACTTGGTGTCTGTTGTTAGCCTCCTCTCTGCACCCTGTGTGTGTAAATTAGATTATGTGTGCTTGATGTAATAGATGGAGACTGAGCGGGCATGGACCACTGAGAGCTAGTTTAAAAGATTAACTAGACATCACAACTCTACTTGTGACACATCTTAAATTAGTCAGCAGAGGAAAGGGGGGAAACTTTTAAACCAATGTGATTCTGTGAAATTATTCGGCTGCTATGAAATCCCATCAAACCAGCTGGAAAACAACTTTTATGCAGCAATTATTTTCTACCCAACGCCCTTCTCGCTGACATGAATCTATAGGCTCTTTAACATTCATAACATATTTTTTTTCCTGTTTTTAAGAGGTCAACTAGTGTCCCATTTCCAAAACACGCTAAAGAAATTAATTTTGAAACTACCCATGTGTCAACGAGGTTTTGGACTTCCGTGTAGGCAAACCACAGTCTGAACATTCAAGGTCTCACCTTTACCACCATTGTACTCAACACTGGCGTTCCGCAAGGATGTGTCCTAAGCCCCTTCTCATACACAGAGTGCTTTGCAAGATATCCTGTTGTTCAAATTGTGACGTTTGCAGATGACACTTCTGTTGTTGGTTTGATGTCCAACAATGATTAAAAAGGAGGCTGGAGGTAGAGGTTTTTTCTGATTGTTGAAAGGCAAACAACCAAAGTTTCAATTATGGGGGAGCTAGGGGGAGCCCGGCTCCCCCGAAAGAGTGAAGGGCTTACCCTGGAAGCCCTCAACTGACACACCCAGGGGGAGTCAGCAAAATGAACCAATCACCCCCTCCCTCACACCCCACTCTCACTGAGTTTTAATGGAGGTGATCGGACGGACGACGTCACACACACCCACAGCATTCTCACAAGGCTCCCCCGGAAGCCTGTGCATATTTCAAGCCCTGCAAACAACCCTAACCATCATTGTGGCAAATATCAAAGAGATGGTGGTGGACTTCAGCAGAAGATTTTATAACCCTCTCTTCTAGAGAATATGTACACCAGCAGATGCAGAACCAGAGCAAAAACCATAATGTCGACCCCCACACATCCAACCCATGAACTAGTCACCCCTAATTCCTTCAGGCATAAAACTGAGCAGCTTCAAAGCCCAGACGACAATCCCAAGAAACAGCTTCTTCCCTTAGGGTGTGAGGGTAATGAACACCGACCCTTAAGCTGTCCTCTGGATTTAGGTCACTATCATATGACTTTAGATGTTCATTTGTTTTAGTTTAGCCTAACTAACACATTTCAATCTCGATTTGTCTTGAACTTACTGTTGAATGACAACGATAAATGTATCAAAACCTGAGAAGTAATGAAGACATTTTTACAGCAGAATCTGTCATTAACTTGAGAAAAATGCAGAACATTAAATACAAACAGAATGAGTGACTGTTAGAGGATAAGACTGGCAATTATGTTTCTAATTATCTGCAAACGTCGAAAATTAAGAGCCACAATAAACTGATCAGACAGACAATTACTGTCTGTATGCCAACGCCTGATAGATTCTTCTTAAGCTCTATTGTTACACACTTAAAAAAAGCTATTAAACTGTAGCATGCATGAGTCAAAATATCATGCTGCTAAATGTAAAACCACTCCAGCAGCTCTTATTTTTCATTAAAGATGCCTCGAGTTCTGTCCTGAAAATGTGTTGCTCATTAAGCAATTTCTGCAAATCTACAGTTCTGTGCTTTTGAAAACAAGGACAGCAGGGAGGCCAGGATTTATTATTTTATCAGCCTTTTCCCTTGTTGTCAGTAAAAGTTACTGAAGCTCCAAATCTAAAGACCTCTGGTGCTATGGTCTTCTTCTTTTATGTTGCTGCAGCAAAAGTAAACCAATCGGCCACAATACTGTAGACAGACAGGGTTTTAAATCCCATATTCCCCTCACGGGGCCGGGTGGGTCCACTGACAAGCTGTTGGAGTCAGACAGTACACCATACACCCAGTTGTAATATGTAAAAATCAGAGTGGAATTCAATTTGATTGTATTTTTAGATTCATAATAAAAAAATTTTGGAGAACATAAAGGCACTAAACTTGAGCATTGTATGACTTACCCATACTTTTCATTGGCTGCGTAATCGTTGCATAACATCTGTGAAGCGCAATACTCAGCTAATAGTCGTCATTATAGTCAATGGGTCTCACCACGTCAGTGGTGCGTCCCAGAAGCGTAGTATCGTAGTGATGCTTGTTTATGTACATGAGAAATCTTCTTCATACTCTAGGGTTACTTGTGGAGTACCACAGGGTTCAGTGCTCGGAACAATTCTTTTCACTATATATATGCTTCCAATTGGTAAAATCATTAGACAGAATGGGATATTCCACTGTTATGCTGATGATACTCAGTTATATTTACCCATAAACCCTGATGAACCTAATCAGTTGGGTAGACTACAGGCTTGTCTTGAAGACATAAAAATCTGAATGACTCTAAACTTTCTGCTGTTAAATCTAGACAAGACTTAGTCAATCACCTGATCGGAACAGCATTAAATTAGCCTCAGAGAACAAAGTAAAGAACCTCAGTGTTATCTCTGACCAGGACATGTCATTCAAATCCCACGTTAAACAGGTTTGCAGGATTTCCTTCTTCCATCTCCGGAATATTGCTAAGATTAGAAACATCCTGTCCAGGAGTGATGCTGAAAACTAATTCATGCATTTATTACTTCAAGACTGGATTACTGTAGTTCATTGCTCTCAGGAAGTCCAAAGAATGTAGTAAAAAGTCTTGCTGCAGCTAGAGTTCTGATACAAATTAAAAAGAGAGATATCATCTCTCCTGTTTTAGCTTCCCTATATTGGCTGCCTGTTAAATTCAGAATAGATTTTAAGATCCTCCTTCTCACATATAAAGCTCTTCATAGTCAAGCTCCATCATACATCAGTGATCTGATTGTTCCATATGTTCCAAACAGAGCACTTCGCTCTCAGACTGCAGGTTTACTGGTGGTTCCTAGAATATCTAAAAGTAGGATGGGAGGCAGATCTTTTAGCTATCAGGCTCCTCTCCTGTGGAACCAGCTCCTAGCTTTAGTCCATGAGGCAGACACCTTGTCTACTTTTAAAACTAGGCTCAAAACCTTTTTTGTGATAGGGCGTTTTTGCAGTTGCTGCACATCAGAAACGCTCCAGGTAGGAAGGGATGTGCTGCTGAGGTTGCAGTGAAATTCTTACATTATGTGCTGCTTACACATATGGTGAAAAGCCCGGGTGAGGCATCATGTGCTTTGGAAAGTTGCAGTAACTGCTACCTTATCCTAAATGTGTACGAGCACCTCTAGAACTGTTTATCCATCTATGACTGATGCCTTCTTTTGAAAATGTAAAAAAGTTACTTCAAAAGAGACTTTCTGAATGGATTTCCTGCGTAACAGGTCCCTGAACCCAGAAAGCCACAGTTTCATCACCTGCTTAGAGAGCCACAAAAACCACTAGACTACTTCCCCATCCCTTCGTTGTCCATGCAAACAGAGGTGAAGTCAGGAGAGTTTGGGACTGATGGGAAAGCAGGGGCCGAGAGAACAAGAGGTCATGTGCAAGTACCGCAGGAGGTCAGTCCCAAACATCCACAGACAGACCAAATGTACGCACAAAGTAATGAGTATTAATAGAGCTGTATGGAGCGGGCTGGTTTTGGGCTAATGAGACTCGGGGGTTATCAGAGATGCACAGTAAAACTACACTTTGTGCTGTGTGAGAGGGTCAAAGTGATATGTTCAGGTTGAAAAGTTTCACTTTGCAGAATCATAAAAGCTATAAATCTTCTTTATTAGACATGATCCCAGTTTATACTTTTGTTTTACCATCAATATTTTACTTTTTTGTAATAGTTTGGTTTGGATTGCTCAAAAACAAGTCAGTCAGTCTACAAACAATAATAATAAAACAGGATATTTTTCTGAGTTCCCTCTAGAAAACCCAATTTCAGCAGATTTACGGACAGGTGAATAAATGAATGTTGAACATTCTTTAACAGGTTTACGGTACCAGGCTGGAGCTGTAAAGTCCCTTTGCCATGTTGTGTGTGACATGCTGCACGTGTGTTGCTTGTAAAGCACGTCGGGACTTTCTTGTTCTCTGATCCATGACAGAGTGAAGCATTGAATTGTGGTGGGGGGTGGGGTCAAGTGCAGTGATTTTTGTGCCTTTGTATGGAGAATTCCTGAAACATGACATGATTGTTTGATACATATTTATCTATGTTATGTTATTAGATCTGTGTAGCTCCCTTAAAGCCTGATCAGCTGATGTCCTGATCTGATCTGGACCTCATTTAGCGTTAGCACCGTTCCACCTTTAAGATAAGTTTGTGCATGAATGTAAATCCTTCCTATCCACATCTGCTCTCAGCTCCGATCAGACCAACACTCATCTCCACTTTAGCTCATTAGAAATCCTCGTAGGACGGCATTTTAAATGCGTGTTCTCAGCTTCTTCTCTGTAACCTCCAACCTCTTCACCAGATGTCTTTTCCTCTCTTTTTTCTCAGTCCCTTACTCCTCTTTAACCCATCTTTCTCTGCTCATGTCTCTGCTTTACCCCGTTCTCCAGCTTTGATTGTCTCCCCGAGGGTCAGATGGACAGACGTGCAGCTTGAAAAACATGCTGCTGGACTAATTCCTCCAAAGAGGCCAATTTGACATGGGCTATAAAAATAGACAACTGTCCTGAAAGAAAATAAAAAACAAGAGCCACATCAAATGATGGCAGCTGAGTTCTAAGGAACTGGTAAATATATCATTTAAGGACCCAGCCATACTTTAAAGGGGACATATAATGACTTTTTTCTTATGTTATAATAGTTCTATGGTGTATTCAAAACATCTTTATGAAGTTTTTTTGCATAGAATCTATCTCACATAAAGCAATCTGAGCAGTTTTATTCTCGACATTTTCAGTACCTTCAGGGCTCTGTCACTTTAAGAAAACCAGCTGGAGCTGGCCACGCCCACTCCCCGACTCAGGCTCCTATAAGCTGAGAAGCTCCGATGTCCAGGAGGGGCTCAGAGTAGAGCCGCTGCTCCTCCAGCTCAAAGAGGTGAAAGGGGGGTTCAATGCAAATGTCCCTGTTTGTGACATCACAAATGGGGACTTTTTGAAATGGCTCATTTTAGGCACATATTTACTGAAATCAAACACTAACAGAAAAAAGGTGGGTGGGGTTTTTTTACGTTTAGAGGCTAGAGTCCCACATGGCTGAACAAAAGGATGCAAAAGGTGAGTTTTGCATAATATGTCCTCTTTAAAGAGCAAATCACCCCAATCCCAGATTCTTGGTTCACCCATACTTGTTTGAAAAATGTGCCAAAAAGAGAGATTGCAGATCATCCTTTATTGAGGAATGATTTAGTTTTTTTTTTTTTTGGGTCAAAATCTTAAAAAAATAATTTTACGCTCAATCTCAATCAGTATGCTAGCACATATTTGTTTACTGTGATTAACTCTCAGCAACAATCACGTGAAATGTAATGGAGGACAACTTGAAAAGATTTGACTCTAAAAGTGAATCAAAGTTTCATTAAAATCCATCCCGTGATCCATGAGCCATTTTGCTAAGAGACAGGCAGGTTTAAGGCTAACAGTTGATGTCAAAACGTTTAGCTAAAATCTTTTGCTCAAAATATATATTGAGATTACTCTTAACTACCATTAAAACAAATTTCAGCTCAATATTTGTAAAATTTAATTGAGTTCCAGTCATTCATGTGTTTGTCAGTGTTAATTAGCTGAGGCAGCCATCTTGAATTTGGTTGACTCCCAGATGTAATCTGTTTAAGAGCTTCACCTAATGATTACATAAGCACATTGAATTGCCTCTGTGTTTGAAATGTTACCCTTTTGATTACCCTTTTCCTATTCAGTTTCTTTTCCCCTTTCCTCACATTTTTTAATCACAAATTTCACTTTTCCCATTTTTTATATTTTTAATAATTTTTTATTTCTTTGTTTTTTGTTCTTGTGAAGTGCATTGTGTTTTTATCTTGAAAAGCGCTATAGAAACGATTGTTTCTTCTTCTATATGAAAAAGCTGCCTTGCCTTATGTTCTGAAAATTTTATTAAAGCTTTCATTCACTTGTCATTTAAAAAAAATGCTGTGGTCTCTGGTATAAATGAATGCCTTGTGAGCCGTTTTCTGCAGACAGGGGGCTGCCACCTTGGAATTACGTGAGGGGAGAACGCGCTGTGATTGGTCACTTGGAAGATTTCAGCTCAGCCGACTGCTCAGGTAGTGCGCACACGGCGAGTTTCTGCCCCCCGTGGGGCGGAAAGTATCAAACCGGTTTGATTTTCACCTCAGCGTCTCGTGTGGCAGAAAACTCAGTGAAAATTAGGCGCACACAGCGAGGAATCTGCTGAGCAAACGGCCTCGAATGACCGGTAGCTCAGCTATTGGCTCTCGTGTGCGGCAGGCTTAACAGTAACGCAACTCTTCCACTGCCTTTGCTCCTTTCTTGCGTAAAAAATGAACCGTTGGCGTGATATATCCACAAATCCTGACACAGTCCCGAACACGTGCCACCATGTTGTGGAGCTGCTAATGCTAATGGTTAGCTTCTACTAGCCGAGATACGCTCTGCTCTCGCCTGGCCACAAAATCAACACAGCCTTCTGCGGTCGCTAGCCAAGGTGGGCGAGGCCACGAATGCTAATTTTCCTTTAGCTGCTATTCTGTGGTTAATGCAGGAAATAGGGGTTGAAGGCAATTATCATGTTCAGGATGTATGTGAAACTCAGAGTGACTGGTCATATTTCACAAAGAACCAGTGTTATATGGTTTCTCAGTAAACGAGACCTTCAAAATCTATCTAACCTAACGTAACCTACATGATAGCAGCTGTTCAGAACTATAAATGACGACTTCATCGGTATCTCTCCAGTACTATTTGCACTTTGACTCTCTCCCTTTTAACCCTCTTTATGTCTGAAAGACAGAATTTTAAAAGCAGAGTAAAAGGTTCAGTGAGTTCAGCTGGAGGCGATTTTAGTGTTTCCTCAACAAGGAAAAGTAGTTCTACTAAAAAAAGACCTGGGAAAAGATCAGAGCTCAGTGTTTGATCTGGACTTTGTGACTGAGAGCCCTAACAGCTGCTAGAGAGCTAAAAGTTTGGGTTCTGTTTTAGGCTCAGAAACAGCAAAAACAGCTCAACGGTAAGCAAACGGGTGGTGCTAAACAATTATTTGTCTCGCTGCAGGTGCTGGAGTAGGTGTTGCTGGAGTTCAGTGTGTGTTTTAGGAAAAAAAAAAGTTTGTAAAGTGAGTGTGTCTCATATGCCAAGAGCCAGGGGCAGGAATTAAATCCTCATTAGAAGCTGGCAGCACCACCACCGCTCTCTCCTTTAATGGTGTGGCACAACACAGCTTCAGCATTTTCATTTCAGACATCCAAAACCTATCTTTAAAAAAATCAATATATATTGTTGTTTTTCCTCAAAATTCAGAGAGGGTAAGTTTACCCATAAATGAACCTCTAGAATCTTGCAAGCATAAAAATGATCTTAAACATCTGGAAAACCTGAATTAACATCTGGCTGCTCGACAAGTTAAATTACTTCAAATGAAGAATAATTCATAAATTGACCCTCATTTTTACCCGTTTGAAAAATGCAAAGAGATATGTCTGGTCGTATCAGCGTTCATGATGTCACACAAAAAGATAACAGAAAATGTATTTTTTCAGTTTAATTTCTAATATTTTTTACTTGATTTAAAGGTGTGGTTCACTCATTTAATCAATGCATTTGCAGTGGTCTTTAGTAGGAATGAATGCCTTGTAAGTCGTACTCTGGGGATAAAAAGCTCAGGTGCGCCTGTTTCAGGAACTAGAAGTGAGCGCTTCAGACAACAGGATCTGGAGTCTTATTTCCTGATATTTATACATCTCTCCTCTGATTGGCTAACAGCAACACGACTCTACCACTGACTGTTTGCTCTGCAACGTTGATGTTTTATCTCCACAAATAACACAAGCCTGGAGGAGTTCTGCTGTGTGGTGGAGTTGCTAATGCTAACGGTTAGCTTCTACTAGCCCAGACGTTCTCTGCTGTTTCCTGGACGCTAAACCAACAACAGCCTTCCCCGTCGTGAGTCAAGATGGGTGAGTCCATGAATGTTAAGTGACAGTGTGACGTAGATCTGTCAGGATTTTCTGAACCGAGAGTTTCACCGTCTATTTTCTATCAGAAGCTAATGCAGGAGATAGGTGGAGGAGACTATTTTCATGTTCAGCCATAGCGACTGATTATAATCAGAAATAATTTTAAAAATGGCTTTTCAGTGAACCACACCTTTAATAGTTGTTCATTTATATGTGAGGAATGCTCTTTCTGTTCCTGTAATATATCCATTATATGTCAATTTTATTCCTTCAATTTCCAATCTGACTCCTAACTGACCAGATTTAGTGATATTTAACAGAAACGCTCAATTTATTACAGCTGACTCATCATTCTAATACAATAATATCATTAAATATTCTATGTATTTATTTTGTTTTTACTACTGTGGAATGAGATTGGGATCATTAAAAACAGGACTCAAACCTACATTTACAAACATTTTTTATTCTACATCTTCAAAACAAAACCACATATTATAAATAAACAGGAGTTCATTTTCCTAAATTTACAATACTTAAAAAAGTGTTTTATGCCAATAACTATCATCCTGATATGTGCAAAACATAACATATTTACTGAAGACAAATTCAATCCCTATTCTACAGAATATTGAAATAAATATCCAGTCTTTCTTCTAAAATAAAACCTTTTAAATCACTAATACGTCAAATAAAACAAACACATAAAGTGGCCTCTAGGAGCAAAATGAAAATCAAAATATTTTATTATTATTATAATAATAATAATTATAAAGTGGCGTATCAATAAAGCTGACACAAATTCAATTATCTGATAAAAACATTCAGGAGTTCTCTGTTTTTGGCCAGCAGTCGAGTTGATTCATTATCAAATAGCATTTCGTTCCAAATGCTTAAATGTTTGAGGAAATATTTATTTAAACCGCCAACGGTGGATTTCATGTGCTGAACAGAAGTCATCGAAGCGTGCAAACGCATTTATATCTGATGACGGAGCACGGGGAGAGGGGGCAAAGTGTTGTAACCAGTGAAGTTGTGTTTACAGCGGCTGCAGCTTAGCTACATGCTAGTAAAAGGTGATGAATATTTTAGAGAACAAGGCTACGTACAGAGCTTGTACGACTGGAGAACAAGCTCCACCATCTGCAGCTGGGCGACCCTCAGCTGGAAACACCCAGCTTAGAAAACTCTGATTCTGGTCCAACTACAGAACGTCTGATTGACTTTGGGACAAGTTATTTTGCTCTTTTTGCTCCAATAATACAAAAAATTTACTAAAATAAACTTTCCAGTAAATACAGTAACGTGTTAAAATGATATTTAAGTGTAAAAAAGCTGAAATGAAACAATGCTGCAGATGCGCTGCACTGCAGCTCTGTTGGCGGCGGTTCGGAGTAGATATTGGATCAAACATACTAAATATTTCACGAACGTACAACTACCCGTGTCTTCCCCGCACTCAATCAGCAGTGGAGCTAAAAAGTAAAAAAAACAGCTACAGAAAATACATAAAACATTCCACAAAACATTTCAGCACCTCGCGTGAGACACATCTGCACAAACTCGAACTGGGCGCCAACTGATCACGTTTTGGGGGAAAATAACAGCTTGTTGTGTGTGTCAAGCTCCGGTGTAAACGAAACTCGCTGACACCTGGAGTAAAGCAATTAATACGAGGCTCCCAGGCAAAAAAAAAAAAAAACCTCCTCTTCCTCTGCTCCCCCCGCCTTTCTTCTTCTCCTTCACTCATAACTAGGAGCTTTCAGCAGAAACCACCGCTATTTAATAATTTGTATTCATGTGTCATCGTGCTGGCTGTGGGCACTTTTGGCTTTTAGATATGGCTGCTGATCCAACAAGCACACTGAGACTCTGTCAGCTGAAAAGCACAAAACAAGCGTGACGGTCGGAAAACAGGTTTTCAGCAAAATAATCAGCTGATGAGAAAAGCCTCGTACAACAATGGGAACGCCGAAGGAGCACGGGAACGGGGGGGATGAAAGATCAGGAAGTCTCAAACATGGATGGAGATGAGCTGTCCAGAACAGGAGCAAGACTCCCAAGTCAATTCTGGATTTCATTGTGGTCTTTTTGCCCTTTTTCCTGATTGTTTCCTCTCTTGTTAAGTTTTACGTCTCATTGTGTTGCTTGCTGTGAAATGACCTGGTTAGTGGGACTTTCACGGATACATTTTCCTCTGATCCATTGACATACATGCTCAGAACCATGCACAAGTCCACATTATTTAGCAGATATTTCCTTTGGCGCACGAAACATCCCGTTTCTTCTCACCCCCATCTCTGCAGAGCAGGTCTTCCAGTCAGAGATTATTTATGTCGTGCGTCCTTCAGAACAGTTGAAGCAACACATCAGGCCCCCAGTCCATGGCCGTCTGAGCTACAGCAAACACAGCCGCCCCGAGTGTAGCAGACAGCCCCCACACGGCCATCTTTACCATCCTGTTCCCCCTCTGCCACAGCTGGCGTCGGTCTCTGGACAGGGCTGCTTCCAGGCCTGGGTGTCAGGAGGACACGGACAAAACGAGGAAACGAGGGATCAGACAGCAAGGAGCAAAAGTAGTGTTTCCACTATAGGAGCTCCGGGAAATTACGGAAGTGGGAAAGTGACGGGGAAAAAACGATGGCTCGGTTCTCTCAGCCGTTGTGTCTCCTTAAAAAAAATCGTCTTTTTCAAGACGTCAGCATATTGCGACGTCCACGATAATTCATAAAATTAAACAAGTTTTATTTTGTCAAAGTACTAAAAATGATCAACAAAAGCTGTTTTTATGGCGCTCTCTATGAGATCACAAAGCGCCGTGAATTACAGCGTTGTGGCGGGATTCCGTTGCATTTTGCGGTTGAGATTTTAAAGCAACGCCACTTTTCTTTTCCTTCCATCCCGCTTCATCAGCAACTCTTACAATTTTACCAATGCTGGTTGTTTGGCGACGTCTCCTGATATCATTTCCGACTGAGTTACAACCAATCACGAGTTAACCACAAGTCCCGCCCTGCGACTCTACCGGGCCATTCCCGAGTACAGGTGAAACTCGAAAAATCTGAATATTGTATAAAAGTATTTTTATTTCAGTAATTCAACTTAAAAGGTGAAACTAATATGAGATAGACTCATTACATACACAATGGTCTAATTTTTTGAGTTTCACCTGTACATACCCAAGTTCAGGACTCAGTTGGTCACTAGCTACTTTTACATGTGCCAAATTTCCCCTATCCGATTCAAATCTTGGTTGATCGGAAATCCCAAATCTCTGTTTACATGGACGCTAACTGAAATGATCCGATCACGTTGTGAGTATACATGCACCAAGCATTCAATCAGATTAAATAGGTTGAGCATGCGCAGAGTTGTCTTTCTGTGAAAAAAAAAAGTTTTTGATTTAGTCAATACTTCGGTGAATTTCCGCTTCCTGCATCTTTAGATGCACTTGAGTGTATAACTCGGCATTTCTAAACTTTTGGAAATCGAGATGTTCAATAATATTGAGCTCCAGTAGTGTTTTAAGTAAAAAAATCGTGTCGGCAACAGACCACTTCCCGTAAAATTACCCGGAAGATCCGATAGTGGAAACGTGCATATAAAAATAAAAGGGGTCAAGAGAAGTTGTAATGTTTAAAACTAAACCAAAACATGATGTATTTCCAAGAAGGTTCACAAACAAAAAGAGAATTTTAAATTGTCATAACACCAGGGGGAGAGACAAGAAGGAAGCAACACATCACAATTATAGAAGGGCATTTATGTTATTTTGATCATTAAAAATAGATCTATATAAGTCACATGACTGCTAAAGACAACATTAACTCATAAAGTAAAGGTCAGGTTTTAGTGATATAGAGTTTTAGTTCAGGCCTCAAAAAGAATAGTTAGAAATGTAGATTCATAGAATGCAATAATTTTAAATTAATTAAACCCTAATAAAAAAATCAAGTTAAATGTTGAAACTATGGCTAGTTTGGGTGTAATTATGCTGAATAAAACGCTAAAAAAGTCAAATATTTTTTAGTTGTAGGTTTTTTTTTTTTTTCAAATTCAATTTTAAGACTATTTATACACAAATGTTTAGCTTGTCTGCATTAGAAGCCTTTTATAGAGATTCCAGGGTGATTTTTCACCTTTCATCAGACAAAACTGTAAAAATCAATTAATTATTAACAATTTAGAAGTTGTTTGATGCAAAAAAAAAAGAAAGCAAAATAAAACAGATTTACCCAAAAAATCAAAAAGTTATTTAAATGTACTATCATAGAAGTCATCAAACGTACAGCAGGCCACAGTAAAAGCAGGAGGTACGTTGGTTTTCTGTGTCGACTATCTTGCTCCTAGTTTTGATAAAACTTTATTCGTTTTATTACGTTTGTGACTGAACGTGCACCACTGACCGTAACTCAGATGCTGCTTTGTTCTGTTCAGGCGGATTTAAATTTGCACTTGATTGGTCTGATGGGGGTGCTTCAACATTTGTTTACTTGTTATTGATTGCCCAAAAGAGACAGCGAGATGGACAGTTTACGCTTGTCTCGTTTTGAAGAGTTATATCACCTCGATGGGAACTCCAAATACCAGTTAATGAAAAGGACTTTGGCTGGGTAATTTCACTGGTGATATTTTATATCTGCAAGCTTCAAACAGCATGCAACAAGAGCATACGTCTACTTTATCTAAAAACATGGAGCAAACCTTCAGAGTACAGTAACGATTTTTACCGTGTCTGGAGGTGGTGGAGCCCTGAGCCCTGGTGAGGCGTTGGAGAACGGCGTCTGGCCTCTGGTGGAGGGTGGAGAGCTGAAATGCCTGGAAGGTACTTATAGACAAGCTGGGGCATGAAATCAGAAGAAGAGGTGGATGGAAAGGGAGAGTTAGCCAGAAATGATGAACAGAGTCAGGTTTACAGTAATGCATGAACATTTGGAGTGACACGAGAGGATGGGCTGATGGATAAAGAGATAGATAAAGACAAGTGAGGCAGAGAACGGGAGGCAGTTTGAGAGAACTGCTAACTCGGCGGTTCTTGGTTATAGAAGGCTAATGCATGTTTGGGACATTAGTATCTTTCAGCGTGTCAGTCAAGGTCTCGTGTCACTTCCTGCCAGAAACGATGACTGCAAGAGACACCGAAGGACGCTGACGAGCAAAAAGAGACAGCTGCACAGAGGGAGTGTTTCCCCTGTAATAACACAAAGGGTACCCCAACACCAATGACCTGTGTGTATCAGCAGAACCTCTGGAGTCAGAAGGAAACTTTAGAGCCCCCCCTTTTGGTTACTGAGGGAATAACATCACTCCTCTGTAGAGTTAATTGTTGCCAAGTGTTTGTTTTTTAATAAACACGTAAATTAAAATGAACTGTTTCTGGTTTCCCAAACATGACAAAAGCTTCTCTCTTGTACAAAATTATATATTTCAACACTTTTGTTGACTTTTTAAACATTAATGATGATTTTACTAATTACTTGTGCACTGATTGTACGCACTAAAATATTTTAGAATAAAAGTCATATCGAGTGGTAAAACCACAACTGGCAACAACTAAAAAGCTGCAGTGTGATGCTGCTAGTGGGGGCCTTTTCAAGATGGCCACTATAACACAACACACTCTCCAAAAAACAAACATCAGATTGTGTTTTCCAAATTCTTGAAACAAAAAGATTAAGAATTTACTAAAATGTCCATTTTTTTTTTTTAAAAGACCATCCTAAAGTTATTTTATTTCACTACAATTACTATTTTATTTTATTTTATTTTCACTTTACCTTTTGCGAGACTGCAGTGCTGCCTGCTTGGCCAGTAATGATGGAGGGTATTGGCTGAACAGCTCCTGGGCCTGACTAATCAGAACTTCATATGGGAGATCCTGGGGAATGTGGGAAAGGAGGTGGTGCACCATGGCCATGTCACACTCCGTTTGCTTTACCTGCTTCTCTCTGTGCAACACAATCTGAAACCGAAAAGACAGGAGAGATACAAGTTTGAAATTTGTTTCATTTATCGTACGTCAGCAGGCTTTGGTCCTAGTAAGTGACAAACATTGCTGTACGATGATGCTACATAAATTTCAAATGCTTGTCTTTCTTTGCGTATTTTGGCATTTTCTAATGTTCTTTTATTTTTGCGTTTGCTTTCTTGCAAATTATATATTGTACTTAAAAACATTTATGATGCAAAGCCTTGACAGATGTTATGTGGGAGTTGATAACGGCACCATAAAGCCCATGTGTTGCCTAAAATAAGCCGCTAAGTCCAGAGACAATGAGATGCAACAGATGTAGAGCATAAACCGCAAATTTTAACCGTAAGTTACATGTAGCAAACCATAAGTTACAAACCATAAGTTACATGTTACGAACCGTAAGTTACATGTTGCAAATCATAAGTTACAAACCATAAGTTACATGTTGCAAACCGTACGTTACATGTTACAAATCGTAAGTTACATGTTACGAACCGTAAGTTACATGTAGCAAACCGTAAGTTACAAACCATAAGTTACATGTTACAAACCGTAAGTTACATGTCGCAAACCGTACGTTACATGTTACAAACCATAAGTTACATGTTACGAACCGTAAGTTACATGTTGCAAATCATAAGTTACAAACCATAAGTTACATGTTACGAACCGTACGTTACATGTTACAAACCGTAAGTTACATGTTGCAAATCGTACGTTACATGTTACAAACCGTAAGTTACATGTTGCAATCCGTACGTTACATGTTACAAACCGTAAATTACATGTTGCAAATCATAAGTTACAAACCATAAGTTACATGTTACAAACCGTAAATTACATGTTGCAAACTGTAAGTTGCAAACCGTAAGTTAGATGTTACAAACCGTAAGTTACAAACCATTCGTTACATGTTACGAACCCTAAGTTACATGTTGCAAACCATAAGTTACATGTTACCGTAAGTTACAAACCATAAGTTACATGTTACGAACCATACGTTACATGTTACAAACCATAAGTTACATGTTGCAAACCGTACGTTACATGTTGCAAACCGTACGTTACATGTTACAAACCGTAAGTTACATGTTGCAAACCATAAGTTACATGTTGCAAACCGTAAATTACATGTTGCAAACTGTAAGTTACAAACCGTAAGTTACAAACCATAAGTTAGATGTTACAAACCGTAAGTTACAAACCATTCGTTACATGTTACGAACCCTAAGTTACATGTTGCAAAACTAAGTTACATGTTACAAAGCATGATACAAGTTACAAGTGCTAAAATCTGGATCCTAGCTCGATGGGAATATCTCTGGTTTCCATCAATGTCGAATGAAAGGGTTCGTCTACCAATACTGAATGTGACAATCAACAAACAACAACTCACTCATGGAAAATTCTGAGGTTTTCTACCAACACTCTCTGCAACACTTCCAATTTTTCACCTCTCTTTTTCTTCCCAAAAAAATCTGGGATTCAAATAACATAATATCCATTTCTTGGGAGGTAAAAAAAATTGTTATTCAATTTATTTCAGTTGAGTTTAATTAAAGCTCCACGCAGTGTGCTGAACTCAGCCTTGGAGAAAACACAAACTACACTCTGTTTTGTTGTTTCACACACTTCAAACAGACCCCTCCTCCTCCACACACACAAACACACAAAAACAATCTCAACGGCTAAATTTGCTCAGCTGAACCCACTAATAAACGCACACACAAGTTCTTGAGTTAACAAGGCCTCCTCAAACACCAACAGACCCTTGAAGAACAAAGGGATGCATGCAAACAGCCGCATTAATTTACTTCCACTAACACTCAAGCTTACATTGGTAAACATGCACGGCTCACTGTGAGCAGCGAGATGATACAAGACTTTCAGAAAGAAGCAAGAAAAGTCTTAAAACCTTTGTCTTGTCAAAAACCTTCACCTCAGCTGTCTCTCATCACTTTCTATCACTTTATATCCTTCCATTTGTCCCCATCTTCACTTTCTGCTGCACCTTTGTTCCTTTTTCCACCAAGAGCCTTCTAATCAACTAGTTTGGTAACTTGACAGTATCAGTGTGTATGTGAGCTGACAGGAACTTATTTACTGAGGAAACATCCTCTCTTACCGTAGCAGCGAGGTAGATGGGCATCAGCGGATGTGAGGCCAGGAAGAAGTCGTACAGTCTCAGAGTGTGTTTGAACTCAGACAGGACATGGCCATACCATGTGATGAGCCAGGAAAGTGCAAAGATCGTTCCAACCTCCGCTCTGAAGAGAAAAACACACAAAAAATAAACACAATCATCCAACGCAGCTAAAGCTAAAGAAATAAATCAAGAAATCCATCATGAATTCATCAAACCTTAAAGATGTTTTTTGATTAAGCTACATTTTCAAAATACACAATTCAAAGGTCCAGCTCTGTCAGCCGACAGAGGGCAGGGTGCGTTCAAAGACAACAGGTCCGTCACCTTAATGTACCCCAACAAGAACAGAACCAGACTCTAAACAGAACGTGTTGGACTACTTCAACAAAGTTTTCAAACGAAAAAGAGAACGGAACATTCCGTCTCTTACACTAGCTAGCCCGGCTCTGGCTTTGCTTCCTGTTCAGCTGCTCCAAGCCAAGAATGTGTGATTCGTGCACACAGGGGGTTATGTGCCAAGGCCAATTTGATGGATGAATCAGCATCCAGTCATCGAAAACAGGACATTCACAACTGGATGAGACTTTTCCAGGATTGTTTATTTCAGAGGCGCTTAAAATTATTAATTTTTTGACAAACCATTAATTAATTGGTTGACATCGATATGCTCCATAAAAACATCTCCTACCCCACCTCCTTCATTCAGGCTGTATTGTCTTTTCTTAAACACCTTAAAAGCCTAATTTGTTTTTATCCTACTCGATCCAATAGTCACCAAATGTAAAAAGCTCTCTTCGTGAGTTGCACATCTACTAAAATGTCGTCTGTCTTGTAAATATAGAATGAAATGGACAAGTGAAGAAAATTACAATGTTATTTGTTTGCATGTGTACAGATGAAATATGATTGTCACCAAATATTTTATGATTATGGCAGCTGCTTGCTGATTATTTCTGACAAAAATTTGGATAAATATTTATAGATACACTCAAGAGTTCAAGAGATGTGTGGAGGAAGAAGGTAGTGACAGAAGAAATAAAATCAGAGGGAGCAATAACATGAAGAGTGTGTGTGTGTGTGTGTGTGTGTGTGTGTGTGTGTGTGTGTGTGTGTGTGTGCTAGGAGGGATGGAGATATGACCTAAAGTAAAAGAGAGGAAGATAGACTAAAGAGCAGCAGATAAGAAGGCAGGAAGGAGAGGATGTGTGCGCTAAAAGCAGTGATCCAGACTTTGAAGTGATTTGTTGTTTATCCGTTCATCTTTCTCCAAGTACAAGAACTTGTTTATGTGCTTTTTCTGTTTATCCGTCTGTGAGAAGTAAGGTAGATTGCAAATATGGATGCTGCCAGCAGATCATCAATAATAAACAGGCAACAAGACAGCAAAAGGAACCTAGACAAGTACAAATACTTCAAAGGATGACTTCAAAAACTGATTATTCAATACACATATTGTCCTTCTATACATTATCTTTTTGTTTCAAACTGATAATAATTTTATTTTTTTGTGATAATTTAATGACACCAGAAAAGACTCAATCCCATCCCATTGGTGAAGCTTTAAAGTAAAGGTTATGGTTGTGGCGCCCTCTAGTGGCAAGCTGATTCAAGCCAACATCAGCTGTGACAGTGAGCTCCTACCTGATCATAAAGTCATGCAGCTCCACGTCAACCTGTTGCAATATAGGCATCAGATAGTTTAAAATGTGTTTAGTGCTGTCCATGGTAGGATCCATGAAATCCCTACAGAAAAAAAGACATAGGTTAAATAAAATATTCAAATTTCAAATATTTCTGGTTCAGCCCCAAATATTAAAAACAGAAGTGTAAACCTGAGGTGAAAATTGGACAGTGTGTCCAGCATAGCGATGGCCATTCGCTCCCCAACCACCAACAAGAGGGTGACGGCCACATCATGATATCCTTGATAGTAGTGCAGCTGAGGGTTATGCTTCAGCACCTCCAGGATGATGTCAATCAGCTGCTCCTGCAGCACTGCTCTCTCTGCAGCTGGCATACCTGACAGATATTAAAAATAGTCTGTGAAATGCTTGCTTTCTATATTTAGTTGAGGTTTAACATGCTACGTTAGAGCTTCCAGGTTTTGAACTAACCTAAATTGCTCTATTGTAATCATTTAAAATGCGTAATGGAAAACTCATCTGGTGTCATAACATTTATTCAACAACAAAATGGCTTAAATCAGGGCTGTCCAAACGTTTAAAGGTGAAGACAAAAATCATCAAGTTAAAAGTCTTCGTGGACCACAGAAATGTGATTTTATTTTATTTCTAAATTTAAAATCATTTTATTGTGAAATCTTTATTCAAACTGGTCTTAAATAAGTAAAATAAGTAAAAAAATAAGTAAAAAAATGAACACAGACATGTCAAAGTGCAGTGAATAATTATTAAACTATCAGATAATTGTTTGTATTGCTCCAAGTACAGATCAGATTAATAAGTGACACGCAGTAATAATGTGTTGCCATGTATAGAGATAAAAGACATAAAACCACCTTTAGGGAACCGCTTCATGGACCTCCTGACATCCAGAACTACTTGATTGTAGTCCTTGTGGTTCTCTCTCACATCTCGCCCTAAAGCAGTCAAAATACACCGTTATAACTTAAATTGGTTACAATAAAAACATGTCCTTTACGCAGCACTGACTGTACACTAACCAGGTTTGTATGGTAGACTGTACGCATTGATGTTCAGTAATTTTGGCCAAACTTTTCTCCTCATTTCATCAGTGAGCAGACCTCCTTTACTGGCTGCAGAGCTCCTCAGGGTCTCGATGTCCACTGGATCTCTATCGGTAGAAAGTTTGGTGTCAAATGTCAATATTTCATCTTTCTATCATAGCTTAAACGGAAGATTTGTTTTAAAATACTATATCTTAGTAAGTAAAAATCCAAATGCAGTTATATTATTCATAACATTTGGGTTAAGGGTAATGTTTCAATGTAAAATACTTAATTTTGTCCTCTAAAATTTAAAATTAATAAAATGAAAGTTTGAAGCAATCCAAGTTTAACCTGATTAAAGCCTGATGAATGACAGCCAGCTTCTGTTTCCTCCCACAGTCTGTTTCTGTAAGTAAGAGGAAGAAATCAGGGGATGAGAGAGAAACAACAGGGAAAATGGGATTAGAGACGTTTGATGAATAAATTACAAGCACATGGTTGGAAAAGGAAAAAAAACACTGGGACAGAAAAATAAAACATTAAGAGGAAAAATGAATGATTAAATGTGATCTGGACAGATTTTTAAATTAAGTAGGACGTTCAGATTTATATGTTTTGGTTGCTTTTACATATTAAATAACATGTAACGGCATTCTTAACTTGTCTGGCATTTCACAATTCTACAGTCACTTTATTAAACTGGTATAAAACAAAATTTTTGCGATTAAAAGCACAAATATCTATAAACAACCTTTCAAAATAAAATAATAACAGGTTTGTTCCCTCAAGTTACACAATAAAAAGAAAATTAAATTACTTTAAAAAGCTTTACATATATATATATATATATATATATATATATATATATATATATATATAGTTTTGATTAAACAATACAAATATTTAAACGTGTCACGTGGCTTTGCTTCAATTATAACAGATCTGCCTCAGTGAATAAAAGAGCCATTTCCGCCCACAGCCAAGCTTTTCAGAAGGTCCAGTCTGGCTGACAGACTGCCACGTAAACAGCTTTTGGAGCTCAATTTAACTCCAACATAACCATAACCACAAAGAACTTTAAGCTACCGGTGTTTTGCCAAAACACCTGCTAGGAAAACCGCAGAAAACAGTGTCTACGATGCAAAATATTATGTAAAAATGGGTAACCTTCAGCCTGAGACTTGTCAAAGTTTCTATTTTACCCGATATAAAAATAAAATAAATGCGGAATAGATGGTTTAAATAAAATATAATACTTTGTGTTCTTAGATTAAGTTTTTTAATTAACCAGTAGAGCTAGCTAGATGCGTTTCACTTGCCTCTTGTGACAGATCCATTCTCAGTCACCCCAGCTCCTCCGTTTAATTTCTTCCTCTTAAATTTTCTCATATTATTTAAAAACAGACTCCCGAATGACGACGGTGGTTTCCTCTCATAGTCACGGAGGAAAAACGATTTTAAAGTGCTGCTAAACCGGTAAAAACACCGAAAATGTTAACGTCAACAACTCTAGCAACAGCTGTCGACTGAACTGAGCTAGCATGCTCGCTGCTACATTTCCATTGGTCAACAGTATCACGTGACTTCAATTCTATCGGCTGATGGCGCAACCTGACTTGGTTGTAGTTTTTGTAGTCCTGGAGTTCCACTGACGCTTTTTGTGCGCTCAGTTTAAAATATTAAACGTGACGCTACTTCTAGTGTTTTTTTATACGTTTTTAACAGAAGTAGAGTACATTTCTGTTTTTTTTTATTATAAACTAAAGGAAGAAATAAAATTGCTTAATTTGTTAATTTGATTGAACGTGTGTTGCACATGTAAGAAAATTATTTGCATTATCTTTTCTAACAAATCCCATTGTATTTGGTAGATTTTTAATTTAAAAAAAGAAGAAATAAACAGAAAAAAGAGAAAACAGAGCACCAATCAAAGTATTTCAATGTAAATATATTGAGTAAGAAACCCTTTTAAGGAACCGCCACTGAAGCGGAAGTCGACCGATGACTCGATAGGGGGATGTCTGCCCAAATCAAAGATCTGGCAACTAAAGCGCCAGACGCACCTTGAGCTGTAGTAGTGGTAAAAACGCTCTTTTATTACCAGCATTGACATTTTACTACACAGAGGAAGGAGTTCTGCTTGGCTGCCTCTGTTAGTGTAATTCTCCTTTTGTCACGACGGGAAGAAATACAAAAGGGGAAGGGAAAAAATCAGGCTTATTAGCTATGAGTGTCGGTCAGGTAGAAACTGCGTGACTGAACCCGCAGAAATGAGCGAGAGCGCCGAGGCGAGAGGGCCCGCATCCCGCAGGAGGAGGACGACCATCGTCGGTGGAGCGGTCAGCGCGAAACAAGCCAACGGGAACAAGTGGCACAATGCTGGGGCGAAACCTCCACAGCATCCCGCTAAAGCCAAACCAGCAGCGGAGGCTTCCAAGCACGCGAGCCACAACGGAAAGCTGGACAGAGAGGAGGGCACGTCGGGAAAACAGCTGCAGGAGCTCGCGACTAGTCCGAAGACACGCAGGAGCGCGGTGGAGGATATCAACGACAGACTCAGGTAACCAGGAAGTTGTCCTTTAAATGTACTCTGATGTAAAGAAAATGTTTTTTCATCAAATTATATCAATTGGGCTACATGTAGGAGATTTTTTAATTATTTTTTCTGAGGCAAACATTTTCTAATACAGATCCCAGAAAGAAATTTCTATTTTTCCAGTTGGGCTCATGCAAGTTTGTAGAAAATAAATGTTTCTTTAAAAAATGCAAACTTCTTGGTGTCTTTAATGAATCCAGGACGTTTTCAAGAGCAAGACCGATGTGGGTTTTATAGCCGATACCGTTGCCGATATGTGCTGCCAATTTTTTTTGGTTGCAGGTTTTCCTGGCTAGATGGTATCTGCCTTATCTGCATGCTAAAATGTCACAAATGCACATTTCTGAACCTGAATCAGTTTTAGAACATTAAATTAAATTTAACCAATTCTTGAATCTTTGTTTTGTGCAAATTTAAACATTTAACAAAAATGAATCAAACAAATCAATTAACTGACCAAGTGTTAAATATACAAAACAGGTAAATTAAAAGAAATGTCAATTGAGAATAAAGTTTTAGAGCACTAATAAATCAGATGTTTTTCAGGAATGTAAATATTAGCCTAAATAAAGCTCTGCAGCAGCACTGGGCTGCCCGCGAGTGTGCCTGACTTTAAATCGGCTCTACTAAAAAGGTATATCGGCCAGTGCCAATATATATTAAAGATGGTAAATATTGGCCCGATATATCAGCCTGTTTTCCAGTCACCATGGGTTCAATTTTAGTTGACGATTGCTTTAAAATTCTTTATCCTTGGTTTAGATAAAAAAATATCACTTTAGTCAATAGAAGAAGTGAGTTTGTTTCAGCTCAACTTGTTTTAGCTCAGACTGTTTGTACACAATGCAGCATACACATTTTCTTTGATAATAGATTTATTGTGTCAGTATTTTTTTAAAGCTTGTCCCTTTTTATCTGAAAGAACGCTCAAATGTTGTGGTTACGGCATGATTGAAGAGTATATTGTACACATGAGAATTGGCATAATTATCAAACCAAAAAAGCCTTAAACTTGCTTTAAAAAACATCTCAAATAATTTATTATGTTTAAAAAAAGGACTTGTTAATCATAAAATTCATCTATGTAATTTAGTTAAAGCTGAGCTTGAATTGCTGCGTCGTATTGGAGTCGGAGGATGTGAGGACCTGATAACATTTACTGTTCTCTAACTAATCAGCTGTCTTCTCAATCTTTTTAAGTTTTTCAAATCTATGTTTAGTTTTAAAGTAATCCTGTCTGAATTCGCTAGTTCAGAACCTTTAACCCACACTTTCACAATTCTTTCATTGCTTGGTGCAAGTCTTGGGGCAAGCGTTGGGTTGTTGGATGTGATTCATTCATAATTTCCCAATCTGGGCTTTACCACTGTATGTTACTAAATGCCTGGTTGCATTATGCATCCTTTCGATTTTTATGTGTGATTTTGCAGGATAAATTTAACAGAAACGCAGGTAAAACAGGTACAAAAAAGCAGAATGAAAAAAGTAATAAACTTTGAAGTGAGTTTGAGTTTTCAGTGTTTGTTGAATTTAAACCGTCTGTCTTGCATCACATCCATAAAAACTCAAGCATAGGCAATTATTTTAAAATGTCGGTAATAATAAGGGTCCCTTTTTTAATGTTAGCTCATTATTAAGCATTAATAAACGAGTCCCTTTAATAACGCAACTTAGTGCATTATTAAGCATTAATAAACAAAATGTCCCTTTATTAACGTTACTTAGTGCATTATTAAGCATTAATAAACGAGTCCCTTTAAAAATGCAACTTAGTGCATTATTAAGCATTATTAAACAGAGTACCATTAATAACGTAACTTAGTGCATTATTAAGCATTAATAAACAAAATGTCCCTTTATTAACGTTACTTAGTGCATTATTAAGCAATAATAAACAAGGGGTCCCTTTATTAATGTTACTGTTATTGTTAATTATTAAGTGTCCTTAAGATTAGGACAAATGGTTAGGGTTAGGAGGGTTTCTGCTTAGTAATGCATAATATGGTTAAGCAGTTAATACCTTATTTAATAGTTTATTAATGCTTAATAATGCACTAAGTAATGTTAATAAAGGGCTCCTTATTGTAAAGTGTCACCAAAATGTCTTTTAAGCTTTTCTCTGCTTATATTTAAAAAGTTCTTTTCTTTTCATTCCAGAAAGAGGATAAAACACAAATAAATAATTTCTAATGACTCTCTTCTGCAGCTGTCATGTTCTACAAGAGTCTCTCTTGAGCTCAGCCAGCGGCTACAGCAACTACAGAGGAATCCTTAACTGGTGTGTTGTCATGCTGGTGAGTACAATTTAGAGAATTTATTGCCTTCACATAAAAAAACTGAAATCTCAGTCTGTATTTTCACATTTTGTGACAAAATGACTTGTTAAAAGAGGATACATTCCATTTTTCTTTATTGGTACGATCTAAAACTAGTGTGCTGGGCACTGGATGTGCTGTGGTCACTTTTTTAAATAATGAACCTCTGGTTTATTTCAGTTTCTTTCTCCAGAGCTGTTAGTGTTTTGATAGGTGCTGAGGATACAGGAATACTGTTGGCTGTCATCCACATGTAACTGAAATGAACCCAGATTATAAATAGGACATTGTGCACATGTGCAGATGAGTTGTTTCTGTTTATGCATACCCTTATATTTCTAGGAGTGCATGCCCTTGCATGGAAATACTTACACCATGCATGAATAATATAGTGCACTAATTTGATTACCACCCTATAATTTCCTGTTCTGTGACCAGATTCTTTGCATGTTTTAAAATGTGCTCACCAGCTGTCTCTGCTCAGCGTTCAGATGTTCAGATTATGTTGTTGAGAGTGAAGTGGAACCACAAACCCTTAAATGTGTCGTTTTTGTGCTTTTTCCAAGATTAGTTATTTAATTTTTCCTTGACGAGGCAGACCTTTGGCTAAATTCCCAAAATGTCAGCTGCAGGGGTTCGTATTTGTGAAGATGAGAGATTAGATGTGCTTCAGCTCTTCCTTGCTGTTTATACTCGACACTTTGTGCAAAACCTCAAAGTATAAAAGCCTGATAAGTACCAGAAAATGCTGCTGTGTGCGTTTCTGTTTTTCTCTGGTAGATAAGAAACACGTGAAAAGTCATTCTGAACAAGCACTAATTCAATTTGAAATGTGAGACCCAAATCTGTTACCAGCTAGAAGAGATGGAAGCTGGCTCTACCACATTACAGGTCATGCTAAATAAAGTTTACAGAACTTTGAAACAGTGCATCTTCTGTTAGCTGGCCTCAATGAAAGTCACATTTTTTAAAACCCTGATGCATGAAATTATTAAAGTCAAACACGAAATCTTTAGATCTGATAGAAATTGGGGATATTAGAAGGAAATTTTGTGTTTATAAAATGAAAATCCAGTTTAAAGAGGAGGAATGTGTAATAATGTTATTTTTTAAATTCATGAAAATAGTTTTCTACCCCTATTTCCTGCATTAGCCACAGAAGAAAATAAACGGGAAAACGCTCAGTTCAGAAAGGCCACACAGATCTACATCACACTGTAAATTAGCATTCATGAACTCATCCATCTTGGCTCATGATCGCAGAAGGCTGTTGTTGGTTTAGCGTCCAGGAAACAGCAGAGAACGTCTCGGCTAGTAGAAGCTAACCGTTACCATTAGCACCTCCACCACACATCAGAACTCCTTCAGGCTTGTGTTATTTGTGGAGATAAAATATCAACGTTGCATTGTTTACCCAAGAAAGAAGAGCAAACGAAGGTAGCGGAAGAGTCCTGTTGCTGTTAACCAATCAGAGGCGAGATGTTTGAATAACATGAATTTTAATGAGTAAAACTAGAAATCCTGCTGTTTTCTCTCCCCCCCTACACATTAAGAAATTCCATTGTGACAAAAACCCACTTAGCCACTAATTATAATGTCCTTTTGTTGTTTTTGGAGGGAAATAGTGTAAATCTTTAATTATGTCCAGTCCCACCTGAGGAAGGATCCTCCTCCCTCCCAGTGCTGCTCTAGTCTGTACCTAACTTTGCACGCTGACCTTTCTGGGAACAGAAAAAATACTGGCACACTGAAAATATTGCAAAAGAACTGATTTTGCAATCCTGTTTAATTGCTCTGTAAAGGCCACTGCCTCTCTGTTAGAGATGATGATCCTCTTGTTTGTGCTAAAGGCTACTGAGGCAAAGGTTACGGATTTGGACAAAATGCATTGTTGGATCAAAAGCACAATGCTGCAGGTGTTGGCAAACCAAAGGACATAAATAATCCCTTGAATATGACCTTATCATCATGCCACTGACCCCACATTAATAACTGTCTCTCTTAAAATAAACTAATCTGATGTAACAATACCTAAATTTACTCCACATGTCCAAGTCGAGTAGTTTTCTCTCTCTGAAGCTGGATTTGAACCTTGAACTTGAGTGAATAACATGATCATAAAGTAATGTTTTACAGAGGGAGCAGCAGCAGGGTGTGATGGTTGTCGAAGTGTGAACGTGTTGCCAAGCTTAGGCGTGAAGCGTTTCTGACTCAGCATGAAACTGTTGCATTGCTGAATGATGAATCTCAGCTTCCTGTGCATTTTTTATAAGATGCCGACAACTTTAAAGATGTACTGGGACATGATTTCTGAAGTTTTTTTGCCATATTGCTTGAAATGCTCGTCACATACCGTTGGCAACCAATAAATGAAATGTTTTGTCAAAGAATTATTAATTGTCTCTGAAACGTGCAATCCTGGGAAAAACCTCACCCAATCATTGTAGACGTCCCGTTCTTAATGATTGGATCATAACCCGTCAATCAAACTGCCCTCTGAACGGCTCGCCCCTCTGTGCGTATCCCTCAAATCGCATGTTCTCAGCTTAGAGCAGCTAAACAGGAAGTGAAGCCAGAGCTGGGATAGCTACTGTAACGGACGGAATGTTCCGATCTGTTTGCAAATGTAATTTAAGGAATTGTTTTACGTGTTCTGTTTATTGTCTGGTTCTGTTCTTGTTGGGAAACGTTTAGGTGACGGAGCTGTTGTCTGTGAACGCAGCCTGTCTGTCTGAGGTGGTTCTGTCAGAAGGATTAGGTGACTGGTGGGAGTTGAGCTGTAGCGTGAGTGGCTAACCCAGACGCGGAAGTAACGAGCGTTGGGAGGCAGCCGACACGCGATTTAATCTAGGAACACCCGAGCGTAACCCGAAGGGAAACGGGAACGCTGTGATGTTCCAGAGAAAGAGAAAAGACTTACTCGTTGGCTGCGAGTAGCTGGATGGAGCTGGTCGGCTCGAAACTCTGATCATGGATACGAAGAAACGATGACTGAGTGAAGTGAAGGGGAGTCGACTTCCGTATATAGTCGCGGTCTGTGACGTAGGTGGGGAACGATGGGAATCCCGGCGAGGGGCTGCTGGGAGTTGCAGTCCGGGGTGGATGCCGGTTGGTTGGAGGAGGATGATCTGGAGGTTGAGACTCTGACAGGTCTGACAAGTTCAGGGTGGGTTCTGGAAGTTTTGACCTGTTGTTCGTGAGGTTTACCCACATTGTTGGTGGCATTGATGTCATTTTTCAAGTTAAGCATAAACTAAGGAAACTAAAACCTTGTTTTTCTCCATAGAAACACCATACTCTATTAGCTAGAATTCTATACGGTTACGTAGAGGCATTACGTTAGGGGTTATGGCAGAAAAGGTGCCAATAATGGGTCAAAAAGTTAAGGCAATGTTAATTTTGTATGGGTGTTTGCCAGTATCAGTTGTGTCTAGTGTTAGAGTTTTCTATCACCAGTTGGACCTTATACTTATATTTATTTTTTTCTCCAAATGTAGCTTGCTTGAACAGCTTTTCCAAGAGCATTGTTTCCTCTTTGACTGACTTCCTAATGGATGAAAAAACCTGCTAATTCTGCAGACTAATCACAAACTGAGGTCATGAAAAGCCAGATTTATAGCTAAACATTTTTTAGCTTCTTAAAGTTCAGACTTGACAAAAGGCCACATAAAGATAAACATTGAAACTAAATATTTTCTTTTTTGAATTTTTGATTTTGTTTTTATTTGCAGATGCTTAGTAATGCACGTCTCTTCTTGGAGAACATTATCAAGTGAGTATGCACTTACAAACAAACTATATTTATTCAGACACAACCTCATTCTTTTATTTAATCTATTCTTTTGTAGTTCTCCAGCTCACCCTTTCTCGTTTAGTATTAGTGAATTGTTGTTTTACTGATTTTCCTCGTCTTTCTCCAGGTATGGCATCTTAGTGGACCCTATTCAAGTAGTGTCTCTTTTCCTGAAGGACCCCTACAGCTGGCCAGCAGCCTGCCTGATTATTGGTATGGAACTTTTTACTTTGTTGTATGAAACAGAAAACTTTACAAAAAAAACTTTCTTCTTTGTCATCTTCATCTTGATCTTTTTCTTTGGCGCCTTTGTCTTCTTCATCATCTTAATAACAATGATTCTTCTTCATAATCTGCTACTTCGTCTTCATCTTTGTCATCTTCATCTTCTTTGTCTTTTTTTGTCATCTTTGGCATCCTCTTTGTTTTCTTCGTCATTTTCTTCTACTTTTTCTTTGTTGTCTTCATCTTCTTTGTTGTCTTCTGCTTCTTCATCTAGGTCTTTTTCTTTTTTGTCACCTTTGTCTTCTTCGTCTTCTACTTTTTCTTCTTCATAGTCTTCTACTTGTTCTTTGTCGTCATCTTCACCTTGGTCTTTTTCTTTGTCGTCTTTGTCTTCTCCTTCGTCTTTTTCATCTTTGTTGCCTTCTTCATCTTCTTTGTCATTGTCCTCTTTGTCATCTTCGTTTTCTACTTCTTCATCTTGGTCTTTTTCTTCTTGGTCGTCTTTGTCGCCTTTATCTTCTTCTTCATCGTCTTCTACTTTTTCTTCTTCATCTTCTCCATCCTGGTCGTCTTCTTCATCTTCTTTGTCATTTTCTTCTACTTCTTTTTCTTCTTCTTTGTCTTCTTTTTCTTCTTCTTCTTCTTTGTCTTAGAAATTTCTGGACATTGATTCTCCCACCACCATTCTAGATGCCAAGTTATGATCCTTTTTTTCCATTTATGCAGTTAAAACTAATAATTTCTACATAAATCTGCATGATAAATGTTGATTCAAAGCCTTTTATTATTCACTGACTACAATGGGTACAATCAACAACAAGCAAAACAAACAAAAACATCAATAAATCCTCCTGGGATTCACTGATCCATGATATGCTGCAGGGATAATAGAGATCGAATCTTTTGTCTGGGAAAATAAATCCATACGAACCAGTTCATCTGGCCTCTGTGGTGATTTATTTTTTCAGTATTGTTCAAATAAAACAAGCTGCTTCTACTTTACCTTATATATTTAATGGATAAGGATTATTGACATTTTAGCCTGAAAATAGTTAGCGTAGCATGAGACTGACTGGTACATTTCTGAAACCCTACCACTTAGGCAAGGCAAGGCCATACTTGCCAACCCTCCCGAATTTTCCAGGAGACTCCCGAATTTCAGCGGCCCCTCCCGAAAATCTCCCGGAGCCACCATTCTCCCGAATTTCTCCCGATTTCCACCCGGACAACAATGCAAATTTCTGCCTAACCGCTGCTGCTGTCTGTGTTCCAGCGGCAGCGCGCATGCTGCTCAGCAAACCGTCTTTAGCAGCTTCCAGCACAAACATAGCACTAACCATTCGTGGGTGGGAAGCTAACTTCACTCAGCTCTGATCTGCACTGTCCTGCTGCGGGAGCACGCAGCGCTCAGCTGCACATTGAGGAAGTAAATAATTAGAATAAGAGCGATGAGGCTAAATTAAAATATATTCGCGTTATTAACACGTTTCTTATCAGTGAAAAAGCCATGGCTTTGGGCAGATAAATGAAAGAATTGACGGTTTTTAACACGGTTAAGACGAATGTTTTAAAGTCAATTACGTTCTCTGCTGCCTGGTTCCTAATAACGGATCACATTCCTGCTTTTTAAACCAACAGCATAATAGTTTAAGTCCATCTAAAGGTGCATGAGCATCACTGTTGATACTCAAGAGCAGAACTAAGTTATTTAAACTCTGTGGGCTCATGAAACTCACAACACTGCAGGTCTGTGGAAAAACATCGCTGCATTTTAACAGGTGAATTTGGCCAAAATATACAATTAAAGACACTAACTTGGAAGTCTGATAACTCAAATAGGCTAAAAAAAAAACATTTTCTTGTATTTCTGTTTAAATAATGTGTAGAATAGACTATGTTCCCTGTCCATTCTGTTAAGGAAAGAAAATCATAAAATTCTTTTGTGAAAACTACTGAATGATGCACATATTAAAGGAGGTGAAACAGTCAACATATATGCTATATGGGTCCCATTTACAACTTAGTGTAAACAGGGCATCAATAAATTATCTACAGTATAGTGATTATCAATAAAGTAAAAAAATTATATAGCAGTCAGGATTATTGTTTTACTGGACAACATCTGGGGCAGCTAAGATTGTGTCCCAGCTCCTGTAGCCCTAATACTTTATAATTATTATGTCAAATAAAAAAACTTTATTTTTTTTTTACTTGTGAGTGTATATGTAATGAAACTTTTAAATCTGTTTCTGTTTCAGCATCCAACGTCTTCATCTTATCAGCCTTGTATCTAGAGAGGCGTCTGGCCGTGGTAAGCACTCTTTTGTGACCCACATTTCAACCATGTGAATCCTGACATTCAGTATTGTTAAAACTTGTTTCCTCATTCTGGGTTTGTTTAGAAAAGGTGTTCATGGATAGGGCTGGGTGATATCACCTTCTATTGAAGAGTTCACCTGGATAAAGATAAATGGACGATAACTACATGAATGCACAAAAACACAAGTCGTCCACTAGATGGGGCTGTCACGTATTACGTTGAGTCACGTTGTCATGTGACTCGAGGTGGTACAGCTTCTTAAAGCAGCAATCCGGAGTTTTCCCGTTTCAGAAATTATGTATGATTGTTCAGAAATCCGTAAAAGTGATTGTCTTATCATGTAGTGTGATATAATGTAAGCGATACATCTTTTTTTTTTTGCTAAGCCCGCCCCCTGCCACGTACAATAGAAAACTGACCGCCGACCAGAACTAACCAATATCTTTAGACTACCGCTTACGCACTTCAAATTTAAGGAAGTACCTCGGCTGATGCAGAGGTGATGAACTTTTCACGGACAAGTAAGTCTTTAAAATATAAATATATGAAAACACAACATGACATGAGAATAATTGTAAAACAACGTGTTTTAGCTCTGTTTGTCGGCTACAGAAGCACATTCATAAATAAGAAACGTGCAGTCGCCATCTTAAATTATCGAGTCGACCGACTATTGGTGCGATACGTTTGTCAGCCACTAGATGGTGCCATCAGATAAAAAACATACTCCGGAGAGCTACTTTAAAGGGACGTGAACGTCGCCAACCTACACACCTTTTCATTTTTTTATTACCAAATTTATTGACATGGGAAAAATTATATCGATTGGAGTCAGAAAAATAAATTTTCGATTTATCACCCAGCCCTATTCACCCTTTTTTAATGCATCCTTTTGACTCTGATGAGAAAACCTCTTCATTCAAAACAGTCTCTCTCTAATAGGATGCAAATCTTTAGACCAGATTGATCAAATGAACATAAAAACACTTCCTGTGATCTTTTCTAGGGTACAATCTCTGAAACTACCGGATGGATTCTTCACATTTTCAGCCTGACATGCATGTTGATCTTTCCCTCTGCCACAGTCCTCACGGTGACCTCCATAACCCCAGGTATGCACACGTATGTGTGTGTTTTCTATAAAACACAAAAAGTGTTTGCTTATTCAGTTACTACAAGATGTTTATTGTAGTTATCAGTGAGGAAGTCTGTGAAAAAAGGAAATCTGGAGTAATTTTTAAGTTTTTTAATGTGTGTGTTTCAGTGGGCGGTGTGATTTCTTTAGCAATCTACACAGTCCTCTTCCTCAAGCTTTACTCGTACCAAGACTCCAACAGGTGGTGCAGAGAAATCAGACAAGCCAAAGCCAAGAGATTAACACGATCCTATTCATGTAAGTGTCAAACCGCTGCGTCACCCTGACTGACGTTTATGTCTCTGTGATGACACAAATCTGTGCACATCAGACCATTATATTTGGTTTTGTCCCTTACTGCCATCTAGTGGTGACATAGTGAAGTAGGTTTGTTGACAAAAAGGGAGATTCTGTAATTACTGAATGTTTTAAATCTAAATAACGTATGCACTATAAAGATTGTAACAATGTTTGACATGTAGAAATATAAATGTTTCTCTGCTGTGTTCGTAGGTCCTGATGTGCCGCAGTCTAACGGGTCAGCAGTTCATTCTCATGTCTCCTATCCAGGCAACCTCACACACAGAGGTACCCACCTCATTAAAAAAGCTGCATAGAAACATTTATATGTAATATATTTCTGACATAAGATAAGATATTAGAGACTAACATTAGCAGAATTTGGGAAGCAACCTTGAATGACCAGATCTTACATCTGGATCTTAGCCCTTCGCAGAATGAGATTTATGCTTGGAGGATTAAAAACACGTCCTTTTTCATGTTGTTTTTGTTCTGTATTTACATTTACTGCTGAATAACGACACTGACTTGACTTATTTATTTGTCTTCAGACATGTACTACTTTGTTTTTGCTCCGACCCTTTGCTACCAGCTCAACTTCCCACGATCTCCTCGAGTACGCAAAAGGTTCCTGATGAGGAGACTTTTTGAAATGGTGAGACAAATTAGTCACAAATATAGATTTAACGTGATTTTAGTGGTCTAGTTGAATTAAATTTCAAGTGTTGAACAAAGATTTTTGATTTATTGGAAATGATTGCTCTCTTGCAGCTTTTTCTCATGCAGCTGTTGGTGGGACTGATACAGCAGGTATGTAGGATGTTTACCAGCTTAGTCGGTGCTCAAAATGCTGAATTTTTCTTTTAAGAAAGGTGTATACTTTAGTTATTTATTATTAAAGTCATGTAAATTAAACCAAAACATTTAAACATGTATCTTTCAGTGGATGGTTCCCACTATTCAGAACTCAATGAAACCTTTTCAGGTGTGTATGCTTGTTATAGTTTCTGCTATAAAACTCTATATTAATTTCTTTAATAGTTAGGTCACTGTCTGCAGCAAAACAGGACATTTAAAAAAAATTATTTTTGAGTTATTATAATTTTATTTCCTGTTTCTCACAGGAAATGGACTTTTCCCGTATGGTGGAGCGACTGCTGAAACTAGCTGTGAGTATCGTGACCGAGCTGCATTTTGATGACCTTTAATCATGTTTAACACCTTTATCTTTCTCCCAGGTTCCTAACCATCTGATATGGTTATTGTTCTTTTATTGGTTTTTTCACTCGTCAATGAACTTTGTGGCTGAGCTGCTGCAGTTTGGAGACAGGGAGTTCTACAAGGACTGGTGGTGAGTAGAGATCATTTAGTAATGTCTGAAACGGTTTCATTCAGAAAATCAGATTATTTCAGTCATCTTCACTGCTGTTTGTTTATCACAGGAACTCGGAGTCTGTCACGTATTTCTGGGCCAACTGGAATATACCAGTGCACAAATGGTGTCTGAGGTAAAAGCACAACCTAATTTTCCACAATGGACTTGATGTTTTGGCTTCCGATGGTCAAATTAATATATAATAATTAATTAATATATATAATTAATATATAACATAATTAAAGTTTTCCAAAAGTGAGTTTTATTGTATTTTAAGCAGGTAATGGTCAAAGTAATTAGTAGGAGTGTGTATTGGCAAAAAAACTGTGATATATATATATGAACTGAGAACGATATATATGACAATACATGGGAAACGATACGATATCACAAAACGGGGAATTAAACAATATATATCACAATACAGTGGAGGCGATACGATACATATATCGTTACAGGTGGACGACGAGATATATATTGCGATACAGGGGGACGACACGAGATATATATTGCGATACAGGGGGACGACACGATATATATAGCGATACAGGGGGACGACACGATATATATATACCGATACAGGGGGACGACATGATATAAATCGCGATACAGGGGGACACAATATATACTGCGATACAGGGGGACGACACGATATATATCGCAATACAGGGGAGGCGATGCAATATATTGCGATACTAAAAGCAAGACAGTATTTGCAATTTTTAAGACTGAATTTAATTGAAAAACTCAAGTCAGACGCTTCCAAAACACATCCAGTGTTATTGCGAGATCTTGTTTTTCTGTCAGAATAAAGGCAGTAAAAACTGCTGCCACCTAGCAGTCGGAGTTTGAATTGCACCCCAGAAAAGAAATGCAAATACAAAAATTGATATACTGCTTTAAAATATTGTTTTGGTATCATAACATGAAATATTGCAATAGTTCACTGTATCAATATTTGTCTTGTGTTTTTCTATTTATGTTTTCTAGACATTTCTATAAGCCGATGTTGAAAAGGGGGACGAACAAGTTTCTGGCTCAGACTGCCGTCTTCCTGGTTTCTGCCTTCTTCCATGAGGTAAGTGAAGAATTAAGCATTTAGTTCTTCACAATCAACACCTTTTCGAACTGAGGAAAACACATTTCATTGTATTTGTATCATTTTAACAGACTTTATTAACACTATGTAATTTAGCTATGTTTTTAATGATAGTAATAATATAGAACGTATTAATGTTTAACCTTCTCTGAACCGCCTCATCCTCCCTCTCAGTACCTGGTTAGTATTCCTCTGAAGATGTTCAGACTCTGGGCCTTTATGGGAATGATGGCTCAGGTAAAACACACACACACTCATCATTTCCATCCCAGCATGGTCACCTACACACCCTCCATGTCTTACCTTTGACACAGATCTGCACTCATGATCTGACCTCTGGCCTTTTAATCCAAACAGGTTCCTCTGGCTTGGTTTGTGGGTCGCTACCTGAACGGAAACTATGGCAACGCCGCTGTGTGGATGTCCCTTATTATTGGGCAGCCCGTCGCTGTGTTGATGTACGTTCATGACTACTATGTCACTCATCACAGCAGCACTAAATAGCACCGGGAAGAGATCTGCTCGCCTACCGGCGTACATACGCATCAACCGATGAGGAAAACTAGAGTGACCACAGTGGAAAGCTCATATGAAGCTGTCCTGGCTTCTATTTTTGCACTTAAGAGAAGCGGACCACATTGTGCTGGGAAGTTAAATAGGATATTTAAACACTAAAGGGCTTGTTATTCAGCTCATAGGCTAAACATTATTGAACCTCTTGTTCTACTTGAGCTAAAAAAAAACATTTCTTAAGCTTTAAAAGCCCTTCAACACATTTAAAGGTGGGAGTGCTGGAGTTATGTGTTAAAAAAATGCACTTCAGGTGCAACAAATATGAACCACTGCCAAGCATCTTTGCTATGTGTAGCCTGAATAACATTTTGTGTATTAGTGGCTAATAAGTCACCTTGTTTATCCAAAAGCAGCCCGTTAGCTTTGATTACATCAGGGTAAAAACAGCAGATTTCTATTGAAAAATGTTGCCAGGTATTGAAATTGACCACAATGTGTATTTTCCCCCTTTTTTGTGCAATACAGTGTTATAATGTATTATATATTAAATTAAGTTTGTGATTAAAGGAAGCGAGGATCACTTTGCAGGGAGGTTGAAGGTACTAGTACTCTGTTGTTAAAAAAAAACCCAGTAGAATCATGGATTGTCCTATTTTTCCTCCTCATCCACAATCAATGCAGCCTGATGGTGGAACAGAACACACTTTGGATTCATCTTTGTTTGAACTGCCAGACGATTTAACACAAATTCATTTGTGGGTTTATCTTTTTTGCTGATACTATTTTGTCATGTGCTCACTGATTTAAAGCACTTTAAACAGATGCATGCTGTTGGCTGAAGCAATAGGATTCTATGAATGTATTTGTTGGAGTAAGTTTTATGTTGCATAATTTGAAATTTTGTGGTGAAAAGTGATTCAAGCAGCATCATTGTAAATTTTTTTTTTCTATTTTTTACTGTATTTGAATTCTTAGATAAGTTTTTTGTTTTTTTCTTGCTTTAATTGTTGCCAAACCCTGCAAAAGGAATTTATTTTACATTTTGTTCTGTTTTTTTTTCTAAGACAGGTTATTAAGGTAAACCTGAGCCTCTTATTAAAAAAAAGGAAAGAGTTTAGAGAAATTGCATCAACTTTATTTTATATATTTATGAAAGTTTAGTTTAAGGCAGTCCTTATAAAAGAAAGTGCCTGCATTAATGAAAACATGCTAATGTTGATGTCAAACAAGAAATGTAATCTAATTGTTTTTATCAAATAATTCACAGTCCAGTTCAGCAAGATTTCAAACAGGAATTTCTCTATCTGTATCAACTGTTCGTGAATACAAACTGAAATTCCAACTTTAAAAGTTTTTACTAAACTTTTGGATAATATTTGGTGCCATGTGTAAAATGATTGAATTCATTCTGTGTGAATAGATCTCAGTCACATGATTACTTGCATTGCCATGACATGATCTTTATATTTTCAATAAAGTTGGTTTCTATCACAATGAATGCTTTTTCTTAGTATTATTATAAACAAGCAGTGTTACATGGACTTTTTGCTGTTTTGACAGCATGTAAACATAAATTAATGTTAAAATCAGACAGAATTATTTGCTAAGACATTCAGATCACATCTGTCTGATAAAGAATGAAATCTCACCACAATGCTGTTTTAGAAGAGTTGCTGCAGTTCTCCACTGAACCTGTTGGGGTCGCTAATGAGAACATATTACTGCTAAACATCAGGTGTAGCACCAGAAGAAGAGCACAGCCTCTGTTGCCCTAGCTACTTAATGCTTAATTGTTTAATAAGGACATTTTTGATGAACGAATTAGCTAACAGGGATGTGGATGATGGAGCCCGAACAGGAACGGTCACGTTCCAGGGAACATAAGCCACGAAACAAAATTAATCATGTTTTCAACCACAAAGCCGGACTGCGAAGATTCGGTTTGTAATTTTCAATTCTTTCCATCATGAGAGGATGTTGTTAATTAGTGTTTTATTGCAGTTTTCTGCTAGCTAATGGGCTTAGCTTGCTAGCTATGTAGCTTAACTTGCTAACTGGTGATTGAATTGGTCTCTATTCGGGCGAAATTCGCGCTTCTGACTTGTTGAGCTTAATTCTGTTAGCTTTAAATGTTGCTGAAAGATAAAATACAAAATAAACATTGAGTCATTAATTTGTGCGCGAGTCCTACGATTAGACAAAGGCTAGCAGCAGCATCAGAAAGGCCCTCATCTATTTAACCCAAATCATTTGTTCAGGGAGATTCAGCCACAGAAACAGCTTCCTCACTGAGTTGTGGACCCAGTCACACATAAAGAAACTGGATAGAGAGATGGTGACAGTCGGGAGTGCGTTGATGAACATAAAAGCATTAAAAAGCTTAAAAAAACATAATCAAAATGCATTTTGCTGCACATTTTTGAACTTTTTACAATATCTAGCATGAAATATTTCATGCTTTTTCAGTACAAAGGCACACTGGCTTTAATGTAAAGAGACTTCATAAATATTCATTAGCAATAAATTCAGTGACTCCTGTCAAACTTAAAAGAAACATCAATTCCCTCCTGCTGACACTAGTAGCAGGGAAAAGAAGCCTTTGGAAGTATCCATGCCCGTGTGTTTTTGTGTTCCCTACAGATAATCAGCAGAGGACACTAATTAAAGAAGATGCTCCTGATGGGTGGGGACCTAACATGGTTCAGCAGGGCTCAGAGACTCTCAACATAAAACAAGAAGAGGAGGAAGTGGAGACGAGTCTGGAGGATGAACAGCTCAACTGGAAGGAGGAGACTGATGCCAACATGTTCTCGTTCTCTTCAGTTCCTTTGAAGAGTGAGGATGATGAAGAGGAACCTCTAATCTCACAGATTCATCAGCGTCAAATGGAACACAGAGATCTTCCAATCAGCAGCTCAGCTGACAGGGAGGACTGGAGAGGAGCAGAAACTACCTGGAACCCTGATGTAAATACTCATGAAGATGATCCCAGCTCTCCAGGAACTGAAGACAGTCATGAGGATGCAGGGAACAATGATGGTAAGTAAGGAGATTAGAGCTCTACCTCCCCTCAATATGATTAGAAACCCTTTCAAAGACATTTGTGGTTTTGTGAAATAATATGTCAGATGTGTAAATCAATGATAGAGGAAGATAAATTCTCTACAGGTTCTGTAGCAGCTCTGGTGCTCCGCCCATGCACACCATGATAACAATAACCACCACCAATAAGGCTTATGAAAAAAAACTTCTATGAGGTGCTCCGTACGCTGATTAACGTCAGCGACAGCCAACCCAGGCAGGAGAGACGAGTCACCCGAGAATACACGCACCTCCCCCTTGGTGCCTCGTGCTTTGAACTTGGTGTTGGCATGTCCAGCAGTAATAATTGTCCCATTCAAATTGGGGAGCACTCTCACAAACGGCTGTAGATGATCTTCCAGTAGACAAATCCAAAATGTATATTTTTTGGCTGTTTCTTTGACATTTTTACATAAACTAGAAATGAGCCATAAAAGCTGATTGACATACACACTAATGAAAAATACCTGGGTGAGAGTTTATCTTAATCTTTATCTGAGTCAGCCAAACTCCTGTTACTTCTATTATTATTATTATTATTATTATTATTATTAAGCCTCGTTTATACTTCTCTGTCAGCAAGTTTGCGGTCACACACATCGACAGAGACGTTTTCCTTTTATACGTCTCCGATGGTGTGTGAATGTTGCTGTGCAATTCTCCTCCAGGACAGCAGGGGGCGTAGACCTATTCTGGCGGGTCCGCCTAACATAAATATAAAAAGTGAAGACTTTCCGGCCACCGGCACAGCCTGTGCTGCTCTTCAAAGTCTTTTTCATACAGATAAATCTGTCCCTCATTTTCCGCCATCTCTTCATGCATTCCCCCACCTCTAAACCCAAGTTTCCAGCAGTTTCCTGGTAAGCTGTGCATCTTTATATTCCTTCATTGAAGGGTTTTATAAATGTTCATAATTTTGAAGATTTCACTACTCTTGTCAACACCATCGCTGTTGACTAATTTAAAGGAGGTGGCATGGAACTGGAAATGATTTTGGGCTGTTGTTGGGCCGACCAATCACAGACGTGCACTCTCCATTGCAATCGAAAATAGTCTACTCCGTCCGTCTCCGTCTGTCTGAGAGCCCTTGCTGATGGCGCTGCGTGTCTCCACACCTCTGCAGACTGAAAAGTATAAACTAGGCGTTCCATTTACTAAGATATGAATGTGCATATTTGAAATAAATGTAATACTACTACTAAAGTACAATTGATCAGGTTATAGAAACATTGAACCCTTCAAATGGTTCCTGAACATTAACACAAAATATCTGGAGCCAGTTAGAAATTAAATGGTGTTCATGTGTTTCAGAGCTTCCTGCAGATGTTCTGCAGGTGGTGGTGGTTAAAGAAGAGGTTCCTGAAGATTGGAGGCCAGTTGTGGACCAACAGGAACCAGAGCCTCTCAGCATAAAAGAGGAGGAGGAGGAACTGTGGACCAGTCTGGAAGAAGAGCAGCTCAGTGGGATAAAGAAGCCTGATGCCACCAGGTTTTCATTCAATGTGGTTACTTTGAAGAGTGAGGGTGAGGAAGAAGAACCTCTAATCTCACAGATTAATCAGCAACAAATGAAAGGAAGAGATCTTTCAGCTGAGCAGATGGAAGCAGAAGTTGATGAAGATGACTGGGGAGGAGCAGAAACCACCTGGAGCCCAAATCTAAACACTGAAGACAGTTACAGCTCATCAGAGGCTGAAGCCAGTGAGGATGAAGAAGAGGTGGATGACAACCCTCACATGCAGCTGAAACTTCTGTCAGAGCCTGGGTCAAAAACTGAAGATATGATCCACACAGGACCAAAATCATTTTGTAATGATCTTTGTGATGAAAGCAGGAGCCAAAATATGAATTTAAATGAACAAACGACAATCCATGAGGGACAGAAAATGTTTAGTTGTGATGTTTGTAGACAAAGTTTTAGCCAGAAGTCACGTTTAAACAGACACATGATAACCCACACGGGACAGAAACCATTTTGTTGTGATGTTTGTCAACAAAGTTTTACCCGAAAGACAAATTTAAACATACACATGAGAATCCACACAGGACAGAAACCGTATAGTTGTGATGTCTGCAGTAGAGGTTTCAGCCAAAAGATAAGTTTAAACATGCACATGAGAATCCACACAGGACAAAAACCATTTTGTTGTGATGTGTGTGGACAACAGTTTAGAAATAAGTCTTATATAAACTCACACATGAGAATCCATACAGGACAGAAGCCGTACTGTTGTGATGTTTGTGGTCGAAATTTTAGCCAAAAGACGAGCTTAAAAATTCACATGAGAATCCACACCGGCCAGAAACCGTTTTCTTGTGATGTTTGTGGTCGAAGTTTTAGTCAGAAGATACATTTAAATACACATATGAGGAGTCACACGGGACAGAAACCGTTTGGCTGCGATGTTTGTGGACAAAGATTTACTCGAAAGACAAGTTTAAACACACACATGAGAATACACACAGGACAGAAGCCGTTTTCTTGTGATGTTTGTGGACAAAGTTTTAACCAAAAAGCACATTTAACCACACATATGAGAATTCACACAAAAGGGGAAACATCAAGAAAACTTTAAGAAACTGTATAGTTCTAGGGTTTGTTGTTTGGTTGTTTATCTAGTGGGAAAGTTGGTCCAAAAATAAAGTGGCAAATAAAAAGAAAATTTTCTCTTAAATTCATGCTTTGTGCTAAAAACGTGTCTTAAAAAGCACTAAAGACCTAGCCTGGCAAGCCGTGCTACATATGTAAAAATAAAGTCTGGCCATGACCCATAGACAGCTCGGTCGTGGGGCGGAATCTACGGTTGTCTTTCAAACTGTCCCCACACACAATTGGACAGTGCTAAGACCAATCAGAGCAACAAATAACGCAACATATTCATCGCTACGGAAATCAGTCTACGAGGCAGTCTGCCCTACACCGTCAAAGACACATCATTTTTATAAAAAAAGAACTTAAGTACCTCTATCTGCTCATGTCTCAAAGAAAAGCCCAAGTCTACATAATCCAAAGTGACAAACACACACACACACATATATATATATGACTTACTTGCCCACAAGAAAGGTCGCCAACAATGCATCTGTCTAGGTACGCCCTCAAAGGCTTGCACATGCCATGTGATTGACATCTGTACGTAAGCAGATATCGAACGCTATTGGCTAATGCTGAGCGGTGGTCAATTCAAATTGCATGGGGCTCTACGGGACGAGGGACAGACTTAGCAAAAGTCACATAATTACTGAAAGGGGGGAAAACCCTGGATTGTAGCTTTAAGAAGTATGATTTTATAAATGATTACAGACATGAATTAAAAAGAATACAAGTTAGATGAAGTAACTACTTATTAAAACTAGTCATTGTACATAAACATATTTAAAAATTGTGCAGTTCCAAGAAAATGGGCAATATAAGGTCTAGAGTGAATATTGGTAATGTTGCTGTGCATTCATTTGTCCTGTGCTTGTTGTAGTGCGATGTCTTTCACTAAATAGATGATCTTTGAGTTCTGAAGTCGATAACGCCATGGGCCTCTCTCATTCTCTCTTGTGTGAACGTTATGGGACAGCGCTGTTTTTGCTATCAGCGTGGCATGCTGAGAAGGGTGCGCTTGAGCACAGTTGTTTAGTAAACATGTCTCCTTATTCTTAATAGTTTAAGTTACCATACTGTGTGATATCATTGCGTGTCAGCATGTCTACGTTGGCAGAGCTAACAGAAACGGCAGCACCAGGCAGTAGAAATCCAGCCACTGGAAGTAATCACGCAACAGGTCATGGGCCCAGATGTCCAACACACGCAAATATATGGCCACGGACCACTGTCATGCTTAAACCGAAAATGAAGCGGGATATCACATATGCACCAGACTCATTGAAGGTTACAAGTACGCTGTTACTTTAACTGATGACTTTTTGGTACTATTTATTTGTATTTTTTAAGAAATAACAAGGCAGTTCAAGCAACTAAACAGTTCTTAGCAGACATGGCACCCTTTGGGAAGGTAAAACGCCTGGAACCAGATAAGGGCACTGAGTTCTTGTCAGAAGAGTACCAAGCTTTATTGAGAGATAATGCCATAAAACATGGAGTCGGAGTCTACTCACGGATATAGGACAATATTTTAAAAATGTTCTTGTCAAGATTTTTGAGGACAAGGGTAAATAAGCCTAGCAAAGAACCCAACAAACCTTCAGAGAAGCAAACACGTCTTTTTGTGAGAGAAAATGGTCATGTTTGTAAATGAGAAGTGGTTCTCAAACAGTTCACCTGGATAAATAAAGGTTAAATCAAAAAAACAATGTCCATCCATCCATTTTCGTCCGTTTATCCAGGGTTGGGTCGCGGGGGCAGCAGCCTAAGCAGAGAGGCCCAGACCTCTCCCCAGCCACTTGGGCCAGCTCCTCCGGGGAAATCTTTCTTTCTTATTTGGAAAGGAGTGCTGTGCAGCAGCCTGAACCTGTTTTGACTATGTGTTTGTTTGTTTGTTTGTTTGTGTGTATCTCTTGGTTGGGTTGTGCTGTGAAGTCACATTTCCTTGTTCCAGGACACTAGTTCAATGACAATAAAGCTGATTCTAAAAATGTGTTTTTTATTTCAACCCAATATTGCTCCAGTCGCATGTAATTGGTGAAAAATTTGACCATTTTTTAATTAAAGTTAAGTCTGCCAATGTCAAACAGAAGAAATGTTGTCCAATTGTCTAATTTATTGTTTTTATCAATTCATTTGTAAAGTCACTTTAATCTACACATGTGACCAAGTTCCAGGAAAGATTTTTATCAAACTGTTCAGTAATTAGTCTGACCATTTAATTTTTGTGACGGAAGCAATTCAGTTCAGTTTATATTCACAAGTCATCTCAGGGCAGTTTACAAAGCAAACATTTTAATAGAAGCAACTCTTTGAACAAATGTGAATTGAGTTTGCACATCCATCTTGTTTTCTGTCCATCTGGCAAAACACTGCAGTTCAATTTAGAAAGACTTAAGTGAATTCAAAAATAAACGTTAACACAGCCTTTTCTCTTTCTGTCTACTATACAAACTGAAAATACAACTTTAAAAGTTTTAACTAAATTTTGTGATAAGAAATTTTTTGGCTTAACATAAAATGCTTGAATTAATGGTTTTGTTCATTCTGTGTAAATAGATCTCTTTAATGTGATTACTTGCAATTACATGGTTTTTGTGGTTTTTCTGCACTTCAGTAAAGACGGTTAATGAATGCTTTTTCTTAGTACTGTATTTTGATAAACAAGGAGAACTTTCTACTTTGACAGCATGTAAGCATAAATTAATGTTAATTCAATTCAATTCAGTTTATTTATATAGCGCCAGATCACGACAAGAGTCGTCTCAAGGCACTTCACAAAGTAAACATTCCAATACAGTTCAGTTCATAAGCCAATCAGTAAAAAAAGTTTCCTATATAAGGGACCCAGCAGATTGCATCAAGACACTGACTAGTGTCATTGTGTTGGTACAATCCTCATACTAAGCAAGCATTTAGCGACAGTGGGAAGGAAAACTCCCTTTTAACAGGAAGAAACCTCCAGAGGATCCTGGCTCAGTATGAGCAGCCATCCGCTACGGCTCACTGGGGGTTGAGAAGACAGAGCAGGCACAGGCACACCCCGCACCCACACACACACACACACACACACACACACACCACATATATCAAGTAGTGTTTCTATGGCTACACTGTGATTTCTTAGTAGAAGTTCTATTTAGTAAGAGTAAGAGAAACTTTATTGTCTTTATCTGAGTGAATCTATAATTAATTCAATAGGTGAACTAATAGTAGCACATTCTATGTTAAAGAAAGTAAGATGTAATATCAGGAAAGGGAGAATGTTAGGTGGTTGGCAGCAGTGTGCCAGCCGATGGCCCCCTCCATGAGGCCACCACAGCTCAGCAGAACGCCAGTGTAGCTTCTTCTGGGGAGAAAAACACTTAGAGAGAAAATAAAGTTAACAGCTGGAATAACAGGAAATAATGCAGTTAGAGAGTGGTGGTAGAAGAGAGTAGCAGAGTGTGGAAAGTGGTCAGTATGTCCTCCAGCAGTCTAAGCCTATAGCAGCATAACTACAGAGATAACTCAGGATAACCTAGCCTTTTAGATGGAGGCATGTGGGAGGCAGGGCCAGGGAGAAGTCTTTAACGACAGTAGTCCCCTCTGTACACTCCACCTCCCTCTGCTCCCCACTCGTCTAAACCTGGGCTAACATCAGAATTTAACCATAAGCCCTATCAAATAGAAAAGTTTTGAGCCTAGTCTTAAAAGTAGACAAGGTGTCTGCCTCACGCACTAATGCTGGGAGCTGGTTCCACAGTAGAGGAGCCTGATAGCTAAAAGATCTGCCTCCCATCCTACTTTTAGATATTCTAGGAACCACCAGTAAACCTGCAGTCTGAGAGCGAAGTGCTCTGTTAGGAACATATGGAACAATCAGATCACTGATGTATGATGGAGCTTGATTATTAAGAGCTTTATATGTGAGAAGGAGGATCTTAAAATCTATTCTGAATTTAACAGGCAGCCAATGTAGGGAAGCTAAAACAGGAGAGATGTGGTCTCTCTTTTTAATTCTCATCAGAACTCTAGCTGCAGCATTTTGGACCAGCTGAAGACTTTTGACTACATTCTGTGGACCTCCTGATAGTAATGAATTGCAGTAATCCAACCTTGAGGTAATGAATGCATGAACCAGTTTTTCAGCATCACTCCTGGAAAGGATGCTTCTAATCTTAGCAATATTCCGAAGGTGGAAAAAGGAAATCCTATAAACCTGTTTAACGTGGGATTTGAATGACATGTCCTGGTCAAAGATTACACCGAGGTTCTTTACTTTGTTCTCGGAGGCTAATTTAATACCGTTTAGATCAGGTGATTGACTAAGCAGTTTCCTTTTCTGAGGTTCTGGTCCAAAGATGATAACTTCAGTCTTGTCTGGATTTAACAGCAGAAAGTTAAGAGTCATCCAGATTTTTATGTCTCCAAGACAAGCCTGTAATCTACCTAACTGATTAGGTTCATCAGGGTTTATGGATAAATATAACTGAGTATCATCAGCATAACAGTGGAAGTTTATCCCATGTTGTCTAATGATTTTACCAATTGGAAGCATATATATAGTGAAAAGAATTGGTCCAAGTACTGAACCCTGTGGTACTCCACAAGTAACTCTAGAGTATGAAGAAGATTTCTCATGTACATGAACAAACTGAAATCTGTCAGATAAATAAGATTTAAACCAGCCTAGCGCTGTTCCTTTGATCCCTACAACATGTTCAAGCCTTTCTAAGAGAATATTGTGATCGACTGTGTCAAAAGCAGCACTGAGGTCCAACAAGACCAGAACAGACACAAGATTCTTATCTGAGGCCGTGAGAATATCATTTGTAACTTTCACTAATGCGGTTTCAGTGCTGTGATACTCTCTAAAACCTGACTGAAATTCCTCAAACAGATCATTAGTGTTTAGATGCTCACATACTCGACTGGCCACTATTTTCTCAAGGACTTTAGATAAAAATGGGAGATTAGATATTGGTCTATAATTCATTAGGTCATCTGGATCCAGAGAAGGTTTCTTAAGTAGAGGTTTAATTACAGCAACCTTAAACTCCTGCGGTACGTATCCATTTACTAAGGATAGGTTAATTATATCTAAAATGGGGGCAGTAACCAAAGGAAATGCTTCTTTAAATAATTTGGTTGGGATTGGGTCTAAAATACAAGTTGAAGGTTTAGATGAAGCTAATATTTTTGATAACTCTGAAAGCTCAACTGCATCAAAACAGTTCAAACACAGATGAGGTTCTACAGTTACCTCAGATGCTGCCTCACTTACTGAGGAAGAAGAAGTCGTGTTGGGGAGGATGCTGATGATTTTGTTTCTAATAGAATCTATTTTATTAGTGAAGAATTCCATAAAGTCGTTGCTGCTGAAGGCTAAGGGAATAGCTGGCTCAGAGCTATGATTATGTGTAAGTTTAGCAACTGTACTGAAAAGAAATTTAGGATTATTCTTATTCTCCTCAATTAGTGACGAATAATATGCAGTTCTAGCTTGTCGAAGCTTATTTTTATAAAGCACTAGACTATTTTTCCAGGATAAGTAGAAATGTTAACTGCAGACAGAATAATTAATTCGTATCAGACAGTCAGATGGATCCTCCTATATATACAGTCTTTGGATGGATCCCATTTGTCTGATATATCAGTAAATAATGAAATCACATGCACCACGTGTTTTTGAAGATCCGCTGCAGTTCTCCTCCAAACCTGGTGGCGTCGCTAACGAGAAAATACTACTGCTAAATCAGGGCTAGCACCCGAGGAAGAAGAGGAAAGAAAGTAAATTTTGTTTTAAAACGTAGCCACCTGGTTTCCATTTATCTCATTGATTTTGTTTTTACTCACAGCGTATTTAACATCTGTAGCAGCTTGTTGCCCTAACAGCTGCAGCAACGATCCGATTATTGACGGGCATTTCTGATGAACAAAAGCTAACAGGGATGTGGATGATGGAGTCCGACCAGGGACGGTCACGTTTTAGGGATCATAAGCCACGAAACAAAATAAATCATGTTCTCAACCACAAAGCAGGACTGCAAAGATTCGGTTTGTACTTTTCATTACTTTCCATCAAGTGTGAGGATATTAATTAGTGTTTCATTGCAATGTTTTGCTAGCTAATGGGCTTAGCTTCCTAGCTATGTGTAGCATAACTTGCTAAGTGGTGAATAATTTTGGTCTCATTTGCGGTCGACATCAGTGCTTCTGACTCGTTACGCTTAAAATAAAACTCGTTTAGCTTTAAATGTTGTTGAAAGGTACAATACAAAATAAACTTTGAGTCAATTTGTGCAAGAGTCCCAAGATTAGACAAAGGCTAGCAGCAGCATCAGAAAAGCCCTCATCTATTTAACCCAAATCATTTGTTCAGGGAGATTCAGCCACAGAAACAACTTTTCTCACTGAGTTGTGGACCCAGTCACAAATAAAGAAACTGGATATAGAGATGGTGACAGTCGGGAATGCGTAAATTTCAAACACTAAATGCATTTTGCTGCACATTTTTGAACTTTTTAGAATGACTAGCTTGAAATATGTCATGATTTCGCATTAAACGCACACTGTCTTTTATCCAGGAGCAGAAACTACCTGGAACCCTGATCTAAATACTCTCAAAGATGATCCCAGCTCTCCAGGAACTGAAGACAGTCATGAGGATGCAGGGGACAATGATGGTAATGAGAGTAGGGCTGTGGATTATCTTCCAGTAGACAAATCCAAAATGGAGTTTTGACTGTTTTTTATTAAATTATTTTACATAAACTAGAAATGAGCCATAAAAGCTGATTGACATACACACTAATGAGAAATAGCTGGGTGAGAACTTATCTTAATCTTTATCTCAGTCAGCCAAACCCCTAGTTTATACTTCTCTGTCAGAAAGTTTCACTCACACATAGAAGAAAAAACAATTTTTTATATGGCAACTCTAGATAAAAATCACAAGGGTACCAGTATCGAACCCTGCGGGACCCCTCAAACCATCCTGTCATAAAGATACAATCTAAACCAGCACAAGGCCAGACCAGAAATTCCCTCAAGACGATAGAGCAGCACTTCACAAGAACTAAAAATAAACTCAACTCAGCCTTTATCTGTAAAGCACCTTACAGGCATGAATCATGCCACTGAAGTGCTGTACAACAATAAATCAGATAAAACCAATAGAGACAATTAAAACCAACAAAGTAAAAATTACAGAGTAAGATCATACAAAATATCAGCAACAGCTAGCCACAGATTTAAAAACCAGATCATAAAAGTAGGTCTTCAGCCTCATTTTAAAAACCAACAACACTGCCTCTGTTTTATTTTCATTGAGACACAGGAAGTTCTCAGCCATCCATGCCTTTATTTCAGCCAAATAATCGATGACATTTCTGATCGAGCGGTCTACAGCGACATGAAAAGGTAGGTATAGTTGGCAGTCATCGGCGTAAAGATGGAAGCCAATTCCATACTTCCGCAGGATGTCACTCAGTGGCAGAATGTAAATAGAAAACAACAGGGGTCTCAGTATCAAACCCTGTGGGACCCCTCCAAGGCAGAAGCAAAACCACCCATCCTCACACAAACCATCCTGTCATGGAGATACGATCTAAACCAGCTCAAGGCCAGACCAGAAATCCCCACACAGTGCTCAAGACGATAGAACGGCACTTCATGGTCCACACTATCAAAAGCTGCTGTGAGATCCAGCAGGACTAGCAGCACTGGATTGTCCCCATCAGTTGCTAATCGCCTCTCAAGATAAAAATCACGAGGCCCTTCACAAGAACAAACATTAAAAATAAATGATACATAGGTGATTTTAAAAGTATCATTAAAAAGGGGGAAATTAATTTTAAACTAAAAATGAGAAGGATGACAAAAATGAATAAGAAAAGGGTAATACAGGATCCTGGGAAAGGCAGAATTGGTAGAGATGGCAACATGAAAAGAAGGTAGTGAGGAAGAATCAACTGAAGGTCACTCAAAAGCCAGCCTGAACAGGTGAGTTTTCAGCTGCTTTTTAAAGGAGACCACTGATCTCAGGCTCAGGGGGAGAGTTTCAGAGTCTGGGGGCCACAGCAGCAAATGATCTTTCACTTTTCTAAACACCTTTCAGTGTTCAGAGGAGAGAATTTTGATTTTCTATAATGATTTAAGACAAAATTGCCTAACAAAATGAAAAACTGAACCCAGTTTATTTTTTTATAAATGGTAAAGTGTACTTACACTGAATTTCTACAATTTTCATGCAGTCTGGCTGAAATATTAAAGCATGATATATTGAGCCTAGCAGTGCAGTAATTTGTCATTTTGAACAAGTTAGATTTTCTTTTCCACTGTGGTTAGATTAAGATTGCTGAGGAAAGTATGTGCTCTTAAGAGTAACTAAAGCATAGTCAAATTAGACTTGAATGAAATAGTCGCCCTTTAATCCTCCCAGTCTGTTTCTACAAAAGCTGTGGTTTACAGTAGATTGTTGATTTTATGGAGTGTATTTGTATGATACACATAAAATGGTACAACAGGGGGGTGCAAAGACACAAAATACCAAACATCTGGAGCCAGTTAGAAACTAAACGGTGTTCATGTTTTTCAGTGCTTCCTGCAGATGTTCTGCAGGTAGTGGTGGGTGAAGAAGATTGGAGACCAGATGTGGACCAACAGGAACCAGAGCCTCTCAGCATAAAAGAGGAAGAACTGTGGACTAGTCTGGAAGAAGAGCATCTCAGTGGGATCAAGAAGACTGATGCCACCAGGTTTTCATTCAGTGTGGTAACTTTGAAGAGTGAGAAAGAAGAACCTCTAATCTCACAGATTCATCAGCACCAAATAGAAGGAAGAGATCTTTCAGCTGAGCAGATGGAAGCAGAAGTTGATGAAGATGACTGCGGAGCAGCAGAAACCACCTGGAGCCCAAATCTAAACACTGAAGACAGTTACAGCTCATCAGAGACTGAAGACAGTGAGGATGATGAAGAGGTGGATGACAACCCTTGCATGAAGCTCAAAATTCTGTCAAAGCCAGGGTCAAAAACTGAAGATGTGATCCACACAGGACCAAAATCATTTTGCTATGATCTTTGTGATGAAAGTAGGAGCCAAAATGTAAATTTTAAGACACCAATCCATGAGGGACAGAAAGTGTTTGGTTGTGATGTTTGTAGACAAAGTTTTAGCCAGAAGTCACATTTAAACAGACACATGAGAATCCACACAGGACAGAAATCATTTTGTTGTGACGTTTGTCAACAAAGTTTTACTCGAAAGTCAAATTTAAACGTACACATGATGATCCACACTGGCCAGAAACCATTTACTTGTGATGTTTGTGGTCAAAGATATAGTCAGAGGTCGCATTTAAAGGCGCATATGAGGAATCACACGGGACAAAAACCATTTGGCTGCCATGTTTGTAGACAAAGTTTTACCCAAAAGACAAGTTTAAACACACACATGATGACCCACACTGGACAGAAACCGTTTTCTTGTGATGTTTGTGGCCAAAGATATAATCAGAAGTCCCATTTAAATGTACATATGAGGAGTCACACAGGACAAAAACCATTTGGCTGCCATGTTTGTGGACAAAGGTTTACACAAAAGACAAGTTTCAACAGACACATGATGACCCACACTGGCCAGAAACCGTTTTCTTGTGATGTTTGTGGTCAAAGATATAGTCAGAAGACACATTTAAATGTACATATGAGGAGTCACACAGGACAAAAACCGTTTGGCTGCGATGTTTGTGGACAAAGGTTTACACAAAAGACAAGTTTCGACAGACACATGATGACCCACACTGGCCAGAAACCATTTTTTTGTGATGTTTGTGGTCGAAGATTTAGTCAGAAGACACATTTAAATGTACATACAAAGAGTCACACAAGACAAAAAACAGTTTCTTGGGATGTTTGTGGTCGAAGTTTTAATCAAAAGATACATTTAAATACACATAGGAGTTACACAGGACAACATCTGTTTGGCTGCGATGTTTGTGGACAAAGATATACACGAAAGACAAGTTTAGACATACACATACGAACACACACAGGAGAGAAACCATTTTCCTGTGATGTTTGTGGAAAAGGTTTTAACCAAAAGGCACATTTAACTACGCATATGGGAACTCACACGGGACAAAAACCATTTATCTGCGAAGTTTGTGGTCAAAGATATACACGAAAGCCAAGTTTAAACAAACACATGAGAAAACACACAGGACAGAAACCATTTTCCTGAGATGTTTGTGGACAAAGTTTTAACCAAAAGGCACATTTAACCACACATGAGAATTCACAAATAGTGCAGCTGTTTTATTGTTTGATCTGACAGCTGCTTTTGACACTATAGACCATGGCATTCTGCTCTCTCGGCTACAAACCTACATTGGTCTCAAGGGCACGGTCCTACAGTGGTTCCAGTCATATCTGTCTGGCAGGTCATATCGTGTGGAAGTTGGCCCTTTTAGCTCTGACAATTCTCCTCTCAGCTGTGGTGTGCCCCAGGGTTCAATTCTTGGACCGGCTCTATTTGCACTATATTTGCTGCCTCTGGGTTCCATATTCAAGAAGCATATTATTGCTTTTCAATAGCCACGTTTACATGGGCACAAGTAATCGGATTGAACGCCCTATCGGATCAAAAATGCGTCATGTAAACATGTCAATCGGAATATTCTGATCCGATTCGGCCTGATCCGAATGAAATTTCATTCCGATTGAGAGAGGTGGTTTTGTCCGATCGTCAATCCGATTGGCGTCCATGTAAACAGCCATTCGGATCGTTGGAGTAAAATAATGCCCACTGCGCATGTGTGCAACTTCAGCGTGCCCTCTTTTCGCCTCTGCGCATGCTCAGGACAGATCGAAAACATGGCGGGCGGTGAACAGAAGTGGTCTGTTGCCGACGCTATTTTTTACTGGAAATACTACGGGAGCTCAATATTGCTGAACGTCTCGATGGCCGAACGGTTAAAAATGCCGAGTTATACACTCAAGTGCAACTAAAGTGCATCTAAAGATGCAGGAAGCGGGAATTCACCGAAGCTGGAGAATAATCAAATAAAATGCAAGGGGAAAGACGTATGGACAAGATGGCGTTTGTTTACAATTTCTCTTCCGGGAAAGACAAGTCTGCGCATGCGCAAGCTATGGTGCGGGCATCGCGGCGTGATCGGATCATTCCAGTTAGTGTCCATGTAAACAGAGGTTTGGGAATTCTGATCAACCAAGATTTTAATCGGATTGGGGAAATTTGGCGCATGTAAACGTAGCTACTGACTAATTGCTTGAATGATGTTAAGCAGTGGATGGCCCTCAACTTCTTGAAATTAAATGATGACAAAACTGAAATTGTGATTTTTGGTTGCCCAGGATCTCCAGAGGCTGTTTCTCACCTCATGGGGTTCTTTGGCGCTTAGGCTGTTTTATACTCTCTGTGAGCTCCGCAACGGAGAGACACACACGGAGCGTCGGAAAGGTTTTCACATTCGAACTTCTGTTCAGGCAGCGGAGTGTTGCAAAGCAATTTCCCGCCAGGACAACAGAGGGCGTAGTGCTGTTCTGTGATATCCTGCCAACATGACACTCATGTATCCGGTTCACGATAGTGTATTTACTCATGTGTTTACATTGTTTTAATGTATTTCAGAGACTTTTTAACACAGACTAATTTGTCCTTCACTCTCCTCCACCTCTTCATCCAGTCGCCACCTCTAAACCCACGTTTCCCATCGTTTCCATCCACATTAGCGCCGTATTTTGTACTCCTTCAGTCACGGGTGAATAAATGTTCATATTTTCTTACTTTTCTGCGATGCGTTCTTCAATCTATTATGGGTCTTCCGCTAAATATTTTTTTTACTTATTAATGGAGCAACGGCAGTGCTGGTGACGAAGTTACAGGAAGCGTCGTCCTGACCAATCACAAGCTTGCAGTCTCAGTCACTTTCGACGGATGTTTAAAATTTGGGGCATGTCTCCGCCAGTCGGAGAGCCCTTGCGCCGACGCAAAATGGCGGTGCGTGGGTCCGTTTCACTCAGACGGACCGAGTATAAACCAGCCTTTACTGTAGACCCCATGTTAAAAACCTGGGTGTGTTTATTGATGGCTCTTATGAATTAACAAGGCAAGTCAGTGCAGTGGTTTAGTCCTGTTTCTTCCATCTGAGACAGCTTGCTAAGGTGAAACCCTATCTCCCACCAAATATGTTTGAACGGGTGATCCACCTTTTTATTTCCTGTAGACTGGATTACTGCAACTCCTTGTACTGTGGACTTGAGCAGCCATCCATTCACCGGCTTCAATTGGTCCAGAATGCGGCTGCTCGTTTACTAACACACACAGGACGTAGGGAGCACATCACCCAGTGCTGGAGTCCTTGCACTGGCTTCCTGTATTTTATAGGATCCAGTTTTAAACTTCTGCTGTTTGTTTATAAGTCGCTGAATGGTTCTGCCCCTTCTTATCTATCTGAGCTTTTAGAAGTTCATGCCCCTCCAAGAGCCTTGAGAGCTGGCACTCTTCTGGTGGTCCCTAGAACGAAGCTGAAGTCCCGTGGTGATTGGGCTTTTTCTGTGGCAGGCCCCAGACTGTGGAACAGACTTCCTGCAAATGTTAGGGCTGCTCAGACTCTGAGTCATTTTAAAACTTTGTTAAAGACGCATTTTTATGGGCTGGCTTTTAATTAGTAAGAAATGAGGTGTTTTCTACCTCTTTTAGCCTTGTTTTACGTCATTTTAGATTGTGATGACCAATACTTGGGAACTGGCTTTTATCAGGGATTGTCCTGGACATTTTGTTTCACTTATTTTAAACTTATTTTATATTTTAATCTAGTCGCCTTGTTTTACTATTTTTTTTTATTCTTGTACTGTGATCTGTTTTTATGCTGTGAAGCACTTTGGTAAGCAACTGTTGTTTTAAATGTGCTATACAAATAAACTTGACCGTTATATAGTTTTTTCAGTTGTGGCTTAGTGATACATTGTTTGAATTTTAAAATGATTTAATTAATAGTTTTGTTTATTCTGTAAATAGATTTCTGTAATAGGATTACTTGTAATGACATGATCTTTATATTTTTTCTGCTCTTCAATAAAGGTGGTATGTTAATAAATGCTTTTTCTTAGTATTAACTTAAACAAGTGGTGTCACAAGGATTTGACAGAATCATTTATCGTATCAGTTAGATTGCATCTGTCTGATGCATCAGTAAATAATGAAATCACATACACCACGTGTTTTTGAAGATCCGCTGCAGTTCTCCTCCAAACCTGGTGGCGTCGCTAACGAGAAAATACTACCGCTAAACATCAGGGCTAGCACCCGAGGAAGAAGAGTAACGAAAGTAAATTGTTTTGAAACAGAAACGTAGCCACCAAGTTTCCATTTATCGCATTGATTTTTTTTTTACTTGCAGCGTATTTAACATCTGTAGCAGCTTGTTGCCCTAACAGCTGCAGCAACGATCCGATGTTTTAAGGGAATCTCTGATGAACAAAGCTAACAGGGATGTGGATGATGGAGTCCGAACAGGAACGATCACGTTTAAGGGATCATAAGCCACAAAACAAAATAAATCGTGTTTTCAACCACAAATCCGGACTGCATAGCTTCGGTTTGTACATTTCAATTCTTTCCATCAAGTGTGAGGATGTTAATTAGTGTTTTATTGCCGCTTTCTGCTAGCTAATGGACTTAGCTTCCTAGCTATGTGTAGCTTAACTTGCTAACTGGTGAATAATTTTGGTCTCATTTGCGGTCAACATCAGCGCTTCTGACTCGTTACGCTTAAAATAAAACTCGTTTAGCTTTAAATGTTGCTGAAAGATAAAATACAAAATAAACTTTGAGTCATTAATTTGTGTACGAGATCAGACAAAGGCTAGCAGCAGCATCAGAAAGGCCCTCATCTATTTAACCCAAATCATTTGTTCAGGGAGATTCAGCCTCAGAAACAACTTTCCTCACTGAGTTGTGGACCCAGTCACACATAAAGAAACTGGATAGATGGTGACGGGACTGCGTTGATGAATATAAATGCATTCAAAAGCTCAAATTACAAAAACTAAATGCATTTTGCTGCACATTTTGGAACTTTTTAGAATGACTAGTTTGAAATATTTCATGCTTTTTCAGTACAAAGGCACACTGGCTATAATGTAAAGAGACTTCATAAATATTCATTAGCAATAAATTCAGTAACTCCTGTCAACAAACTAAAAAGAAACATCAATTCCCTCCTGCTGACACTAGTAGCAGGGAAAAGAAGCCTCTGGTCATTTGGGGTGATGAGGATGAAGTACGCTGGTGAAGGTTCTCAGTCATCCAGGTCATGGTAATCCAAGGGGTTAAAATGAAGGCAACTGGACTTCTTTGGTTTCTTGAAGACGTTTCGCTTCTCATCCGAGGAGCTTTGTCAGTTGCTCCACGGATGAGAAGCGAAACGTCTTCAAAAAACCAAAGAAGTCCAGTTGCCTTCATTTTAACCCCTTGGATTGAGGATGAAGTACCCATCTTCTTGTGTTTTTGTGTTCCCTACAGATATTCAGCAGAGGACGCTGAGTAAAGAAGATGCTCCTGATGGTTGGGGGCCTAATATGGTTAAGCAGGGCTCAGAGACTCGCAACATAAAAGAAGAAGAGGAAGTGGAGACCAGTCTGGAAGATAAACAGCTCAATGGGACTGAAGAGACTGATGCCAACATATTCTCATTCTCTTCAGTTCCTTTGAAGAGTGAGGATGATGAAGATGAACCTCTAATCTCACAGATTCATCAGCATCAAATGGAACACAGAGATCTTCCAATCAGCAGCTCAGCTGACAAGGAGGACTGGAGAGGAGCAGAAACTACCTGGAACCCTGATGTAAATACTCATGAAGATGATCCCAGCTCTCCAGGAACTGAAGACAGTCATGAGGATGCAGGGGACAATGATGGTAAGTACAGAGATTAGAGCTCTACCTCCCCTCAATATGAATCAGTTCAGCTGTTTATTTGTTAGATTAGAAACCCTTTCAGAGACTTTTGTGTTGTAAAAAAAATGGGAATAAGTGTTTTTAAAATTTGTCACAATTTTCTTAAATTAGTGATACAAGGCAATAACGTCTCTACAGGTTCTGTAGCCAAAGCATGTTGCATCATATTGGATCAGTTTGGTCCTGAATATTAAAACTTTTTACCTAACTCAGAGGTGAGTCAGTAAAGTACCTAGCACACCTTATCCACGGTGGTCAGATGATATTTGCAATTTTTAAGACTGAATTTTATTTGACAACTCAGGCCAGATGATTCTAAGATAAATTAAGTGTGAAATCTTGTTTGGTCACAATGAAGGCTGTAAAAATTAAATTCAGTTTATTTATAAAGTGCCGAATCACAGCAAGAGCCGTCTCTAGGTACTTCACAAAGTAAACATTCCAATTGAACCTACTCATCTGTACATTGAGTTCAGTTCATTATACCAGGTAGTTATACGTTTCTTATATAAGAAAACCCAGCAGATTGCATCGAGTCACTGACTTGTGTCAGTGACTTTAAAGCAATCCCCATATTAAGCAAGCATGTAGCGACAGTGGAGAGGAAAACTCCTTTTTAACAGGAAGAAACCTCCTTCCACTCACTTTGTCCCCCTCTGGTGAAAAGGAGGCAATAATAACTCTGTTTCCCAACAAGAACAGAACCACTCTAAACAGAGCACGTAAAACAATTCCTTAAATAAGATTTGCAAAAAGAAAACAGGACACTGGACATCCCATGATACTATGCAGCTCAGCTAGCTTCACTTCTTGTTATAAATACACAAAATACCAAAATATCTGGAGCCAGTTAGAAATTAAATGGTGTTCATGTGTTTCAGAGCTTCCTGCAGATGTTCTGCAGGTGGTGGTGGTTAAAGAAGAGGTTCCTGAAGATTGGAGGCCAGTTGTGGACCAACAGGAACCAGAGCCTCTCAGCATAAAAGAGGAGGAGGAGGAACTGTGGACCAGTCTGGAAGAAGAGCAGCTCAGTGGGATAAAGAAGCCTGATGCCACCAGGTTTTCATTCAATGTGGTTACTTTGAAGAGTGAGGGTGAGGAAGAAGAACCTCTAATCTCACAGATTCATCAGCACCAAATGAAAGGAAGAGATCTTTCAGCTGAGCAGATGGAAGCAGAAGTTGATGAAGATGACTGGGGAGGAGCAGAAACCACCTGGAGCCCAAATCTAAACACTGAAGACGGTTACAGCTCATCAGAGGCTGAAGCCAGTGAGAATGAAGAGGTGGATGACAACCCTCACATGCAGCTGAAACTTTTGTCAGAGTCTGGGTCAAAAACTGAAGAAACGATCCACACTGGACCAAAATCGTTTTGTTATGATCTTTGTGATGATCTTTGTGATGAAAGTAGGAGCCAAAATATGAATTTAAATGAACAAACGACAATCCATGAGGGACAGAAAATGTTTAGTTGTGATGTTTGTAGACAAAGTTTTAGCCAGAAGAAGCATTTAAACAGACACACGAGAATCCACACAGGACAGAAACCATTTGGATGTGACGTTTGTCGACGAAGTTTTAGCCAAAAGTCACATTTAAACAGACACATGGGAATGCACACGGGACAGAAACCATTTTGTTGTGATGTTTGTCAACAAAGTTTTACCCGAAAAACAAATTTAAACATACACATGAGAATCCACACGGGACAGAAACCGTATAGTTGTGATGTCTGCAGTAGAAGTTTTAGCCAAAAGACGAGTTTAAACACGCACATGAGGATCCACACGGGACAGAAACCATTTTGTTGTGATGTTTGTGGACAAAGGTTTGGCAATAAGATATGTTTAAATACTCACATCAGAATCCACACGGGACAGAAACCGTACAGTTGTGATGTTTGTAGGCGAAGTTTTAGCCAAAAGACTAGTTTGAACACACACATGAGAATCCACACGGGACAGAAACCGTATAGTTGTGATGTTTGTGAACGAAGTTTTAACCAAAAGACGCATTTAAACAGACACATGCTAGTTCACACGGGACAAAAACCATTTTGTTGTGATGTGTGTGGACAACAGTTTAGAAATAAGGCCTATATAAACTCACACATGAGAATCCACACAGGACAGAAGCCGTACTGTTGTGATGTTTGTGGTCGAAATTTTAGCCAAAAGACGAGCTTAAAAATTCACATGAGAATCCACACCGGCCAGAAACCGTTTTCTTGTGATGTTTGTGGTCGAAGTTTTAGTCAGAAGATACATTTAAATACACATATGAGGAGTCACACGGGACAGAAACCGTTTGGCTGCGATGTTTGTGGACAAAGATTTACTCGAAAGACAAGTTTAAACACACACATGAGAATACACACAGGACAGAAGCCGTTTTCTTGTGATGTTTGTGCACAAACTTTTAACCAAAAGACGCATTTAACCACACATATGAGAACTCACTCAAAAGGGGATAAATCATAGTTCTGGGGTTTGTTGTTGGGTTGTTTATGTAGTGGGGAAAGTTGGTCCAAAACTAAAGCGGGAAGAAAATTTTCATTTTCTTTTGTGATCATTTGCATTCAAATTTGTGCAATAAGAATTTTACAGTGAAATAATCACAAAACCGTCTAATGTCTCAATCATGTTGGAAGGTTACATTGAAACCAATTTCCTTCCTAGCAGGCTGGGTTGTTGCCAAGTTTTTTCCTTTTAAAAAGGCCGAAAAGGGACATAGGGTGTTTCTCAATCTCAAGAAACCTCGCCTTGATGCCTTGGTCCCACCCCGGTTGCCTAGGAGATACGTCATCAGGAACCGCCAAGGCGTGTTCCAATCGGTTCCAATGTTCATGTGCTTCCAAGGCATCTGTCCTCCGTTTGTTCGCCGCTTAGCTAATTGACCAAGGATACACGAGAGTTGCCTTGTTGCCTTCTCTTGGTCAAAAATTTCCCAGAATGCAGCGCGGTATTTTCCAACCGATGCAATCAGGAGCCGGCAGCAGCTACTTCGGGGGTAAAATTTCCAGTTTAAATAAGTCAACTAATTGTAGCTATTGGGCTTATATGTAAAATGTTTATTGACATCCAAAGCAGTTACCGTATCTGTGGTTGGTTAGTTGCTTAGTAGTTGCAGCTTTGGTAGCTAGCAGGTACTAACTCGCTTACACATTTGATTTAACCAATATATACACAATTAAAAAAGTTAAAGGCTCGATATTAAAACTTAACATTACTATGCTGGGAGGGACATCAACAGGGCGCATAAGCAGGGGGCGGGCTCTGGCCGGCTGCGGTCATGTGGGACAAGTCTTCCATTTACCCGTTTTCTTTGACCAAGGAAGGACAGTGTCCTCGGAAGCAAGGCGTCTGGCCTGGCAAGGCAATGCCTTGGCAGGCAAGGCAAGGTTCCTTGAGATTGAGAAACACCTGTAGTCTTTTGTTTACAATCTGCTCTGCCCCCATACTTCCTGGTTCTGGAGCCAATCATAAATGAGCACCAGGTTGCCAAATCTGTTCCAGCAAACACTTCTGCGCCGGCATTTGTAATTCAACACCGGCTGGCAGAAATCAGCTGCATTGTAGAAAAAATGTTAGCCAGCAAAAGGAGCGACCCAGAAGTTATTTCTTCACTTTATCTTTTTTGTTTTACTGTAATATCTGGTAAAGAAGACTTAAGGCTAACGTTGAGTTAATAATGCTAACAGTAAATTAGAAAAAAGTAGTCTGCTCTAAAAATATCTCTAGCTACTTTTTTCAATTACCAACAACTCCATATTACATTGAAATGTATTTATCAGCTTTCTGTTTATGACTTGTCTTCGTTTGCCATCGTGAATCTTCTGGTGCTGATCTGTAACTGGCAACCGGTATGAAACTCACACAGATGAGTGGGGGAGGGGTTGATAGGGACTGTTTTGTCTGTAGATTTGAACCTTTGACCTTGGTGCAAGGCAACAGTGCTACAAATTTCTCCACCATGACCCCAAATTTTGTTCAAATATTTCATAAAAACTGTCAATTATATTTTTTCAGTTTTTTCTGAATCATATTGATTTTATTATGACAAAGTATGATTTTATAAATGATTACTGACAAGAATAAAAAATAATACAAGTTAGTTGAAGTAACAACTTATTTAAAGTAGTATTTCCATATTTTATCAACTACTGAAATTAGTCATTGTACATAAACTTTTAAAACTGCAATTTCAAGATAAAAGGCAATAAACAATCAAAAATTAATATTGGTAATATTTCTGTGCATTGAATTGTCTGTCCTGTGCTCAATGATTTGAAGCTGTAAGGTTTAACTCCTGATATTTAAAAAAACAAGTGCCTGCATTTAAAATATGCCATTATTTTAATGTCAAACACATAGAGGAAATGTAATTTATATATATTCTCAAGTAAATTCACTTGTGCATCTTCCTAGTTATGTTCCTCCAAATATAACCAATCTATGTTGAAAATGTGTTCATTATTTCAACCCAATGTTGCTCCAGTTGCATGTAACTGGTTAGAAATGTAATTGTTTTTAAATTAAAGTTGTATTTATAACTTGGCAGAATTTGTTTTAATTAGAATCACTAGTCCCATCTATATTAAAATGTTTCTTTTTTGATCAGTTTACACATACAACAATAAGGGGAAATGACAATAGATCTGAGCCCCCCTAAATAGTTTTTGAACACCACATACTCTGTAGTTAATATAATATGGGGTTTCCTGTTTAAAACAGACAACCCCATTCTAAAATGTCCTTGTTTTATTTTTATTGTTCAGTATATGTGTGTGCCATTAAAAAGTCACATTACCATGATTATGTATTTAATGTTACTAACATGTAATGCTTTTGTTTAGATTTTATTTTTTTTAGACTTTTTTTTTTTTAAACAAGAGAAAATTATGAAAGAAATGGCTTGTAGTTGTGGCTGAGCATTTTCTCATTAGAAATGGGTCATTATGAAAGAAAATTAGCATTTGTTTGATCTTTGTTTTGAAATATGAAACATGTTTATTTTATTTATTTTTATAACTTAATGTTTTTATATCATAGCAAACTGTGGGCTCTTAAATAGTGCCCACAGTTTGCTTTTAGACCTGCAACTCGCACTGAAGTTCTCCTCCTAACCACTTGGTGTCACTGATGAGACCAAACAACGCTGCAAAAAATTAAAATTTTATTACAATTTAAACTTGTTTTACTGTGGTTTGTGGCTATGTGTCTGTGGAAAGTGCTTGACGAATACATTTTATTTATTTTTACAAGAACTTCATTAAAATGCGATTTTTTTTTCGCCATATTTATTTAACGGGCTAGACAAGTTATGAAATGTGTCTCTCTTTGGTTGCCGTAGTTTATGAAGCCCTTGGACAATGGCCGCAGATTACAAACATCTGTGGCGTTTAAAGGGAAACACGCAAAAAAACAAAATAATTGATCCTGTTTTTAACTCCAATGTTCAGCTGCAGAGATTCGGTTTGTATACTTTCATCCTGTCTTTCAAATTTGATGACGTTAAGCTGGCATCAAGAGCAGTTTTCTGTTAGCTTAGCTAATGGATGTAGCTCCGTAGCTGTGTTTGTAGCATAGCATGCTAACATGCGAACGTACCATTATTTCGCCGCGTTTTCCTGAAAATGAACATTATTACGCAGGGAATTTGACTTAATGTTTCAATTAAGAACAAAAAACTCTGGCTGGTAACCCCTGGATGTGACGTGGACGTACAAAGCAATAAACAACCAGAACCAAAGCCAAATATGATGTTGGTTGTCCTGAATGTCTCTCGGTGTCTCCTGCAGATGCTTCAAATGCTCCTGAAGACCGGGGACCTGATGTGGAGCTTCTAATCATAAAAGAGGAAGAGGATGAAGAGCAGCTTAGTGAAGAGACTGATTCCACCAGGTTTTCATTTACTACTGTTCATTTGAAAAGTGAGGATGATGAAGAGGAACCTCTCTCCTCAGAGCTTCATCAGCATCAGATGGAGGAAGATACTGATGAAGAGGTCTGTAGAGAAGAACTTTCCCGGAGTCCAGCTTTAAACACTTATGAAGATGATTCCAGCTCTTTAGAGACGGAAGACAGTGAGGATGATGAAGAGGACAATCCAGGCTTAAAGCTGAAACTCCTGTCAGACTCTGAGCCGAATACTGAAAGCGATGATAACTCCGAGGAAAGCAGAGCTCCTGGATCAGGTATTTATAACACAGTTAGCAAGTATTTGAGCTTCTCTGGTTGTGATAAACAACACGTCCACATTAGGTCTCTGCAAAGACACAAGACATTCAGGGATGGGGTCTCATCAAAATATTTTTTCCAACATGGAAATGGTTGGGGAAAATCAGAGAATTCCATAAAGTTACTGTGCCTTTAAACGAGGTACTGAATGTGTGAAAGCCTAAAAGAGCACATCGACATGCTGAAAGCTGTGATTTGCACTGATGTTCTGGTGATGTATATGTTACCAGAACACTTTGTCAAATTGTCAACTTTTAGTTTCAACACTTTTTCTGTCTTAAATTGGTTTTAGTGTTTATAATGCTTGCCAACTTTATTTAAAACATGCTTTATAAATAAATGAATCTGATATCAGGAGATAAAAATGGGAGGTAAATGTATGATCAGTTTTTTGTTGGCACTTTGAGCAATTAAAAAATATCTTGGTCTAGGTTAATTTATTCTTTTCACCGTAAGACTAAGATAAGTTAAATTTATTTTTGTTTTTTAATACATTTCTAGTGAAGAGTGTAGTGTCTGGTGTATCATAACTCTGCAGATGCAACATTTTACTGCCCAAATATAGGCCTGTTAGATAACAAGCAAAGATGATCAATAACTGATAAATATTTTAAAAATGACAAATTTCTACTAATTTATTGATTGCTCTTTTTTACTGAGGCTGATATACGTCCAAATAACTCAAATAAAAATATTGTTGTCCTTAACGTTCATATTTTTCACTATTTCCTGCAGATGCTGATCAGATAATAATTAAAGAAGCACCTGAAGACTGGAGACTTGATGTGGACCAGCAGGAGCCAGGGTCCCTCCACATAAAAGAGGAGAATGAGGAAGTATGGACCAGTTTGGAAGGAAAGCAAATCTATGGGAAGGACGAGACTGATCCCACCAGGTTCTCATTCAATGTAGTTACTTTGAAGGGGGAGGATGAGGAAGAGAAGCCATTCCCACAGCTTCATCAGCACCCAGTAGAAGATATAATTCTTCCAATTAGCAGCTCAGTTGACCTGGTGAAAGTAGAAGCTGAAGAAGACGACTGTGGAGGAACAGAAACCACTTTGAGCCCAGATCTAAATACTCATGAAGATGATTCCAGCTCTTCAGAGACTGATGTCAGTGAGGATGATGATGGTAAAAATCCTGCTTGTCAGGTGAAACTCTTGTCAGACTTTTGGGCAAAAACTCAAGATGGTGACAACAACCAGGAGTCAGGTGTAAACCGCATCAACAAAACCTTTAGCTGCTCTGAGTGTGGTAGACGATACCTCCACAACCGGTCTCTTCAACGGCACATGACAAGTCATCCAGGGAAGCATTTCTCAAGTTGTTTACTTACTAAAAAATGTTTTAGAGTGAACAAAAGCACAGACTTGAACAAAAAAGTTGAGACAACGCTGGGCTCGTTCATTTGTGACGACTGCGGTAAAAGTTTCAGCAGAAAGACGAATCTAAACAGACACTTGCAAGTCCACACAGGACAGAAACTGTTTTGTTGTGTTCTGTGTGAACAAAGGTTTAGACAAAAGGCACATCTGGAAAGACACATGAGAATCCACACAGGACAGAAGCCTTTCTTCTGTCATCTTTGTGGACAAAGCTTTCTACAAAAGGCAGGTTTAAACTTGCACATGAGAATCCACACAGGGGAGAAACCATTTGGTTGTGATATCTGTGGACAAAGTTTTAGCGATAAGACAAATTTAAACAGACACATGGCAATCCACGCAGGACAGAAACCATTTAGTTGTGGTGTTTGTGGACAAAGTTTTAGCCAAAAGACACATTTAAAAGCACACATGGAAATCCACACAGGACAGAAAATATTTGGTTGTGATGTTTGTGGGCAGAGTTTTAGCGAAAAGAGTAAGTTAAATGCACACAGAAGAGTCCACACTGGAAAGAAACCTATTATTTGTGATAGTTGTGGACAAAGGTTTAGCCGAAGGTCAAGTTTAAAAGCACACATGAGAATCCATGCAGGACATAGGCCGTTTGTTTGTGATATTTGTGGTAGAAGTTTTAGCCAAAAGACGAATTTGAAAACACACAAGATGATACACGCAGGAACAAAAAGTTTTTGTTGCGATTTTTGTGGACAAAGGTTTTACCGGAAGTCTCATTTAAGCACACACATAAGGATACACACGGGACAGAACCGCTATCCTTGTGATGTTTGTGGACAAAGTTTTAGTCAAAAGTCAAGTGTAAACAGACACATGAAAATCCACACAGGAGAGAAACCGTTTAGTTGCGATGTTTGCGGTCAAACTTTTAGCCGAAATGCAATTTTACACACACACATGCGAATCCACTCAGGATATAAACCATTTGGCTGTGATCTTTGTGGACAGTGGTTTAGCCAGAAGAGAAGTTTAACAATACACACGAGACTCCACACAGGGCACAAACCGTATAGTTGTGGTGTTTGTGGAAAAAGTTTCAGCGATCGGACGAATTTAAAAATACACATGAGAATCCACTCAATAGAGAAACCATATTGTTGTGATGTTTGTGGACACAGGTTTAACCAAGTGACGAGTTTGAACAGACACATGATAGTCCACACAGAGCAGAAATCCTTTGGATGTGATGTTGACATGGCAACCCACATCACTGAAAACACTTTAGATATAAATGTCAAAACGACTCTTAAAGATGAGAGCTCACAGAATTGAAACTGCATAGCTATGACACCTCATTCACACCGAGGAACGAATGCATTTCGGTTTCTGTACGACTTCCGCAAAGACCAAAAAACATTTAGTCCATTCAGAACATTCACACTGGCTGAGGTGCAGATCCGGATGAGTAGCTCGGTCTTTTTTCCAGACACTGCATGTGGATTTTTATGAAGTGAAAGAAATTACATGAGCTAAACAGGAAATGAGACGGGGTTCAGAGTGGTGCATACGGTATATTTCAAAATAAAACCAGTGTTAAAATTTTTTTCGTTTGTTTCTTTTCCCAGTATATGATGGTTCGTATTATTTTTATTCATGTCAAAGTTGTAATCATCGTAAGGAGCAAATTTACGAGACATTCCACACTCAAACCAGTCTGTGTGAATGGCAGTCCGTCCAGAAGCGGGACTGCCTCCGCTCTGTACTCGGTGTAAATGAGGCGTGAGGTTAGTTATGTTCTGAATTTATTTAGCATGTATCCATAAAGGTCTGGTTTATTTTCTGTCCTGTTTAACTCGGCTACGGATGTTTCACAGGAAATTACTTTTAATTTGAAAGTTTCCAGATGTTTTACACTGCTATTGTGTGTGACTTCCTTTCTGGCCCGATCTGAAATGTGGAGTTTGATGTGTTTTGGAAGCGTAGCGCATCAAAAATAGACTCGAAATGTAAGGAATATTTATACTTTTCAACCGGAGGAAAGGAACTCGTTCACTGTAATGGCGGCAAATTGCACCAAAGTATGGTTGGTGAGGCTTTCACGTCCGGTGGAAAGGAAGCTTAACACAGATAAACTGGTCTTTTACTTTACCTTTGTAATCCTCTGGACACTTTTGAGTGAGGATGAACATTTATTTATTAAGTTATAACTATAAAAGTAATACAGAAAATAATTAAAATACATTTTAATAAGTTATGTAAAGAAACTAGTCAATTTTGCTTCGATTGACACCAGTATATGTATGTTTTGAAAGCATTTATATTAACCACTTATAAGATTAGTCATTTTACATGTTGGACTTTTTCAAGGATTGTAAAAATTTTCAGCTAAATATGAAGTATACAAACATTTGAGGTTGTTTTTATTACAATGAGTGCATTTAATTCTATACGTGCCATCTGTTTTTTTTATGTGTTTGATGTTGGCTACAAGAGCAAACTGTCTGCAGGTGAAACTCGAAAAATTAGAATGTCACCCAAAACGTCATTTATCTTAAGGTGAAACTAATCTATGAGATACGCTTGTTACACGCAAAGCCAAGTATTTCAAGTCTTTATAATTGTGATGATTATGGTTTACAGCTGATGAAAACCCCACATTCAAAATCAGACAATTAGAATATTGTGAAAAGGTTCAATAATAGACTCAGTGTCACACTCTAATCAGCTGATGAATCCAAAACACCTGCAAAGGGTTCCTGACCCTTTAGATGGTCTCGCAGTCTGAGCTGAATTACTGACATAAATGGACTTTTGCACCATTTTCTAATTTTTCCAGTTTCACCAGTAACAAACAATTTTGATCCAACTTCTTCAGGCTTTCTGGTAAAAAAAAACCAATAGTTTTGGAATTTTGGCAGTTTGTTGTACCCGTCCAACGAGAACATTTATGTTTTATCCTTCATTTGAATGAAGTGTGAAAAACTTCCTACCATTAAAATGATTTCTAATTTAAAATGTATTTTTAGCCTTTAATTCTTTGAAATAAACATTTATAAATGTACACAGTGTCTTGGTTTTTTTGGGACCTGAACGTCAAAATCTTTAAAATTATTTTCCAAAATTAACCAAAATACATTTTTAAATCAACATTTTATTTAACTTTTGGGAAATTAAATTTTCAAAGCAGCTAACACATCTTTTCAAACACAAACTCATCAGCTTTGTGCTGATGAATATGTAAAAGAAAACTGTCAGCACACATAAGTTGAATAGAGAGAAACAGGAGAAGACTCGGAACCACTACATTAAAATAAATCTGACTGCTAAACGTCGCAATGGTTCGGGAATGACATGAACTATTGCTTCTGCAAAAAAACAAACAAAAAGATGTAAGACGTCTGAACATTTCCCGTAACATCGTCTCAGGTAATTCAAGCTCTCAGGTGCGCACTCACCTCTGGTTTTGGATTCTGACCAGGCAGGCAGATTTTAAACTCTGCTGGGATCTCATCATCAGAATACAGCCTGTCTGAGAAGTAGATCGTCCTGATGCAGCAGTTTGCGTGGATCTGAAAGCAAAACAGGCCAGATGTTTTCATTTCCAGGTGTTTTTTAAACACCATCTATTGCATCTGTGTGTACTCACCTGTACACGCAGGGTCTCGTAATAATTGGTCCCATAAGCCCTGTTGGTGAAGTCCGACAGGTTAAACTGTATCTGGTTCCACCCGTCGTCCAGCTTCATCGACATGGTGCAGATGGACGGCTTCACCCGCGTCGCGCTGTGGTAGTTACTCGCTCGAAATCGCCGGCGGACATTTCTGTCATCCAGCACCTGAAGGACGTGAATAAACATAAATGAATCACTGGAGTGTGAAAATCAGCGATGGTCTCTGGATCTGTACCTGGACCTCGAAGGTGAAGTACTTCTTGAGGTTCTTAACGATCATAACCAACATGGGAAGCTTGATGCCGAGCGTCTTCGTAGGATCAGCGGGACATGTTATATAGGTGGTGCTGCAGTGAGGAGATTACAAACCAGTTTTCTACATATCTAAACATGCAACACCCATCTGTGTTCTTTAAATCACAACGAACATCCCAGACTTCCTAAAAGTCGTAATTTTGAATACATTACAGAATTGAATGTAAACAGCTGCACTAAATCAATTAACCAGATCATTCTTCTGTTCCTGTGAACCTTTAACCCACTGCTGACCCCCCGAGGACAACAAAGATCTGAAGTGAACTGAGCCAGTGAGGGATTAAAAACACTCACGCCACGTTTACTCCTTCGATTTTCAACACATTTCTGCGTATGTCGTTATCAGTCACCCTCTTTATGTGGCCGTTCCTCACCTGTGGATGTAAACAAATCATTACAGGAGCAAATAAGTCAAACATTAGACTGAATCTGGAGCAAAACTGAGCTTAAAGAGGTTAATTTTGTTTTAATCCATATAAAATGCTGTCCAAAAAATACTATCTGAAACGCTTATTGTGGGTATTTTGTTTTACATAACGGCACATTTTTTTGAGGAAAAAGTGGCCTATTTCAGCAACGCTTCTAAAAACACTCTTTTTTAAATCTTAACCTCTGACGTAACCAAAGGGAGTTATAAGCTAGGTGCTGCTTCAGCTCAGTGTGGTGAGTGGGTAGTTTTAGGGTAGAGAGGTCGTGTTATCGAGTCAGTGTGTGTGTTCACTAGTTTTGGATTGCGTTCATTTTGATAAACTATTGTTTGTGAAGGCTGTACAAACTCCGGACATCAAGGCCACGGGTTTCCAAATAAGAAAAACAACGCCTCTATCTCCGTGCCTGGGGGTGTTTTGTGCAGCTGAAAATACGAGACTTCACTTCTGCTTCAGTTATGAAAAACGCGGTCGTCGTGGTGCGTACTTCAGACCGGAGGATTACAATCCCAGGCTTTTAAAAATAGCCCATGGGCTTCTGGAGCCCAGATCAGCATCGGAACCAGATCAGAACCGCCCGCCCTGAGCTCCAGAAGAGGATGACAGGCGTCTTAAGTCTTAAGACAGGCTCATAACTCGATGGTTGTGGTCCATCATAAGTATAATTATAAACATTTAAAGTTTCCTCGGTGTCAGAGCCGCATTAGAATTCATATTTTTCTCAGGATTAAGCTAACACGCGGACTCCCCTTTTACTTGGTTTGGCAGAAAGAAAGAAAAATTCTCACAAAAATGAATCCAAAAGCCTAAATAATTTATGAATGTGTAAATTTTTATTTAGAACGAGTTTCTATTATGTTTCTCTAAACATTAGTTCATGGGAGTCTCTAACTTGCAATTTGCTCTTTAGCAGCTAGCAGAGCGCTAACGGCTAATGGCACACACAACAGTTGCTAGCTTAAACACGATCGGCTAACTAGCTACTTATGTCACACTATTGACTCTAAATGATGTTTACCTTCATGTCCCATATTTGAAGCGGTTTGCTGCTGCTGCTGTAAAAGATGGACACAAATCCATTTTGAAATGTGTTCCTGAACATGGCGGCCGGTCTCTCGGTCTTGCGCGCCGTTCAAAACTGTATTTCCGGTTCCCTGATTTTCTGATTCCGGTTGAAGCGAAATAAACTTCTGAAAATTAAAACACACCCGCTTGTTTTAAAACTCTTACTACCAGATTCGGATTATCTGAGAAAACAACGCTTCCCTCTATCGTGCCAACGAGAAAGCCAGCAACAGTCAGCCTTTTACAGTCTCGATGTGCACGGAAGCAGAAGTTTTCATAAACAAATGGCGCCCTCTGGTGGTGAAGATGGACAGGTGCAGAGTTCAGGATTTAAATAGAATAAAACTAATAATAATAATAATAATAATAATAATAATAATAATAATAATAATAATAATAATAATAATAATAATAATAATAATAATAATTTCCAAACAACTTTAACCCCGACACATTGCTTTTAAAATGTAGGGGAGAGTGGGGTAAAGTGGGACATTTTTTACATTTGCTCCCCTCTAAGCGAGCTCAAATTATATATCAGGTAAATTTACACATTTCCCATTAATTCAGGATGATGGGCAGCGAAAATATGATGGTTTTTAAAAAAGTGGTCTTGTGTCTCACTTTACCCCAGCTTAGGGGTAAGCTGGAGTAAAGTGTTTAAGACTTTAGACTGTTTTGTGATTATTTCACTGTAGAATTCTTACGTATTGCACCTTTAAGTACAAGTGATTCTAAATAACTGGGTCTTTAGCTGCTTTTTAAAGGTGTCCAGACTGACTGGCCGAAGTTTAAAAAGGGTCACGTTTGTGTTTACACTGTAGTTGTTTATGTGTCGTTAACTCTAGAATAGAATAACTCCATTTTCATGGCTAAGGAACAATCCCAGCCAATAAAAGCCCTCCACAACGACACAAAAGTCCTTAACTGGGCACGAGGATTAAGCAGCGCTCTCTAGAAATAGATTTCCTGCACAGCTTTGTTCCAGCGCTCCTTTCACCCACTAAATTTTACTAAAGTGTCAAACAGAACATCCCTCTACATCTCCAGCACTTCAAACCTCTGAAAAGGCCTCAAATATTTGAACAAGCTGTGAAACTGTTAACCAAACGTTAGCCAGGCTCTTTGGAAACTCAGATGACCAACAGAGATCTGAAAAGTCTCATATTAGTTAAAAAAGGATAACAAATGCTTGACATCTGGAAGCTGTTTATTTAGTTTGCGAGGTGTTAATTCTGCAGAAAGTCATCCGTTGTGAGACGATTTGTCTGTGCGTGTGTGTGTGTGTGTGTGTGTGTGTGTGTGTGTGTGTGTGTGTGTGTGTGTGTGTGTGTGTGTGTGTGTGTGTGTGTGTGTCTGCTTCCTTTTTATTGGATCAGATATTTACACAGAGAGACAAACAGAATAGTTTCCCCCATCGAACTTCTCCGGCGTGGGACCACCCTGGTGGGAGATTTCAATAAACTTTATTTAAATCCTACTTGAACAAAACAGTCTGCTCCAGTGTGTGTGTGTGTGTGTGTGTGTGTCTTACCTATATGCGAAGGTGGGAGTCAGAAATACATTTTAGCAAATACAAAATCAAGCTCAAATTGAAATAAAATCTCATGAAATGACACGATTTTGAACATATTTCTAATACAGACCATAATGCATATCCAGAATTCTGCTATGATAGTGTATCCGTAGCAACCCCTTTATCTTGGGTCCGATTGGGACTTTTTCACATCATCAAACCAGATTTTCATGAAGAAATAAAAAACAGGCCTGGAAGAAATTGATGGAGAAGGAAGAGGAGAAACAGAGGAGGAGGAGGAGGAGGTCCTCCCACCCACAGGTTCATGTCTCAACTCTCCTTTTACTTTATCTGATAAGAAAGTTAAAAGGAAACAGAGAAAGTCAGAGCGATAATTCATCTTTTTTTATTTACAAGAGAAGCTTTTAGCTCCGTCTTCAGCAGGTACGTTCAACACGTTTATTCTTCATTTCACCTGGTAGTCTTAATGTTTTGATTTTTTAAAAATGGTTTTATTAAATGTTTTATTTATTCAAACTGTCCTGTGAAAAAGAAGAGAGGAACTTTTCCCGTGGACGTGTTTTAATAAAACAACCTTTTTACTTCAAAATAAGAAAACTAGTATGATTTTTTTCTTTTGCATATTTTTAATAAGGTAAGGTAGTAAGGGTTATAACATTATTTTTAATATTAATAATATAAAATATAGCATTAATATTAAGGAAATAATAATGGAAAATAATAAAGTTAACATTTAAATCAGACTTTTTTTTAGAATTTGTTTTTGCTTACAGTTAATTTAGGTGCAGGAGAAATGAGGACTAAAATATCATAAAGAGCTAAAATAAAACTTGCAGTTAAAGATTATGAATAAATTAAATAAAAAAATAGAATAAATAAAGAACAAAAACAAAAAATGCACAAAAAAATCAGTAAAAAACATGAAAATAAAAGAAACGACAATAGTTTTAGACTAAAATGATCTTATAATTAGGAAAATGAGTCAGATGTAGTAAATAATGATCTCACAGTTTCACACCATGTGTAAACTTCAGATTATGTGACAGAGGTACCTCTCAGCTTTCATGGTTAACTGAGCAGCAGTATTTTGGTGTCTTGTTCTTGAGTGATGACGATGGACCAACGGTTTGGAGTTACAGACACGAGCAGCCAAAATAAAACTCCAGACTCCACCTTAGGAGCTCCGTTATCCACGAGGAGCTCGGAGCAGAGCTGCTGCTCCTACGAATCAGAACGAGTCATCGGAGGTGAATCTGGGATCTGATTAGGATTCATCTCTGGAGGTTCTCCAGGCACTGAGAGGAGACTCCTGGGAAGACCCAGAAACTGCTGGAGGGAGTATGTGTCCCCAAAAAGTAGTCAAAGGACCTTTTGCCTGGTCCTCACTTTGGTGCAATGTTACAGAGCTCTACTCATTAGTTTTAGAGGTGTGGTGTGAATTAAGTATTAGTTAAGGCTAGGGTTAGGAATAGACTGGTTAGGGTTAGGGCTAGGGTTAGGGTTAGGGTTAGGAATAGACTGGTTAGGGTTAGGGTTAGGGTTAGGAATAGACTGGTTAGGGTTAGGAATAGACTGGTTAGGGTTAGGGTTAGGGTTAGGAATAGACTGGTTAGGGTTAGGGTTAGGGTTAGGAATAGACTGGTTAGGTTTAGGCACAATCCAGTCACTAAAATGAATGGAAATCAATGACGGTCCTCACAACGTATGCAAGATGAGAATGTGTGTGTGTGTCCCACTTCGTGTTTAAAGTTAAACTCCGGGTCCGTGTGTTTAACTTCATCACTTCCTGTCAGACAGCCGATGAAGATGGATTCAGTCCCTGCTGCAGCAGCACCAGGAGATGTTTATAGAATCAGGATTTCTGAAGACTGCCCAGACGAGCCTTCGCTGATGTTCAGCTCTCTGTTCACAGAGTTCTTTCTCGTGTTTTTGCACATTGATCCAATAGTAGAACCCTTTGTGGCTCTGGATGTTTTTATGTAGTAGGAGAAAGGACAGAAATGACTAATTGTTGCAAAAGCTGCAGGATCCTGGTAACACAGCATCAAACTTCTGTCTCAAAAACAATTTAAATTCTGTCTCTTTGTGTTTTTTGTAAAAGTTCTAATATTACAGCCTAATTAGGAGACAAATGGTTTATAATAAAACATGTCTGGATTTAACTGGAAGACTCAGTTTAATCCTAACAAGGTTTTTTTAACAGCAAAAGTTACTCACAAATTCAAGTAAAACAGGTGCTGCTGGTGGTAAACATGCATTTGGACTCTAGTGAGGCTCTCTGTGCACTGCTACCCAGAAGAGCCAACCAGCTGTTCATTCTTTCAGACCAATGGAGCGTATTCTCACCAACTCCAGCACCAACACCCTCCTGCCACATCCTGCACCAGACCAGACCAACTGCAGCACCCAGGATCAGCAGTGGGGGGCGCCACACCTGCACCGGTTAGCTCACCTGGATATGAAACTGTACCAGGACTTCCACTCTGTCTGGGTCTCTCTGATGGTATGTTATGTTGCTCAGAAACTCTTTAAAGGTCTCGTTCACTGAGAAACTGTTGTTCTTTTTGAAATGAGTCACTCCGAGTTGCACATGCATGCTGCACCTGAAACATTTCTTCAACCCCTATCGCCTGCATTAACCACAGACGGTGTTGTACTACTGAAAAAAGTAACAAGTACAGTTACTAGTTATGTTAAAACGTTACTCAGCAGGTTTGAAGGCAAGTGTTTGGAATGCAGTAATTTGGAGTCCATCCTTGCCTTCAAACTCGCTGAGTAAATTTTGTGTAGCATTAGCAAAATGCTAGCTTCTGCCATGTTTCTGCCGGTCCATCCCCTAAAATGTTTGGGTAGCAAGGGCGACTAGTAACGGACAAACACTTTAGGGTAACAGTAGCCTAATTAAAAAAGTAACTAATTAGATTAATAGTTACAGATAAAAGTAACGATGTTACCATAACGTATCATTAATAATGCGTTACTAGTCGCAGAAAGGAAATAGACGGGGAAATGATCATGTCAGAAAAAGCCAGTGAGCATTTATGGACCCGCCCACTTTGGTTTACAACCGCCTACGGAAAGGCTGTGTTGATTTTTTAGCTAGGAGAGAGCAGAGCGCGTCTCAGCTAGTAGAAGCTAACCATTAGCAATAGCAATTCCACAGCATGGCAGAACATGTTCAGGATTGTGTTATTTGTGGAGATAAAGCATAAATTTTAAATTTTTTACCCAAGATAAAAGAGCAAAGAAGGCAGCAGAAGAGTTGCGTTGCTGTTAGCCAATCAGAGGCGAGATGTTTGCATAGCATGAATATTAATGAGCAGACTTACGGTATTTATGAAATGAATTCATTCATATTAGAGAAAGAAAACAGGCGAATGAGACCTGTAAAATGAGGTGAATCTAGTTGTTTCCTCTTTGTCACAGGCCTGTAACTGTCTGATGTTGGTGGTCGGGGTCGTCCTCAACAGCTTGGCCCTCTATGTTTTCTGCGGGTCCTCCACTCAGACCACGGCATCTGTGGTTTACACCATAAACCTCGCTGTAGCCGACCTGCTGGTGGCGCTGTCGCTGCCCGCTCGCATCGCGCTGTATCACAGCGGGGGCAGCTGTGTGGCCTGCTCCTACGTTCATACCTTCAGCTACTTTGTCAACATGTACTGTAGCATCCTGTTCCTGACCAGGTGGGAGGAGTCTCACTTTGCCTCTACGGAATCCCTGAAAGGCAAACAGAAAAAAAGTTTGACCAAATATCCTGTAATCTTTGGACTTTATGCCTAAAAACCAGACAAACGTTTTTGTAAATTATTGTTTTTCTTGTTTGTGAAAATATGTAAGATAAAGAAAGGTAGAAATAAAACTTTTATTCTAAGCATCCCTGACAAGGTTGTGGGAGGGGCTTATTTTCTGTTCATTGAAAGGCCACCAGAGGGCAAGATTTTATTTTCTTCACAATTGTAGCGCTAATAAGAAACACGCTAAAATGCTAAATAAATATATTTCCTGTTAACAGCTTTTAAGTCACTAAGAAAACTATAAATATTTTAATTTTCTTTATGGAATTTTAAGGGTCAAGAAAAAACATATTTCATAAATCAAAAAGCCTCGTCTCCCAAATTTTTTGCTTTCATCTGGTTTGAATAAAATCAAGAAAAATAAAATAATTGGAAACTTTTTTTTCTCTGCTTACCGTTCCAGGCTTCTGTACATTTCATATGTTGCTGTTTCTCCTTTTCCCTCAGCATCTGTGTGGATCGCTACCTTGCTGTTGTCCAGGTGTCTGGCACTGTTCATCGATGGAGGACAACAGGAGCTGCAAAGAGCGTCAGCGCCATCGTGTGGCTGATTGCAGTAGTGGTCACCTATTCCTTCCAGGTGCAGACTCTACATGAACACAATTAGAAGTTAAAAATCGTGACTCTGAGATATTGTTTTGTTGTAAATCTTTATTAAAAATAAAGAAAGAGTTTTCAGGTAATAAAGTTTTGATTCTAATGAAATATCTCTTTTAGGACTGAACACTGAAAGTCAGCAAAAAATGTCTTCTCTCTCCAGACTACAGCATTAAAGGGCAGCTCCTCCTGCATGCTCCTCCCTGCCCATTTCTACCTGACAGTTTTGGAGTTCCTCCTCCCCATGCTTGCCGTGGTGGGATTCACTCTCCGTGTCACCTGCTTCCTCTCCTCCAACCACGGGCCGATGCCCCACCAGAGCAAGGCCAGACGGGCCCGAGCTGTCAGGCTTCTGGCCGCCGTCTTGGTGGTTTTCACAGTTTGCTTCACACCTTTCCACATCCGCCAGGTGCTGGTTTACTTCCAGGTGAGGGATGCTGGAGGGTCAGGGATGCTGGAGGGTAAAGGGGCAGGGCATGTGCTCGCCTATCACATCACGGTGAGCTTGAGCAGCCTCAACAGCTGCCTGGATCCTGTGGTGTACTGCTTTGTGACGGACAGCTTCAAGACGATGTGGAGGAGGAGGAGGAGGAAGAGGGACGGGGAGGCAAACAACTCAAGTGAGGAAGAGGGGGGGAAGATTTTAATGAAGAAATGTTCAGCTACAGCGTTGGCGATTGTGCAGAGCGTGGCTCCTCTTAGCCTCACCAGAACACCGATCTCTGCTAACGCTAAGCAGGTGGTTCCTTCTCCAGAAACAAAGGTGGAATAAATAGTTTACTCTGTTCTAAAGCGTTTAAGAGATCAGACTGATGCATTTAAAACTCTAAATACTCTCTAGGCAGTTTTGGCTTGCTTTTAACACCCCCTAGTGTTCATTAGCGACACCAAAGTTAAATCTCGCTGTGCGTTCGTCTTCTTAACACCTTAATTTAACTGCTGAAATGTCTCCTCAGCCTTCATTAGTGTCTACAGGAGCGGTTCATCACTAAATCAAACAAATCAGCTGTGTTCATGATCTAAAACATGCAGGAAACATGCTGGAAGCAGACTGCAGCACCAGGCATGTCAGCTCCACTTTACTAAGTCCAACAGGGACCGGACCGCCACTCTGAAGTTGCAAGTGTGGTATTCTGGCCACAGACGGCGGTGGGGGTCTGAGTGATATTTCATTAACCTTGTAAAGGGTCATTTTAGCACAAACTGGCTCAAGAACATGATTTAAAAATATGAAAAAGTTGTTTAATATGACTTTAAAAACGTTTCCAAATGCCCGACGCCGTAATTCACAGCATCATAAAAAACCAGTGATTCTTCTGATCATTGATCGCCACTTTTTACACCACGCAGCTGCTCTCCCCACCCCCTCAATAGATTGAATTACAGCGTACTTTGGCAGAATAAAACTTTAATGTTGCTATTGTCTGTGGCGCTGATCAGTGACGTCTGAGACTCCAAATCCTGCCGTGTTCTCCTGCCCACTCCTCTGGCTCACTTCTACTTCCTGAAACAGGAGCGCCAGAGCTTTTTCCCCACAGAGATCGACTCGCAATGCATTCATTTATACTAGAGACCACTGCAAATGTACGGAAAAAACGAGAGAAACTGGTCTTTAGTAAAGTCCTGAAAGGGACACAACGGCTGAGAGGATCGAGCCATCATATTTTCCCTGTTAGCTTCAAGCCTGTGTTACACATAAAAACTCCTCCTGAGTAACACTTGATGTTGTTGTTCTTCTGATCCTAGCTCACCCTCTTTAGTGTACTGAAGTTGTTTTATCCTATCGGAATATTTGTTGAGACTTCAAAATAAAAACTTTTTTTATATATTATACTTGACTCATCTTGTTTATGTTGCTGACCCCTGAACTCCTAGAGAGCCTAGCAAAGGGGGTCGTAACACCTTCCCCCTCCAAGAAATTTCCAGGAAATCCTATTGTAAAAATACGGCTAAAGTGTTTTGTTTGTTTGTCTTTTCAAACACATTCACTCAATTAAGTTTTATGAACATAATTGATAATTTAAAAAAAGTGATGTAAAGAAAAATTAATAGGAAGTATTTAATGAAATAAATGTGGATTTTATTTATGTACTTTATGCACAAATGTCTTCCCAATGTTCCATCTTGCTTCTAGCGCTTTTTATAAACTTTTTGTGATTTTCCTACTCTGATTAGCTTTTTTAATTATACTCACTCTTCTTGCATGAGTTACTATTAACACACGTCAAGCTTGACATCACTGCCACACAAAAAAACTACAAAGGAAAACCTAATTCTAACATCTAGGAAAGAAAAGAAAACCGATATAAATCAAATATGTTATATAATCCTGCTTGCAGCTTTAATTTTACTTTTATTCCTTATTTATGTACAGATTTGTTCTCATTTCTTGTGGCGTCATTGTCATTCCATACCAAAGAGCATCAGGGTATCACAGTTCACTTGACAAAATGTCCTACGTCCGTAAAGTTATATATGCACACACACACACACACACACACGCACACACACACACACACACACACACACACACACACACACACACACACACACACACACACACACACACACACACCAGCTGGATCTATGGTCACATGATGAGTCTCGGTCAGAAGCACAAACATGCAACACAGGAGTTTCAGGTTCCTTCTCTGGTTTCCTCAGATGGAAAGATCTGCAGTAATGTGTGTGTGTGTGTGTGTGTGTGTGTGCTGACTTCTTCTATCCCAACACTCTTGCCACACAGCATCAAGCTGGTCAACTGCTGAATTAGGTTTTTCCCACCCATTTAAAAAATGTGGTTTCTTCTCAACACGTCATGAACGTCAGATATTTATAACATCAGGATAATAAACCAACTGATTTAGACTTGTTATCCAAATTAAACCCAGATCTATGTTTTTTATATGCATATTTTTTATTAGTTATATGATCTTGACTTTGAGCTAACGAGGATTAATTCACGACATTTAAACTTAATTCTTTCTTCTAAAAGATGCAGCAGGAACAGTTGCCTCCTCTTTAAATCAAACCTGATCAGAGATGGGCGGGGTTAATCATCTATGACATGTCCGGTCCGTGTGATCAGCAGACACCAGAGGAAGTAGGACATGGATGTGAATCTGCTGATGAGCACTGAATTTAGGATTTACCTCAACTTTGATCCATCAGGATGTTTTTCTTTTGTTCGTTTAGGAGAATGTTTTTGGTAAATCTGGTAAATTCTGAAATTTTTGTAGCAAAAATATTTCATCTTTACAATAAAGTTTTAAGTATTTTTACCGCTTAATTACTTTAAACACATATTTCAGATCTTTTGAGCTGGAGTTGTGTGGAAACGTAAATAAATAATATTAAAGCAGCAATCCGGAGTTTTCCCCTTTCAGAAATTATGTATGATTTTTCAGAAATCCGTAAAAGTGATTGTCTCATCATGTAGTGTGATATAATGTAAGGAATGATGAACTTTTCACGGACAAGTAAGTCTTTAAAATATAAAAATATGAAAACACAACATGACATGAGAATAATAATTGTAAAACGTGTTTTAGCTCTGTTTGTCGGCTACAGAAGCACATTCATAAACAAGAAACGTGCAGTTGCCATCTTAAATTGCCGAGTCGACCCGACTATTGGTGTGATATGCTTGTCAGCCACTAGATGGTGCCATCAGATAAAACAAATACTCCGGAGAGCTACTTTAACCATAATTTTCTCCCTATCTGTTCAATTCAGACTGGATTGACAAGCTAAAGGCTAGTCAGTGAGAGAATGCCAATCTAAAAAAAAAAAAAAATCATAAATAAAAAATCTCAAAAATAAAACACAGCATCATTTTCTTTTCCTCTTTACTTCTGAACAGGTTTGAAAAGGTGCGCTCCATACAGTGTTCATCCAGAGTCCTGCTAATGAAGGCTCAAGCGTATTTATGTAACAGAGAGAAATTTACAGACTTCTGATAGAAAACAAAACTACTAACAAAATAATCATCTTTTTATAGCAGCAAAAAGGAGAAACTAAAGAAAAATATGTATATGTACATCTGTTTTCAAAGAACAAGGCATAATATATATTTATATAATACACTGTGTATTTTTTTCTCTTTTCCCATTCTTTAAATATTCTTGATTTAATCTCTATGAAAATCAAAGTGTGAGTGTATATATGTATATATAAACATACATATATATGTAGAGGCATCTCTCCCCTTCATTACCACACAAAGCACTAGAGGCAGAACCACACAGAGTTTAGTTGGACTAACCTCATGGCCGCCATATTGCCTCCAACAACAAAAAAAACAGCGTTTCCGCATGAATCCAACATGGCGGCCACAAAAAAAGTGCAAAGACCAAACTCTGACGAGCGGCTCAGACTAAAATTTTAAAGAACGAGCACAAAAAAAAGAGGCATTTTCTACACAAAAACTTTCAGTATTGCAGCCGAAGTTTCCAGAGTTACGTGTAAACCAAACAAACACAAAACACTGAGATGACTTCTTATTTCTCACGCCTCGTTTACACTCGCACACACCGACTTCGGTAACGTCTCCTGTAACAGCAAGTAGAAAAACGTTTGGAACCTAAATGAACGGTGTCCTCTACAGACAAAAGCTCCAAAAAAATAAATATCCACAGTTTCTATCTTGCTTTTTGCAACATAAGTCACTCTTTTCAGTTTTTTTTAATAAACTCATCATGTGCAAGGTCTGTGCAAAGTCAGGAGGCTCCTCCTGGCTCGTCAAACATCAAAATAAGGACGATTTCAGCTGAAATCAACTCACATTCATTTGAACATTGTAGGTCACAAGATGGAATCAAAAGATTTAAGAACTCAAATCTCTCCGCGGAGCAGCCGCGGCGTTTCTGAACATTCAGGTTGAAAAGGCTCCGGACGTTCTCCGTGTTTCGGGACAAAAACAAATCGAGCTGTCTTCAAGTATCTGCAGCTTCCGGTTTGAGCGAGGCTTCGCTCGGGTCTGCTGCTTCCGTCCACGAGAGTGTCAAGAGGGACGAGTGCCGTCTGTGCAAAAACATGGAAATGACTCGCGTGATTCGTTAAAGCGTACTGACCCGGACTCGAGCGCAAAGCTTCACACATTTTGAAGTCCCAAAAAGAAAACTAAAACAGATGTGCGTTAGGAAATCTACGCCTGGAAAAGAGCTGGAGTCACACTTTGGTGTTCCACACATGCATATTGCTGTTGTTTCATGCAAACCTCCCAAACGTTCTGTTAAAATAACGTTCGAAGCTGTCTCGACTATTTATTGCCTTGGTGGTTACGGACACGACCCTGAACCTAAGTCCGTCACTGGCATCACAAAAAAAAAACCTCACTTAAGGGATCCAACTTTTGGGTTCAATGACATTAAACTCAGCAGTTTCACTTCCTTCTTCCTCGTTTGCTTAAATCCTCTCATTGCAGACCTGCAGCATCGTTCGTCGGGTCAAGTCCTGAGGTTCTGAAACCGAAACCAGGTCGATTTCTCAAGCCGTAACACACAATCGGTCCAAACATAGCTACGCTTGCCAATATTTGGCCCAAACTGGCCACCCTCCAGGCACTCGAAGCTTAAAACAGAGCCGGCAGCCACCGCCAGCCCACGTTTGGTGATCCGTCGACACTCGCAGCCCGACTCGGACTGGACTGTGGATTTTCAAACCCGTATTAAAAACTTCTGCCTTACAAAAATAATTTAGAGAAATACTCTATTAGTTGCTAAATCCCAATTTCTCTCAAATTTTGCCACATTGATCAGATTTCACTCCCGATTATAAAGTTTGGCCCATTGAAGTAAAAAAAAAACCAAAAAGCTTCAAAAACGAGTCAGAAAACTGTCAAACACAACCTCTGGGTCCAACACAAATGAGAAACTGCTGTACTTCCTGAACGCTCTGACGTACTTTTCCAACAACGGCTCAGCCAACGTGCCGTTTGGGACGAACGTTGTCCCAACAGCGTCACCAAAAAGCAAAAGAAGTTTGGTTTGTGTCCTGTCTGCTTCGCCCTACATGCAGCATCTAGTCAAGATTGATCAAAACGAACAGAAACATCTTTCTGAATCACCACTTAAACAATATTTGGGATTTTAATGCCCCTATTTACCGCAGAGATTGCAACTAGCTCTTTTTTTTTTTTGTTGAGAATTTCACCCAATGCACGCGTTTCTAAAAGGACACGTCTCAGCAGATCATATGATGTCACGTCATGCAATAAAGGATTTAAAGAGAGGCTTTGAAGGCTCCTGCCGGGTGGAAGAGGGCCAAAGTCAAATATTTACAATCAGCGTGGGGCACAAACATTCCCCCGGGTTCTTCCAAAAGTCTTTAAGAGTCTTAAAGCTGCTGCAGCAGGGAACGGTGAAAGTCCCGCAAAGCTGAGCTTGTCGGTTATTTTGGTGAGCACAGCACCTCGGCTGGAGACGAACGCGTCCGTCAGCTTCAGCGTGACGAAGAAAAGGTTCATCAAGTCAACTCCAGGGTGAGGAAGAACAATTTTCAGCTTTTTTCTTTATGATTGCAGCTTGAAGGTTAATCAGCAGTGTTGGTAATTCAGGTGTTCATTTGATTGACCCCAGATGAGGTGCGTGTGTGTAGGTTTGTATCAAAGTCCCCTGAAGTTTAATCTCCATGCAGCTGCGCAGAAGCCCTGAGAGACAGAAACGACCCCTTCCCGATGGGTTGATCAACTGTCCGCAGGGGCGAGGAGGAGGAAGTTCAGCTGATGGCTCATAGAAAGCTCTAGGACCAGCGTGGTTTTTGTTGGATGATTCTGGCTTCAGAGCAAGAAAAAAAAAAATTCCCATCCAACAGCAGTCAGCTCAGTCGTTTCTGCAGCAACTCAGAGATCCGATCACAGAGCAGACTCGCTCTCCAGTTGACAGGAAGTGCTTGTGGCGGTCTTGCCCTCCTTGGTGATCTTCAGGAAGCTTGGTTTTTCTATCACCACGGTAACAGCGCCATCGTTGCTGTTGGGATTTTCTAGTGTCGTCAAGGCCTGTTTCTCTGAAGCTTTGGTGGAGTCCCCGTCTCTGTCAATCAAAGGGGGAATCAGTTAGGATCTGCTCTTACCTAAACAAACACAAACACGGCCATGACCAGACGCACTAAACTGATCGCTAGTCCACCTACAAACCAGTTACAGTCCTCATTACACCATCTAAATTAGTGGTTCCCAACCTGGGGTCCCCGCAAGTTTGCAGGGGGTCCCCACAGTTTTGTCTGTGCTGAGGTTGCGAGTTTACAAAGATTATATTTGTAAAAATTACATTTATAAAATCCCAATAACACATCCAATAGTATAATCAAGACTCTGTATAAGAGTTATGTTGTCTGCATAACGCTTGTAAATAATCACTTTAGATGTGTGTATGAGGGCAAGAGTTGGGGTTGGGGGGTCCCTGGTGCGCCTTGTACACAAGCAAGGGGGTCCTCATGGAATAAAGGTTGGAAACCACTGATCTAAAGGGATAGATTCAGGAAATAGTCTAATACGTCCTCCTTCTAGGAGCGCACGGTGACATGCTAACTGCTAGCTGTTTACCTAGCCCTAGCTAAACAGTTTGCAGGTATCTGATAGCTGGAAACTGGAAATTTTAAGTAGCTAAACAAAATCAGCTGTTGGAGATCGGGACTGCATTTTGGAATTAAAGCTACACTAAAGAGTTTTTAGCACTTTAAGCTACTGCTTTCAAACTGGTTTCAGTGATTCTTGAAGCAGAAACTAGACCAAGTTTACATTGGACATCACTCTGTAGACCAGAAATCGCAATTAACAGTTTTGTGGCATGAGTAGTTTACTAGTAGGAGGTCTCTACCTGGCTTACGGCAATAGCTGTTTACAGTGATGGTAGCTAATATCAATGCTAACAGTTAGCTGTTGCAATTTAGCTTTTTTTTGTTGGTATCATGGCGGAGCCTGGAAGTAAAAGTAAGACAGTAATGTCTTTGGAAGCAAAGCAAAGAGCTAAAACCAGAGTGAACATCGGCACGGCCTGCGCTAGTTTGAGAGAGCTAAAGGAGGCTACAAAATCACGGACTGATGGTGACCTGGCTTTGTTGCTATGTCCAACAGTGTGGGTCTTTTTACTACGTGGTTTATTTTAGTATTAGTTAACTCGCGTTAATGTTAGCTCGTTGTTAGCGTTAGCTACAGCAGGCTGCGGCAGGGTTGTTTACGACAGTTGTAATACTGCTTTCAACCAGTAGGGTGAAGAAGCGGGAAACTTATTTAGTGTTGCTTTAACTGAATTGTCCAGAACATGGATGGTTGTGGCTCGCTAGAGGTCCACTGTCCTACATGTTTTTGTTGTTTCTCAGCTTCAACACCTGATTTAATTTAATGGGTTAACAATAATCACAGAGATTAGCAGTATGCTGACGAGGTAATTCACCCACAGTATGTTGATGCAGGGAAACCACTAAAACATGCTGGACTGTGGCCCTAGAGGACCTGCTCTAAAGTCTAAAAACTTGTTTTGTTCTCACCCGTTGTTTGGATTTGGGTAAATGACCAGGAAGCAGGCGGTAAAGAATCCAAGGAGAGAGCCCCCAGAGGCCACAATGGGAATGACACGAACGCTGCCAACAGCTTCCACCACAGAGCCCAGAGCTGAGGCCACCAGAATCTGACTGATGTACACCTGCAAAAAAAAAAATAATTCATGACGTTACACTTATGTGTTCTTACCCTGGTTTTCCACCGGACACAAGAAGAGGAGTCTGGATATTTTCTATTATATTTTTACTGCGCAGTACCCTAGACACCCACCTGGCAGGACAAGATGGCACAGTCGATGCCGAAGCCTCTGCGGGAGTTACCAGGACTGTGTTGGATGTACTGCAGGAGGGAGAGACACTGACATTTATCACTCCTTCATCTGCAGTCTGGAAGCAGGTAAGTGAATTAAAGCAGGATTATTAAGTTTTAAACTGTTTCTGCACCTCTTTCATTTCATGATATTGTCCGAGCAGAGCATAGGGACAGTAGGAGATGCTCATCGAGATGATGCCCATGCTGCTGATCATCACCATGGCAACGTACACATTAGGGAAGATGGCCATAACAGCAGTTCCTGTGGGGAGGAAAAAAGGGAAAATTTAGTAAAAAACCCTTGAATAAACGCTGTGATCGTCGCTCAGCTGTGGTTCGTACCTATAGCGAAGCCCAGCGTTCCCAGGATGTAGATGACCTTAATGCTCAGGTCAAAGTTATCAAGGTACTTCTGAAGAATAGCTGAAAAAACATGATTAGTTTATAGTTACCGTGATCATCATCCACATTGAAATCTGAGCATAATTTATATTAATATGTGAAGTTACCAGAGCATGTAGCAGCAGTCATGGCATAAATAACCAACCCCCAGCATCCCATCTGAACCCCTTTGTGATAATTGTCCAATGATGTTGAGTTCATAGTAGCCTGCCAAAGAGAAAAGTCAGGGTTTATAAGACCATCAAAAAAGATTAGAACGTGGGTCTATGGCTGTGGTGTCCTACAGTAGGATCTCCGTGGTAGATGACTTGTCCCATGAAGTCGGTGAAGAAGACAGCCTGTGCGATGATGGAGAACCAGGTGAGCAGGTGGCAGGCACACAGGCGCAGCAGCTCCGGAGGCATCTTCAGCATAGAGAGCCACAGCAGACGAACGGTGGTCTCAACCTGAACAAACACACCTAGTATCACCAAAAACAAGCGTGGCGACAAGAGGGTGGCTACAGCTAGGACGTGTGTCCTCACCTCGCCCTCCTCGCTCTCCGTGTCGCCGCTGGAGGAGTTTGTGTTCTCACTGCGGTGACGCTTCCTCTGCCTGTTCCTCCTCCTGTGTCGGGCCTCCACTTCATACAGGTCGTTCATGCTGCGGGACGGCTTGATGAGGAAGGCGGCGTTGGCTCGGCGGTAGCGGTAACGATGGCTTCCTACGCGCCCGTAGTAGGAGAAGGTGCAGGACGGCTGGCGGTAGAAGGTGTGCCGGTGGCGGGACTGACGCATGGGAGCTCCGGTACTAGCAGCTGGATGAAAAATAGAAAACATCTAAAATAAGTGCAAGATTATTATGTGCGTAACATTTAGCAGATTAGGGATGCAGATTGGTGATTGGAAACTTTATATTTTCAGCTTTCCTCTATGCCTCTTAACAATCTTCTAACATGAAAATTTCTTCTACATACACTTCATAGTGAACGGCACTGTTTTATAAAAATTATTATTATTATACTAAATCATGATTTTCAGATTATATTATTTACCTAATCAACCAACACATACCATACTGTGCATTAGGGATTAAAGAAAATATTAATGCAGTGAAATATCACAATATTTTGTGTTAGGATACTAAACTGATACTTAATATAGATTTTTACTGAGAATTTAACAGAAAAGATTTCTGTACTTCTTTTTTGTGGTGCAATTCAAACTCCAACTGGTGGCAGTAGTTTTTACCACCTTCATTGTAATGGAACAACGAGATCTCGCGATAACACTGGATGCATCTTGGAAGCGTCTGGCCTGAGATTTCCAATAAAATTCAGTCTTTTGTAACTAGTAGTACTGCTAGTAGATGGCTTTTAGTATTGCGATAAATATTGTATTGTCTCCCCTGTATTGCGATAGATATTGTATCATCTCCCCTGTATTGCGATATATATGGTATCATCTCCCCTGTATTGTGATATATATCGTATCGTCTCCCCTGTATTGTGATATATATCGTATCATCTCCCCTGTATTGCGATATATATCGTATCGTCTCCCCTGTATTGCGATATATATCGTATTATCTCCCCTGTATTGTGATATCGTATCATCTCCCCTGTATTGCGATAGATATCGTATGGTCTCCCCTGTATTGTGATATATATCGTATCGTCTCCCATGTAGTGATATGTAATGTATCGTCTCCCATGTATTGTGATATGTAACGTATCGTCTCCCATGTATTGCGATATATATCGTATCGTCTCCCATGTATTGCGATATATATCGTATCGTCTCCCATGTATTGCGATATATATCGTATCGTCTCCCATGTATTGTGATATATATCGTATCGTCTCCCCTGTATTGTGATATATATCGTATCGTCTCCCCTGTATTGTGATATATATCGTATCATCTTCCCTGTATTGTGATATATATCATATCGTCTCCCCTGTATTGTGATATATATCGTATCATCTTCCCTGTATTGCGATATATATCGTATCGTCTCCCATGTATTGTGATATATATCGTATCGTCTCCCCTGTATTGTGATATATATCGTATCATCTTCCCTGTATTGTGATATATATCATATCGTCTCCCCTGTATTGTGATATATATCGTATCATCTTCCCTGTATTGCGATATATATCGTATCGTCTCCCATGTATTGTGATATATATCGTATCGTCTCCCCTGTATTGTGATATATATCGTATCATCTTCCCTGTATTGTGATATATATCATATCGTCTCCCCTGTATTGTGATATATATCGTATCATCTTCCCTGTATTGCGATATATATCGTATCGTCTCCCATGTATTGTGATATATATCGTATCGTCTCCCCTGTATTGTGATATATATCGTATCATCTTCCCTGTATTGTGATATATATCATATCGTCTCCCCTGTATTGTGATATATATCGTATCATCTTCCCTGTATTGCGATATATATCGTATCGTCTCCCATGTATTGTGATATATATCGTATCGTCTCCCCTGTATTGTGATATATATCGTATCATCTTCCCTGTATTGTGATATATATCATATCGTCTCCCCTGTATTGTGATATATATCGTATCATCTTCCCTGTATTGTGATATATATCGTATCGTCTCCCCTGTATTGTGATATATATCGTATCGTCTCCCCTGTATTGTGATATATATATTGTCACCAGATTCTTGCCAATACGCACCACCACTGTTCATAGTTAATGGTCTTCACTGGACTCTTTAAATTTGTTCGCCTTCAGTAACGCATAAAAATAAAAATAATAAGAAAACATGAATTTGTACATCTCCATTATAGCCTGAAGACTGACCTTTGACCATCCCAGCCCGATGCGCCTGTCCTTTAGAGCTCAGCCTGTCGGAGCTTCCTCTGTCGGCGTTGGTCACGCTGGCTAACAGTCGCCCGTTCAGAGTGCGCTGCTCGTTAAGTTGGTTGTTCAGCAGCGCCTCCTGTCCATCATCATTCTCCATTTCCTGTAAGAACGCCGAGAGGCGGGAAATCCTAGGAGTGGGATTGTGTGTTTGATGGCTGGTGTTGTTGGGGCGGAGCAAGTCTTCACTTCCTGTGCTGCTGCTGCGCCTGATGTTGGCGAGGCGTGGACGGGAGCTGCTGTGATGCGGGTTGAAGAAGGATCCGGTCCTGGAGGGTGAATCGTGATAGGGCGAGAGGTGCTCAGCGAAGATGGACGGCTCTAGGTGGCACAAGAAGAAGGCGTCGTGGTCCATGTGGTCCAGAGTTGCATCCGCCATCGCGAGAACGCTGTCACTCTTACCTGGAGAGACGATTAGAGGAGTTTAGATATGAAATTAAGAAAAAACTAAATGAAGCTGTAGTTGACCTGATGTAAGCTTACTTCTCACAAGCTCCACCTCCAGGAAGTCCATGTCCATGTCTCCGTGCTCTGAACGACCATCTCCATATGAATCATAGAGGTCATAGGTTTCTATGGTATCATCCTCTCCAATCATTTCCAGTTTGGGGGTGAGAAGCCCCGCCCTGCCGTTGGCCGATGGCTGCAGGTTGTTCGGATGTGGACTCTCCTAGAGTGAGAGGATTCTGCTCACTGACCCACCACAGATCATGTTTTAAACACATAAATTCTTATGTTTAGAGGAGCTCAGTACCTGGTCGAGCCTGTCGTTTTGTGAAGAATATTGCTGTTCCTCTATGCTGAAGAGATGAAGCACCACAGAGATGGAGAAAAGGATGGCAGCAAAGACAAACAAGATCTGCTCCTGGGACTTGAAGATCGCTCCGAGAAACGTGTGCGTCCAGTCCAAACCACCGAGAGCATAGCCGACTGCACCTCCGAGGCCTGAAAGCACAAAGCGGCTCAGGTTTAGAACAAACGATAGATTAACGTCAACCACGGTGAGGTTTTGGCGTCAGCCGCACCTGCAGATGCAGCGTGGATATTGAGCGCCATGTCTTGTTCTTCTGTGTCTGCTACGTCCAGGAGGTACGCTCTGATTGGTCCTTCGGTGGCATCTGCACAGAAGTCCAGCACCACAACACCCAGCACAGTAAGGACGATTCCTATTGGTTGTCTCCCCTGCTCGTCACCTAGAGACAAACCTGATGGAGGAAAAGAAGAAATGTCACACATACAGATGTTTTATTATGAGGATGGAGGACATCTTGGACCTTTTTAGTTTTTTTATACAGGAAATCATCGTTAAACTGATACATATAAAATATCTAAGTTTATAAATCAAAGTTAATTTTTTTATTTCTATTCAGACACAATCTTCAACACATTGGTTTGTTTATGTTGATGTTGCCCATTTTGTACTAAATGCACTTGTGATCAATAAGTTATTTGTGACTTTGTGATCGCTGCACATCACAAACGGGTCACTGCACATTTCCCATGATGCTTTGCATGTTGAAAGTGACCTTGTACGTGTCTTTTTACCCCTCCTCAAATGTTAGGGGACGCTGCATGGATGTGTGCAGTAGGACGTGTTTACTATAGGGGTGTGTGTGTGTGTGTGTGTGTGTGTGTGTGTGTGTGTGTGAGGTATCAGAGGCAGTGTGACGCGGCATGACTTCACAAATTGAAGCTCATAAACGTGGGAGAGAAAAAAGTGCTCTTAGAAAGAAAACAGAGTGTGTGTGTGGGGGCAATGGAGTCATAGTACTCATTAGCCAGGCACCCAGACAGGAAGTGACCTGTGATTGGTGGAGAGAAGGAGCAAACAGGAACCATTTCCCTGTGAACTGCCTGTTCGAGTGTTCCCATGTCAACACACACACACACACACACACACACACAGGTTAGTACAGCTTTCCCATGTCACTCTGTGTTGTTCACACACACGTATTTATTTACAACCGCTAAAACGCACAATCTCTTTCTTTCCCAGTAATACACGCTTTTCCCATGTCGATATTGGCAACAACACACACACGCGCACACACACACACACACACACACACACTCAATCACGTAAACACACCGGTGACCTATTTTGACCCGACTACTGAAAGACCGGACAGAAATGAATAAAATCTGCTGACAAGTAGATTCACACTCATGTTTTATTTAGTACCATTTAAAAACCCAACATTAGGAGAATTAGTCGGTTATTCTGTTTATTTGCTGTCTGACTCGTTTTAAATTGTTATTTTTGTTTGTTTTTGACTCAAAGTAATAAACCTGGACCAGTTTTAAGCTGCTTTTCTCTTCTGTTCAGCTTCAATAATCATGTTTACCTTCACAGTAAACAAATGCATAAATGAGACAGATTATGATCAGATTTGACTTGTTTTATGTTTATTTTCACTTTAGGATTTTAATGTTTAGTTTTTGTTCCTCTTTATCTGTTGTCATTTTTATTTGATGCTGATTTTATTGCTTTAGATTCCTGCATCTGTGGTTTTGGACTGATTGGTGAATTGAACACTCTACCTGTGCTGCACACACCTCTGCACCTTTACAGTGTAATCTGAACTTGAGTTGTTTGTCTCACACTTTGTGCAAAAGTTTATGAAATGTTTGAATGATCTGCGATGACATTTATGTTGTTTTATTACAGCAGAGACACTTTCTAACAGACTAGCATCAGAACTAATCTCTAGTTCTGCAAACTGAGGTTGTTCAAAGAGCTGTCTGTCGGACAGAAACGTTTATCTGCAAAAATGAAACTTTTCAGGAAATGGAGTAAAAGAAACATGTTTCCTGCACAATAAATGTTTTGTTTTTTACATTTTTCTTCTTTTTATTTCATTTTAGTGATTTTTTTTTATTGTGATTTTTAAAAAATTATTTAACGTTTTAATGTCTTTGCATTTAACACTTTGGTCATTGATTAGAGCTAAACACAAATGTGGTCATTCGAATGCACTCACCTATCAGCGACCCGTTCAGGAAGAGTGCCACCCCGAGCAGCGTCCCGATGCAGAGAGCCAGGATGAACGGCCTCCTCCTGCCCCAGCGCAGGGTGCAGCGGTCGCTGGCGGAGCCGATCAGAGGGGTGAACATGAGGCCGAGGACCGGACTGAGGAACCACGTCAGACTGTAGTACTGCTCTGGAAGACCTGCACAGGGCAGACACACTCAGGTGAGGACACGGATGATTTGTTTTCCCTGATTCCACCAGCAGGGGGCGGGAGAAGCATCCTAACCCCAGGAGAAAGTTTTATTTATTCAAAGAAACAGAAAAAAAAAATCAACAAGAGGAAAAAAGACCAATAAATCTTCATCCAGTAAAGTACTTCATGTTCTTTCTAATGCATTTAGTTACAACAGCTTCAGTCCACATGACCATAAATCAAAGTAGAAAACTAAAATAAATCCCCTTTAAAGACACAGAACACAGAGTTCTGCCATCACGGTAATAACGGACAGATGCAGCTCTGATGAACATTTACAGCCGACTGCAACGTGAGATTAAATTCCTGGGTAACACAAACCGTATTCGTGCCCTGTTGACCTTCTGGTCATGCATGCGTGAAGATAAAACCAGGATTTGCACAATTAAACCAACTCCTGCAAACAATGAAACATATCTGCGTTGCTTCTTATCGTTCAGGTATAGCTTTAGACTCGCGGTCATAAGCTAACCGGAACTTAAACAAATCTGAGTCTGCATTGTGCATCTGATCCCGTTAGTGAGCACTTATTGAATATTTTATGTGGCCGAACTTTCCACCGTTGCAACACAGGTGAAGCTTTTGAGCTGGGTTCTCAAATTAGGACGTGTCGAAGGAAATGACTCCAGCTAAAAAGAGAAACAGTAAACAGCAAACTGCTGGAAAGACACACACCACGCTTTCAATACCTGTGAATTCTAATCATACGTAAAGCTCACCTGTCCCTGTCTGAGCTCATAATATAGGAACAGTGACAGCTTGAAGTCTTGATGATTTACGAGCGTTAGCTGTAATCTTTTTGAGATCAAATGTTTTTTCTGAAGACTAAATGTGCTGCAGGGTTTGTTTTAGAGGGCCTGCAGAGCTTGTTCACAAGTAGCTGCAACATAATGCTGCAGATCTTTGTACATTAGTGTTTGATGCCTGGAACAGGAAGCTCAGAAAGGTATGCCCACTAGTCTAATTCACCACCAACAAGTGGCTGGGATCAGGTTCGACAAACAGACCCACTGAGCTGCTAAAGGAGGAAGAGGAAGAAATAAGTCGAATTCAATCCAAACGCCGCTCGTTGAAAACGCATCAAAGCAGCCTTGCTGTCCTTTTCATTAGGTGACATTTAAATTATCTACGTAAGATCTCTTGACGCAGACAACGGGATTTCTTTCAGTCTTTGATAGAAATCACGAGAAAAGTCATTCTGTTCAAATTTTTACAGATTTTGCTGAACATCCAGATGCCTATGGCACCAAAACGGTGATGACAAACATCACATCTATTCTTTAACAAATATGTTTATCTGCACTGTTCCTAGAATTATCTCTATAAACTTAGTAATTTATAAAAAAAAAAAAAAAAACATGAAACTCGCCAACTCAAGCAGACAGGTTAAACAAGCAGGATATATTCAGATCGTCCTTTTATGTTTAACTTTTTGTCTCACTGCTATAGACATATACAGAGCCCTGGAGAGGACAAAAGAAAAAAATTCAGATCTTGAGTTTATTTTGCAAGATCCTAACTTTGTTTTGCATGAACTTGACTTTGGTTTTGCGAGATCCCGACTTTCTTTTGCGAGATGCCGACTTTCTTTTGCGAGATGCCGACTTTCTTTTGCGAGATGCCGACTTTCTTTTGCGAGATGCCGACTTTCTTTTGCGAGATCCCGACTTTCTTTTGCGAGATGCCGACTTTCTTTTGCGAGATGCCGACTTTCTTTTGCGAGATGCCGACTTTCTTTTGCGAGATGCCGACTTTCTTTTGCGAGATGCCGACTTTCTTTTGCGAGATCCCGACTTTCTTTTGCGAGATGCCGACTTTCTTTCGCGAGATGTCGACTTTCTTTCGCGAGATCCCGACTTTCTCTTGCGAGATCCCAACTGTTTTACGAGATCCCGACTTTGCTTTGCAAGATCCCTACCTTGCTTCGCGAGATCCCGACTTTGCTTCGGGAGATCTTGCTTGTGTGCCAGTGTGGAGAGAGCAGTGGACTTCAGTCGCTAAAGCATCTGTTGTTCAGCGTCATTTTCTTTTTTTGGCACCGATACGGCTGCTGTAACTTGTGAAATTCGATAAAACAAAAACTGATAGACGTGACTAATTAGTTTGTGAGACGAACGTCACACTATCTGTGAAAACCTCTGTCGTAAAAACAAACTCAGGATCTGGCAAAGGAAAGTTGGGATCTGAAAAATAATTGTTTTTTCCCACATTTGATTTCACTCTAAACCCATTTATTTTACATATTTGACCCAAACTGATATATAACCATACACTAGCTCATTGCATTTGCAGGAATTCACTAAAACTGCTCTTTTAGTTGTAGAGGTTGAAGATTTATGGGAATTCTGGTTACCTGCTCTGCAACATTTTTTCAACATGAACATATTTCTTTATCTGTGACACTTTTCCGTTGTACGACTTTGCTGTAATTCTACCTCCAGCTGGTGGGAGTCCCGACTAGACCCACGGAGAGGCTGTGATGAATAAACAAAATCACACTGAAGGGTCACATTGGCCCTCGTTTCAGATCATAAAGACCATGTTCCTATTGTCCTGAACAAATGTCGACCTCTGCCTTTCTCTTAAGCGTCCACAAACCGGGCTTAGCCTCTGCTGCCGTGGTGACCAGGTCTTGGGAACTCTGTCACCACAGAGTCTCCATCACCTTTTGCTTCCTGGCTCCTAATATGGACGTGTCATTCACAACGTGCTTCCTGTCGAGGGGCTTTTTCAGACAGTGTGTCTGTGTGTTTTTACACTACGTCCAGCCAGTTCGGTCTCTTTTATGAATACACTTATAAATACACACACACACACACACACACACACACACACACACACACACACACACACACACACACACACACACACACACACACACACACACACTCGCTGACAAAAGGGTGGTGTGGTGCTGCCATAAAGCAGGAGACAAGGCAGCAGATAGGAATCGGTCTGTCTGTACGTTTGTCAACATCAAAACAGGAAAACTGTTTCTGGTAAACAGCCCCCTGCCATCACACACATGAACACACACACACACACACATATGCATATACACACCCGCACCCAAAAACACACACAAAATGTAGTAAATACACATCTCTGTTCCCATAAACTTCTAAAAACACCATTCCCACACACTTCAATTACTGTATGTGTACACACACACACACACACACACACACACACACACACACACACACACACACACACACACACACACACACACACGGAACAATACTGAGAGAATCAGAGCTCAGGAAGTATTTTAAAAAGAAAAAAAGGAGTGAGTGAGGTAAAGGAGAGGAAACATGGAGAGGAGTGTGAGAAAGGATTAACATCAAAGGAGGACAGAGAGGGGTGAGAGGAGGTGGAAAAGTTGAGGACAGAGTCAGATGGAGATGCTAAAAGAAAAGGTTTGGCTTTATGCTGTCAAACCGCTGCTGACTGACCCTGGGAAATAAAAAACAGCTCCATCTATCATCAACTCTTTTTTTTGTAGTGCACATTTATGAAAGTTTCTTTATGCAGACACTGCACATAAAAAACCCTCAAAAACACGTCAAACCTTGAAGTTCCACTTCATTTTCTTTCCAAAATATGAATTTTGTGTATTTTCTTTTAAACTTTAGAACTTTTGAATGCGCTGCAGGACAGAATTAGGCCAAAATAAAAGCGTACCACCTCAAATGTCACTTTAGCTTTATCCTGATTAGAAGCTCGTCTGATTTCTGCAGAAAGAAATTTGGTTATTTGAGTAACTTCAGGGTTGCAACTCTGTGTTTTGCATAAGTGCAATCAAACACTGCATGTTTAAGTTTTATGTAAAAATGTGTTTTTTAACCCGTTTCCTATTCGAGTCTTCTAGCAGCTCTGGACTCAGGATAATAAAAGAGTTTTTATCAACCGTTTGAAATCTACATTTCCTCTTTCTCTTCCTCTCCTGCACATCGTTAACTCTCAGCAGCACTTTCCTCTTTGGCTAATTCTAATTCTGTTTAACCCCAATTTTGCCTCCTTTTCCCTTTGTCTTCTGCTCTTTTTCTTTCTTTCCTTCCTGCCTATTCTCTTAGAAACACAAAGCAACGCGTTCGTATCCTGTAACGGTGTGAGAAAATGACAGGCGTCCCAAAAAGAGCCAGAGGAACGGTGTGAAAGTCAGACTGGGGCAGAGGTCACAACGGGAGAAAGTGGGAAAGGAAGGAAAGGACGGAGAGAGCAAGTGGACGAGGGACAGAGGGTGCAAGGAAAGGAAAGGAAAAGGAGGAAATTGTGTTTGTTAAATAAACAAAATGTGTGAACTGAGTCAGGTGTAGTAGACACGGGAGAGAAGCACGGGACCAAAACAGATGGATTATGCAGGAAATACTCTTTTCTTGCACTATACACATGTATACTATGTCTTTACTATGTACTTTAAGGCACTTTAGAGTTTTCTCTCTCAGCTGATGACTCATCCTGTGCTCAGAAACACTTTCCTGCAGCGTGACACCACCGGGGGTTGACCAACAAGAGCTTTTTAGAAGGAAGAACTGCAAAAAGCAAATGAATAAAAAGCCCATTTATGGAAAACAAAATCACATATTTCATCACATATATCAAAGCAAACGGTCTTTCCAGTCCTTAATGCTGATTAATTCTGTTTGTCTTGCAAACCTCAACGTAGAGAGCCTTCTATTGTTCCCCTCCCTCATTAATCTTTGTCCTGTCTGAACCCTGGCGCTTTTTAAATGAGTCACTTAAGCAACTCATGGAGAAATTATTACAAAGTTACTGAAGCTTGAAACGAAGCCATAAAACAGTCACATGCTGGATTAAGTCTTTGAAGGACAAATGCTTTACAGGCCTGGTAAAACCCAGGCGACGGGTCCCGGCTGAATTAATTGCACGTTAAGAGAGTCCCATCTTAGCCGAATGTTAACTTTCATAAACATTTATGATCGCACCGGGTTTATAAAGAGTAAAGCAAGGAGTGAGAGAGAGACGTGAGTCATAGCAGCAGAAGGTGACGAGATCAATCACGGTGTTTTGCTTTCAGATGACGGTGGCTATGGGGTTAGGAGTTTGGTGGGTGGCTGGTTTGAACACAGGCTCCGCCCATATCAGTTGTTGCCTCTTAGGGCAAGAAACATCCCCTCCATGCCTGATGGTGGCGCTGATTGTGTAGCAGCCTCGCTTCAGTAGTTATGAAATATACATTAGGGGTGTAACCCATAATCCTGGTTCGGTGCGCATTTTGGCCTTAAAGCCGTACTATGCAACTTTTTCATGTGTTTAAATCATGATCTTGAGCCAGTTTGTGCTAAAATGACCCTTTACAGGGTTAATGAAATGTCACTCAGACCCCCACCGCCCTCTGTGGCCAGAATACCACACTTGCAACTTCAGAGTGGCGGTCCGGTCCCTGCTGGACTTGGTAAAGTGGAGCTGACATGCCTGGTGCTGCAGTCTGCTTCCAGCATGTTTCCTGCATGTTTTAGATCATGAACACAGCTGATGTGTTTGATTTAGTGATGAACCGCTCCTGTAGACACTAATGAAGGCTGAGAAGACATTTCAGCTGTTAGATTAAGGTGTTAAAAAGACAAACGCACAGCCAGGAGATAAGTTTCACTTTTGCTTTCACTAACTGACCATTAGGGGGTGCTAAAAACAAGCCAAAACTGCCAAGTGTGCCTTTAACGTTACGGTTTGGTTAATTTTTGGTACAATACGGGAACAAAGAGGGGGGAAAAAGTTTTTTGTGTGTAAACGGGTTCTGAAATTTAAAATAAAACTTTATTTACAGTAAATTCTCGAACAAAATATTCTCAGATGACATAAAAATGCATTAAAAAAAAAATATATATATATATAACGGAAAAAGTTTTAGGAAACCGTAACATCAAAAATCCGAATAAGAGTACATGTACTGTTACACCCCTAAAATATATATACTTAAGAGAAAGTTTAGAGCTGCAGAGAAAAGATCTTGAAGTCTAGAGGAAACAATAATAAATCAATCATTTAAAAAAGAAGCGTGAAGAGCTGCATGAGTTCACTCCTCACATCAAATCTGCTTAAAACACCATTAAATCATTCACTCAGCTAGTTTAACATGGTGTGTGTGTGTGTGAGTGTGCTTCATTTCCTACCACCGGTCCTCACGTTATAAGTCATTCAAAATGCATGAAGCAGCAAATATGTGCGCATGCTCACACACACACACACACACACACACACACACACACACACACACACACACACACACACACACACACACACACACACAGCTGCTTCCAGTCAGCAGAGTTACGTAACGGCACTGCAGCAGAACTCGCTGCCTCCTGCTGAGGAACACAGGAATTCTGGTCCAGATCAAAAACAATATTTTAAAAACCCAAAAGCATTTCTTCTGTGTTTTATAACACGTTCACCGTCAGGTGTGTTTAACATGTTGAAACGAGCACATGTGATGATAGAGAGATCCTGCGGTCACCAGCAGGAAGCTTCAACCCACCAAAGAGCAGATCGATAACGCTGATCAGCTGGTGGTCTTATGCAACTAAAAACACAGCAGGACACACAATTAGAAACTAACCAAGTCTGAAACACGGTTTTCCTTCAATGCATCCATTAAATATGGTTTTTATAGAGCCACGCTATTAGCTTTCTAGACTCGATTCAACTCAAACTTTATTTATAAGCACTTTACAGACACAAACATCCCTCCAAAGTGCTGCTAAATAAAAAAACAACACCCAAAATCTATTTTGAGTCAATAAAAGACATCACTTCCTCCAGGCTCACATTTTGAAGCCTTTGTAGGAGGTGAAAGGTGCAGAAATACTTTCTGGTTTTACAGAAATTCAGCTGATATATATTACAAAGTCTTAGCTTGTCAAAGGGTGCAGAGGCAGGGTCAATAAAAAGTACTTCTGGTCCACGTCAGTTAGAGTTAGAAGGGGCAACATGCGGCCCCAGAACCACAGATTGCAGAAACCTGATGAAGTCATGTTGCGGGGGGGGGGGTTGGGCGTTTCTATTGAGCCTTGATTCCACTAGTTTTATGTTTCTGACGGTAAACGCGGTAAGCTAATCACCATAGCCTAACTTTAAAGGCTTTATCTGGAGAAATATCTGCCCAGCCACAGTTTCCTTATTAATCTGTCACCAAGACTGACAGCAAATGTTTTTCTACATTAACAGAAACACTTTTAGCTCGAGGCAAACTATTACTGCTGCGCCTGCTGACAGGAACCAAACAGGTTTTTTTGGTCACTTTTATCACTTTAATCAGCTACAACAGGCTGTTCTGTGTGCAGCAGCGTTAGAAAAGTCAGTTCTGGAGTTTTCTGGCGTTTGAAAGCAGCTTTCATTCTCTCAAGTAAGATTTTTGCAGAACATTTTGCATCTTTGGAAGCTTTCAGTTTGCACTTTTTAGGGATGTTAGTGATGAAAAAGCCCAAAATAAGAAAGTCAGCTGTGAGTATTGGGTTTACCTCTAGGAGCCATTTGCATACTGAGCCTTCTGGAGGCTACACGCCTTTTTTAACAAAACATTTGGGTTCTAATCAGCGTTCGCCCCTCTAGCCTGCTTCACCAGATGTTAGAGTAAAGAAAAAAAGATGCCGTGACTTCTTAGGGGCACAGGAAATAACTTCTGGGTCGCTCCTGTTTACTGGCTTTGGGTTTTTACAAAACGCTGCTGCGTTTTGCCGGCTGGTGTCGCATTACAAATGCTGATTGCAGCGGCGTTAGCTAGCGCAGACTCAGCAACCCTGCAGGCTCACAGATTGTAAACAAAAACAACCCCCCAGCCGGCTGAGAAGGAAATCTGTTTCCATGTAACCTTCCCTCCAACATGACCGAGGCATGAGACGGTTTTGTGATTATTGGGTCAGTGTTTTTTTGGTATTTGAATTTTCATTTTAAAAGCAAAAACAAAATAACCAAAATATAAGAAATTTTCTGATTTTTATATTTGATTAATGAATAAAATGAGGGAAAATAAGGTATTTTTTAATTTTATATTAAAAAAATAAAAGTAATTTAAGTGGATTTTATTTGAACACGGTTGAGACTAATGTTTTAGTGAGTAATCTATTTATATTGTTTTTTTCTTCTTGCTTAAACTATTCTGTTGTTGGGTTGGGGTTTAAAAAAGCAGGAATGTGACTCAAAATTACAAACCAGGGAGCAGAAAAAATATTTTGACATAAACTTTTAAAGATTTGTCTCGATATGTTCAAATAAAATGTGTTCAATCCCGTCAGTTCTTTTTTTTAATCATTTATCTGCCCATAAACTTCCGAAAGTACGTCTGTTTTATTGTTTTTGAGCAATTACATTTTTGTTATTTAAAACACAAATAAATCCACAAAAGCATGAGGCTTTTTAATTGTGTGACTTCTATTTTTTTTACCGTTTAAATAAAAATTCCTCATTTTCCCTCATTTTATTCATTAATCAAATATAAAAATCAGAAAATTTCTTAATTTTTGATTTTTTCATTTTTGAATCTAAAACAAAAATTCAAATACCGAAACGTACTCTGACCTTATTGCAGCACGACCCGGTTTACTGGATCTGCTTCCTATCATGTTGGTTTGCTCTTCGTCATCATCATAGAGCTCGTTTGTTGTTGATGACTTCATCTCCCTGGGGAGGCCAACAATGTGCTGACAAACACACACTCATTCTGCATTCCTAGCATGTTTTACACACACACACACGCCTAGCTTGAAAACATGCGCGGTCATGTGAGCATAAAGAAGGCAATCTGACCTCACAGAAACACAAACGATGAGGCACGACCTGTGGAATAACAGGATGCATTTGTTTCATAAGATGTTTCTATACTCGTCTGTTCAGTTATAAATTCACTGCCGTGAAATCACAAACGGGGAGCTTCAAATAACCGAGAAGTCCTTTGATCCGTCCCGACGGTGTGAAAGGATAATAGAGGAATCAGGATGGTGGTTAAAAGGCCTCGCCGGGTGCCAAGAGCACACTTGTCACTTTCAGTATTTCCTGTTTGTCACTTTCTCTACAGAAAGTTTTCACCCATGAAACAAACACTTGTCTAGATGTACAGAATCATGCAAAAGTCTTTGGTCAGCCCTTTAGATTTTGCTTTGAAACAGTCAGATGTTCTTATCAGTTATGGTGGTTTTAGATTCAAACGTATTCGAGGTCATTTTTGTTGAATTTGGGCAGATTTTTTCCAAATGAATGTTACATTGTTTGTTTACTCTGGTCTGTGAAGCATTCAGGCATCAAAAGACAAAACTCAAGGGCTGAGCCAATGATGTATCAACATATACCAGATAAATGAGCAAAACATTTCAAACTGGACGTTTTGTTCTACTTATGAATTAATGGAAAATGTTAAAGAAAACAAACTTGCGGTTTTTCACCAACAAGTTGATTTTTGAACAGCTGAGAAGTAACTTCCAGATACTCTTCATCTGCTGAAGACATGCCTTGTTTTTTTCTTTACTTGTCCACTGACAAAATATATAAAAAAAAAAGAAATTTTAATATAAATCTTGTATATAAATATATAAATAAGGTGTTTATGGTCAGATATTTGCTGCAGTAGTCACCACAGTACAATACAGATGCAGGCATAGAGATGGCACCATGTGGAGGTGAGACAGGTCTTTGATTAGGAGACACATTTAGACACGACACCAGGTAGCTCCTAAAAGAACAACCAAAACAAACCGATTCTAAATGAGTGGCTGATATTATGGGGTGTCAAATTATCGCATTAATTGAGATTAATTAATCACAGCCACATTTAGTGCACTAATTTTTAATCGAGTTAATCTCATTTTTAATCTATAACTTTACTGGGACTTTTCTAGCCTACCTGTTGGGATTTTTTATTTGAATTTTATTTATTTTATGTAATTATATTTATATTTAACTATTGTGCCATAGCACAGAAGTGAGAGAGTGAGTGCTTAATGCTTTTTCAGCATTTTACTTTGTGATAAACTGTCAGTTTTGATATGCAAACTTAATCTACAGGTCTATTTTAATTTCAGATGAATGTTTTAGTAACAAGTTCTGTGATCACTATTTGCATTGCTCAAAAAAGCGTTCCCTGATGTGTTAACTTAGATTATTCTATTTTTTATTTCTAATTATTCGAGACTGACAAAAGAGCACAGCACTATTCTGCGTTGGTGATGTAAAAGGAAAGTTTAGAAGTCTGTTAAACAATAAATGACATTAATATTTTAGTCTGCCACAATAATGTAATGAATTTAAATAAAAATACATCAAAATGAGGGATTTTCTCAGCCATTAGTAGGTGAGATTAAAAAAGATTAATTAGATTAATTAGTTACAGATCATAATTAATTAATCTAAAAAATGTTTTAATGTCATGACATCACTAATCATATCCCAACAAATCTGGCTTTTTCTTAAATTCTGTTGTTTCGCCACATTTTACGACGATGGCTATGAGCTGCTGCAGCTCCATTAGCCTGTGTAACAGCGGGGACAGACGAGTGATGCAGAGGTTATTGAGCTGAAGAGAAGAGGTCTGCTGCAGACTTCCAGCATCCAGAGTGATCCCAGAGTTCCTTGCAGAACAATATCTAAACAAATCTGTTACTTTTGGAGCACGCTTGACCAAAACTGTAAGAAAATACTCGACAACCTGACCACAGAGAGGACCAGACTTCTTTAAATCTGGCAAAGAATAAAGCAACAGAGGTAGTTTAAAACTTTTGTACAGTACCATGGATTTATTTCAACTGCTACAAACATGACAACATGAAAAAGACCTTTTCTATCCATCTGTCCACCTACTCTCTCCTCCTTTCCTCTCAGTTCCATGAATGATTTGGACAGATTATGGTGATTAGTCACCGTGACATCAAGCCAGTCATTTATATAACCTCGTATTAGACCGTCTGCAAGGTCACCTGCTAGATTAGGCCGGCTGACATGACGGGATCACTCAGTGGCTTAGGTTACGTGGCATGCAGGCATAAACAATGCAAGATCAAGCTGATTTGCCACATTAAATGAGAGCGGAGTGCTTCGTTCTGCCGCACGACCAAGAGCCGGGGAAGGGGGGCTGCTGTGAGAGAAGCTTGTGAAAGGCGAGTCGTGCAGGAGATTTACCGTGACTGCTGATGTGCAGACCGGCCCAGTGTCTCCTTTCACAACTTGCTGCCAGTGCTCAAGGGCTTTCCAACGAACATGCAATTGCTTTTTTTTTCCTTCGTGGGTTTAAATACCAGCTAGCATGTAGCAGATTTAACGCCTAGCCAGCTGGCTGGCACCGTGACAAGCTATATAAAGAAATAAAAGACCCTGGTATGTAAAGCAGAGGGACCCTGATATGATGACTTGCTACTTTGAGTCATGCAAACACACTAAACCGAGGGGTATTTCCTGTTGGATTGGAGTAATCTTCTTAAGAAAAGCCAAGAACGCCTCCAAAGAAGGTTAACAATGCTGCAGGGCTGCCAGGTCTGCAGGTTACCACAATGACGGAGAAACTGCTTCCAAAGCAAGTCGGGCGAAGCAAATAAACAGATTATGAAAGAACTCTTAAGATTCAAAGGAATCTTTTGTGCCACCTTCAGAATGATCTCGCTTTCCCTGAAACAATGCAGCTTTACTCCCAATATGAATACATTTTGTTTGGTTGCAATAATCAAATAAAAACCAGACTTTTGCAGACTAAAGCATCATTTTGCTGTGATAAAGAGAAGAAAAATGTCTCGTCAGACACCATCCCTCAGCGACTTTAAGAGATGAATCACCGCTAACATGGATACAAACTGCTTAATAGGCGACTTTTCTAATAATACGACTTCATTTAATCTTTACCGCTTTGCTTTTTATCTCTTCCAGCTCAGTTCTGGGAAAACTCGTTATGCAATGTGCCGAATCCCAAAACAGTAAAGGAACACACTGTCTGCTCGCGTCACCTCCTCTCCTCTTTCGCCTTCTAAATTCGCTCTCTCCTTCCTCAACTTATCGTACGGTTTAATCCTCTTTGTCCCATTGTCTTAATGTCTCCTTCGCTCCTGACTCGCTGGGCGGTGTTCCTAGACGGTGACGTTGGGTGAGATACGTCTAGAGGACAGAGAGAATAAACCGAAGTCAAAGAAAACAAAACTTTTAAAACTATTTACGGTCCCTTTACTGGATAGCATCACACATGCAGTGAAGCTGATGAATTTACATCATTTGGGGCATGAAAACAATGAACAGATGTTCATCTTTATGTTGGACTGGACATTATTTTTACCACTTATCCCACAAAATGAGACGTTGTCCCACTTTCTGAATGCTCCATTTTCATAACGGTAAATAAATAAACATCTGGCTCTGCTTAAGGTCAAAATATGACCCCTCCAAGTCCAATCAGGCCGTTGGTAAATATGGCTCCACCACTGGTTGGTTGGAATTAGGTCAACTCATTAAATTAGTCCTAATAAATCTGGAAAATTGGTTCAGTGACCTTGTTACTGCAACTTCATGCCACTTTATAGGTAAAAAACATCAATGTGTGAAAACAGAAACTAGCTCTCCACACAAGACCTTGTATGGTGGAAGTCTTCGTCTTGTGTAAATACGGCTCCTGTGGGATCTGCTGGATTGGACACACTCTCTGACCCTTGTGTTGAGGGGTTACACACACAATAGTTTCACTCACGGGGAGCCAAAAACCCAGCTTACCATCTATCCAGCTAATTCCAGCAGTTACAGTCGGTCCCCAACACGCATGGAGCATTAACAAAATGCCATTCAACGGTTGTTATTCCCAAACTTTCAGCACACAAATATGGGAATAATACTGTCTGCATAAATTCACGTGCTAAATTTGTATTTGAAAAGATTCTATCCAAAACAGCAAACTCCTTTTTCCATTTCCGAGGGTCCTTTGTGCGGCTTTCACCTTGTTTGTCCTGTCAGCACTTTTTCAACCGTGTAACAATGGTCCCATCAACACTTTTCAATAGTGTTGGGGAGGAAAATACTATTCTGGTCTGATGGGATTCAATCGTTTTGTTTGGTTTTTCTCTTATTCCTTGACCATGTTTGGCCACAGTCGTTAGCAGCCGAGGCTGCAGAGACGAGCCACATCAAGCTTAATTAAAACAACCATGGTGCCAATCAGCAGACAAAGGATGGAGGAAAATTCCCTAGGGACACAGCAGATTTCAAATAATGCTTCCACAAGGAAACCTTTTGCCATAAATATCTTGTATTTGTAGAAATGTACATTATTTGTTGGCTTTAAGGGTCTAAAACTCGCTCCTGTTTCAAGGGTTAGACATTTGTTGAGGGGGAGCGACAGGATTTTGAGTCTCATTAATATTCATGAGATGGTTAAACAGGCTAAAATAGATCAGTTACAGCTAAAAACTATATTAGAAAGGTGATTCAAATAAAGGCTATACTACAAAGGCCAGTTAGCTAAAAGCTAAACTTAAAAGGTGAGTCTTGAGCCTGGCCTTAAAAACATGAACGTTCTCTGCGTCCCTGAGGTCCTCTGGCAGACCGTTCTAGAGGTGAGGGCCATAAAACTGGAAGGAGGCCTCGCCTTGAGTGTGTGTCCTGACTTTTGGTATGACAAGGAGACGGCTGCCAGAGAAGCACAGGGACCGTGAAGGCTCGTACTTTATAAGTAGTTCTGATAGATAAGAAGGCCCAAGACCATTAAGACATTTAAAAACCATTAAAAGAACCTTAAAATCAATCCTGAAACGTACGGGGAGCCAATGCAGCTTGTTTAAGACAGGTGTAATGTGCTCCCGCCTCCTGGTCTTCGTCAGGACACGTGCTGCTGAATTTTGAAGAAGTTGTAAACCTGAGGTATTCTTTTTGGGAAGACCAGAAAGCAGGGCATTACAATAATCAATTCTACTAGTAATAAAAGCATGCATCAGCGTCTCCGTATTGGCCCGAGAGAGAAAGGGGCGGACTCTGGCAATGTTTTTCAGGTGATAAAAACCTATTTTTGTAGTATTCTTAATGTGGGGAATAAAAGTTAGCTCAGAGTCAAAAATCACGCCCAGGTTCTTCACTTGAGAAGATGGATTTAAAATTAGTGACTGTAGCTTTGGTAAAACTTTCTCTCTCTGGGCCTCAGGACAGATGACTAAAACTTCAGTTTTGTCCCGGTTGAGCTGGAGAAAGTTTTCTGCCATCCAGGATTCGATGTCTGAAATACAATTAACAAGGGCATCCAATGGCCGTGCGTCATCGGGAGACACAGAGATGTACAACTGTGTATCATCTGCATAACTGTGGAACTTAACTCTGTGTCGCCCGATGAAGCTGCCAAGTGGGAGCATATATAGATTAAAAAGCACTGGGCCTAAAATCGAACCCTGGGGCACACCACATGTAATTTCATGGGCCTTAGAACAGCAGGTATCTAAACTTACCATAAAAGTCCTGTCTGTGAGATAGGAAGTAAACCATTTATGGACAGCACCAGAGAGGCCGATGTGTTTTAACCGGGTTAAAAGAATGTTGTGGTCCACTGTATCAAAGGCAGCACTTAAATCCAGTAGAACCAGAACTGTCAGCCTCTGTTCATAATAACTTTAGAGCCATATTGGTCTCCAGTTCCTGTGCCAAACTTCAACAAGCTAGCAAGATTTGTTTAAGCAAAACTTTAAAGCTAGCTAGCTAGCATTTATTTCTGGAGGCAAACACCAAAAAATAACCCCCCAAAAAAAACGTGAACGTCAAAAAATATCAAAAACTAGTTTTATGCCAGTTTGACTTGCTAGCATGCTAATGCTCATCTGTAGCCAACCATCCCTTAAAGTACAGAATTGTTGAAACTAAAATAATGCAATCCTTGATAAATCAATAAAGAACACTCTTTGTAGGTCTTAGTCACACACATTATTCTTTCTTCTTTATTACTTTGAACCAAACAAGTTGAAGCCATTACTCGTGGATAATGCATCACAGGTTGTGTGACCTACATCCAATCTGATTGCATTCTGCAATACAATGAGCCACAGAGAGCTGGAAAACAAAAACAATCTTTGCTAGCAAAGGAGTTAGTTAACTGGAGAAAAGCAGCTCGACTTGATTAAACGTCTCTTTAGTGATGAATCTTAACTAGAAATGAACAAGGGTCCCTTTATTAACGTTACTTAGTGCATTATTAAGCATTAATAAATCATTACATAAAGTATCAACAACTGCTTAACCATATTATGTAATGCATTACTAAGCAGGCTCCTCCTGGCCCTGTGTCCTAACCTTGAGGACACGTAATAGTTAACAATACCGGGAACGTAAATAAAGGGACCCTTTGTTTATTAATGCTTAATAAAGCACTAAGTAACGTTAATAAAGGGACCCTTATTGTAAAGTGTTACCAAAATCAAAGCCTGTTTTAGTTTCATTTATTTCAGTGGCCTAATCTGCACAGTTTGTACTTCAGTTGTTTCAAAATCTATTAGGAAGGGTTCAGACATGTCCTGATCTGCAAAAATAGGCTAGGGCAGCTAAATCAGGGCTAAAATTAGAACAAAAACATGCAGCGCCTCTCCTGTCAGATACAGCAGCCGACGAGCCAGAAACAGGGTTGCAGAGATAAGAAAAACAAGGTGCAGATTAGAATGCAACAGTAGCATCTCAGATATTTATTTCACAGCTTAAAACTTTTCTGCGTTTGGCTAATCTGACTGTATATATGCAACACTTGTCAGAAAGTCTTCAGACACAACAAGAGCAGGGAGGGTTTTAAAGACCTGTCCCCGGTGGCGGCTCATCCGAGGCTGAGAAAGTCAGGAGTCACTGCAGCCAGAGTGACCTGCCCATAAAAGGCTCCTTGGTTATGTAAAGTAGGAGATCACACAAGGTCAACGAAAGAGGAGAGGAAATTTGGAACGGGAAGGCAGCTAAAGGGAGCAGCATGAATAAATATGTTTAATTATAAATAAGTTTATTCCTGGTTCAGCTCGCCATTAACCTCATTTTTATTCTTTCTGCTCTAAATTCCTACATCTCCAGTAAAAACCTTCCTGCTTTAATGATACTGAGTCCTTGTTCATGTGCACGTGTGCTGTGAGTCAGAGGACAAACCAGATAATCTCCTGGTAGAAGTCCATGCCAACAAGGTGAGGAGGAGTTTAAGATGTGTGAAGGGACACGAACATGTCAGGAACAAACGGTTGTTTGCATACTTTTGAGTGACAAATCTTTTCACCCCATTCTAACTTAAAGAAATGCAATCTATCTTCTGATTCTGGTTGAGACAATATTAAAAAAAACAGCTCATATCATAATGCAACAAATTTTTAAAAAGGCCAACTGAACAGAACTATTTTGCGGTTTAAATTGGTTTGTTTGCAAAATCCATCAAACAGCAGTCCCCCAAATTCAACAGCCTCTATGTGCAGGACTGTAGTTACGTCTTACACCTCTAGGGGGCTCCAAAGCCAACACTTTCTACACATTGTTGATTTAAAAAGATAGAACAATTTTTTTAGTACATTTGCTGTGATCTTTAGTATGAATGAATGCCTTATGAGTCATGTTCTGTGGGGAAAAATGTTCCTGCGTTCCTTTTTCAGGAAGTAGAAATTTGTCGATATGCAAATTTCTAGCCTCTGATTGGCCAGCAGCAATGGTAACTCTTCTGCTGCCTTCGTTTACAAAATAAGAGTACTGTAAAACATATTTTCTTGGGTTGTTTCATCCATAGATATCCTATATATCACTAGATGCCTTACCCGCGCTGTTCGCCAATTGGACGAACGTCCCTACACGGCGGCCATCTTACTTCGGACAGCTGCCCCCTTTCGTAACATTGGTGTCAATGGTGCATGTGCTACTTAAATAACTCTAACTGTCCGAAGTAAGATGGCCGCTGTGTAGGGACGCTGTCGACTCCCAGTTAAGGCATCTAGCGATATATATGATATCTATGGTTTCATCTCCCAACACAAGCCTGACCGTGTTCCGGCATGTTGTTGTGCAGTTGCTAATGGTTAGCTTCTACTAGCCGAGATGTGTTTCCTGGCTGCAAAATTGCCAAGGTGGGCAAGGTCATAAATGAATGATCAAAATATTGGTTCCTAAATGAAAAACAATAATAGCATGAACATAATTTTGCATAAACAACATAACAACATGAACTCACCAATCTGCAGCAGCACGGGCGTCACCAACGCCGTCTCCATGGCGTAGCAAAACTCTCGGCCAAACATGACAGCACCATGCATCACCCATCTCTTCAAGGTGATCCCCTCAATGGATCCTTCACTCACCGACTCCTCCCCTCCTCGACCGCCTTCTCCGCTCCCCAATCCATCCGCTTCTCCGCCTACTCCACTTTTCTCCTCTTCAGCGCCTGATTCCGTAGATTTTTTGGCGCCAGTGCCGCCCACCAGAGATCCGACCTGCATAGCGTCAGCCTCTGTGTTCTGGGGAGGCATGGTGGATGGCATGCAAGCAACAAGAAAACAAGCGCTCTCCGTTGAACACAAAAAGCTCCGAGTGTGCAGCTATCTAACAAAAAAAACACTATTTTTGTTTCAAGTTACTTGTCGCTACTTTGAAACTAGCCGTGACTTCATTTACAACTTTTCAAGCTACAAACCGAGACCAGCTCACAGAACTGGCTGGCTATTTAATTATTCTATCTTTAACTTCAGTGTTCAAAAAACTTTATAAAGAGCAGAATCTAGATGTAAAACAGGGTAATAAAACGACTTCTTGTTAAATGTACATTACCCATAAACCCTGGATGAATGCTGAAAAACTACAATCAACAGATTCAAATTTACAGAACTTCTAATGACGAAAAAGAAAAACGCTAGAGTGAAAAACAGCAATCATTCGTCCTCCAAGAAAATTAAATCCTTCTTGTTTTCCCCGCAGTTAAAACGAAGTAAATCAGCTTTCCCAAGGCTCATAATAATCTCAAAAATATTAAGTGAGCAGTTGATTTCCACAGGAAGAGTGGGTGGTACATTCCAAGAGTGACTTTGTGCGTTTGTGTTTATTTGGTTTGTTGGTACTGTGTTTTGCATGTGTATGAGTGTGTGTGTGAGCGTGTGTGTGTGTGTGTGAGTGTGTAAGGGGTGTTTATGGCTTTTTTGTCATTGAGGTTTCCCCCAATTTTTTTCCTTTTTACTGTCTATTACAGGCAATAAAAATCCATATAGAAGACCATTCAGTGAGTTCCAGAGTCATTTTGTGTATAGGTGGCTGGATGGAGGGCTGGCTGATGGTGTGGCTGGGGGCAAACGACAGGCCGCTGTGGGAGGGGGGAGGAGGGCGGGTGGCGACGGTGGGCGGAGCTCCTGTGAAAATCCCCATCGATCAATCTGGAAAACACAGAAAGGCAAAATGCATAAACCGTGAGATACTAACATGGTATATATAAATATATATATATATACACATATACATATATATACACATATACATATATATATACATATATATACATATACATATATATATATATCTATATATATATAGATAGATATATATATATGCATCCTGAAACCTGCATTTTACAAACAACCACTAGTGGGGGTGACTATTTTTGACCTCTCTATCTGATCGATAGAGATAGAGATAGATTGATAGAGCGATCGATAGAGAGATAGATGGAGAGATCGATAAAAATAGATGGAGAAATCGACAGAGATCGATCGATCAATAGATCAATAGGTCGATAGATTAACAGAGAGATTGATAGTTCGGCAGAGATCAATAGATTGATAGAGAGGTAGATGGAGAGATCGATAGATCGACATAGATCGATAGAGCAATCAATCAATAGGTCGATAGACCGATAAATAGGTCAAACAATAGTCGCCCCCTAGTGGTTGTTTGTAAAATGCAGGTTTCAGGATGCATTGGCTTCACTTTTCAGACACGGGGAATTCATTTGTCTTGCATTGTAATTTTACATAAAAGTAAAGAAAACATGGTGTTTTTGTCATTTTATTTATAAACTGTAATTTTGTAGAATTACATTTTCACGTGAAGCATGGGAAACTAGTTTTTAATTCAAGTAATTAAATGTAAAACAGTTAAAAATGTTAAAAATGTTACATTTATATTTTATAAATAATTATTGGTAAAATAGAGATATCTTATGTCTTTGTCAAAAACTAGACAATTAATTGTGTGTGTGAGACTTTATTTGGAATTATCAAAGAAAAAAACAAAATCAATAATAAGACCATATTTTACATGGTAAATGTCTAACATTGGTGAATCCAGCTGTTACAACTTTAGCTGTTTAATTAGTGGAAATTTTCTCAACATGAACACCAAAATCATTATTAAAATGGTAAATGGCCTGTATTTGTATAGCGCCTTCTTTGGGTTCTACAACCCCCCAAGGCGCTTCACAAAACAATCAGTCATCCACCCATTCACACGCTGGTGGGGATGAGCTACGATGTAGCTACAGCTGTCCTGGGGCGCACTGACAGAGGCGAGGCCTGCCGTACACTGGTGCCACCGGTCCCTCCGACCACCACCAGCAGGCAAGGTGGGTTAAGTGTCTTGCAAAAGGACACAACAGGCATTCTCTGGCGGTAGCCGGGATCGAACCTGCAACCTCCTGATTACTGGACAACCCGCTCTACCTCCTGAGCTACTGCTGCCCAAAAATAAATATTTCTATATCAAGTTGGGAGCTCACAAAGATCCATTATTCCACTGAGCTACATACAGAAGTCAATGAATGCCAAAATGCTACCAACGGTAAGGAAGAAAAAATTTGTTTTGACATTTAGATACAACCAACCAACGAGTGTACAGCTACAAACACACAGATGTGTTCTCTCCTGTGAAAAGACTCATTTTCTAACAGTGTAGCGGGTCCGGGCACATGACACAACCTCTCTGATCGTCTCTGAAACCGAGCAGGGAGAATGAAAGAATGTAATGTGTTATACAAACAGAGGTTTTAAAATTGCGCAACTGTTTCAAACAGAGGGCTTGTGTGTGTAAAGACAGCAAGAATTTTTCACACAGTCTTTAGCCATCAACATCCCGTACTGAGAAAGCGCATAAACAATACGCACGGAGGTTTAATGAGAGTTAAAACGAGTAGTTTGGTGCTTTTGAAGATGGGTCGTGTGCAGCAGTTTTACACGCTGTCCACAGCAGTCCAAGCTATTTCAGTTTGGAGAATCAGGGAGAAATCCTCAGCTTGTGGATTTCTCAGAGAAGGGCAATGAAGAGCAAAGACAATGTGCCTTTTTCCGAGTGTTTGAGTCCAATTATAGAGAAATAACTCATGGAAGACTCAGATGATAAGCAGCAGGACGTTTTATTAGCCCACACAGTTAGTGTGGATGCACCGCTTTGTTCAAACTGGAAAAGCTGTTTGAGCTGCTTGGTCAGTGACAAACAAATCAGGAAGAACAAAATAAAATCCTATAACACACCATCACGAATAGATAATTGTCACCAGCAAAGGAAGAAGAAGACAATTTATCTAAGATGTTTCAAAATGAAGTCGGAGGAACAGCAGGAATTATGAGCGGATACCTAAAGCAGCTTAGTAATGGGCTCGACACACAGGAGGCGACATCACCTCTCCTCCATTCATTTTCAGCGAGACATGTGCAACAAAGCGATAATCGCGGGTCTCCCTCCTGCTAAGCAAAACGCGAAAACGTGCATGTGACATTTTGCGCTCGTGCATGTATCGTGCACAGGTGAGCCAGCGACGCAATCCCAGAAAGTTGAAAATTTTCAGCTTTTCATCGCTGTCGCTCAGACAAGGACCAATCAGCGGAGGTTTCATTGACTGACCAATGAGCGGACAGAATGCTTCTCAGTACATCTCCGAGCGAACATGGAGGAAAAGTTAATATTTGCCGTGTTGGATGTCCCAGAGATTTATTTAACTCTAGCAACACCTTGTGAGACTTCATATCTACCGCTTTTTCAACTCTGAACTTTAATAACCCAAACTTCCCTCCAATCCAACAGCCAATCAAAACAACGGAAGCATTGCTATTCACCCTGGAACATGGCGTCTCTGGCTTTTGCCGCTGGCGGCTGCCACATGTCGCCTCCCGTGTGTCAGGTTATCAAAACGATAGCGATGAGTTTTGCTGATCGCGGTCGTTTGTCGCCTCCTGTGTGTCAAGCCCATAAGGCCACGTACATACGTAACCGGGTTTTTATAAAACCAGATATCGTCCCTGTGCATCTAGGGGGAAAAACACCTCGTTTTCAGCAACAAATCCAGTGTGTTGTGAAGCAAATTCATAGGCATGCCAAGCCTGTAGGTGGCAGTATTTCCCCAAATTGTCGACATCTTAGGTGGCGGACATTACACAACCTTAACGTCGTCCTTCACCTGTGGTCTACATAAAGCAGTACTCGAGCTTGTAATAATCACAAGTAAGTGATTTTAAACACAGTTCGTACACGTGATGTCAGGGAAATTTCTTTACGGGCAGTGACGTTATGAAACCCTGTTTTTTTTACGTCTACAAGCAAACTATGACAACGGAGAACTCGCAAATCTCCACCTTGCTCAGAGGTATTTGAAAGAATCGTTTGTTATAAAACATTTATAAAGATCTTCAGACAAGAAAAGCGAGCCTTAGGTGAAGACTCTTGTTTTTGTTTTAGTCATTTGTTAGCTGGCTAGCTACACGTAGCAAAGTTGTGCCAAACTAAATTATCTCAAAAACTTTACATCTGATCTGTCATATTTGGACATTTTGGGATAGAGGAGAAGTAGCTGAAGAATTTGATGTATAATATGTGTATGGTATGTAAAAGTTGGGTCATTAAAAGACTGAAAACCGACGCCGATATCTTCCGATATTACATTTTAATGCCGATATCGGCCGATAATATCGGACATCCCTATTTAGACCAAAAGCGCCATGATATATGTGCGTCTTTTGCATAATTTTACAAAAAGTACAGGTAAAATCTAGCACCAACTCAATATGATGTTCTGAGTCCTGAAACTTAAACAGTTTGACTCGATTACGGGAAATTCGCCCAGATTCTTTAAACCGAGATCGCGCCGACATGCTGTCTACTGCAGGTAAGATACAGACCTCACATTAATACTCTGCACAACACACACCGATGGTGAATTACACCAACACATCATTAACAGCATTTAGATTCACATCATGTTCCGACTTTAACGCTAAAACAAGACGTATAAAGTTAAAACAGGAGAACGCTGGAACAGGTGGATGGTGGGTGGAATAAGTAATGGAGGGAAAAAATCATTTGGGAAGACAAATTTGAGTCGGGCAAACAGACGAGACTGACAGATGGAAAAGATGAGAGGTTGAAAATATCAAGTCTTCCATCAACGTGCTTCTTTTCCTTCTTCATCGCTTCTCTCAATTATTCAGCGCCTTCACATGGTCGCCATTAAAATTTACAATGCACTGAAGATTGCTGTGAATTTTTGATGATGCATATACACACAAGCTCCTCCCCACCTGACCTCACACACACATACACACACACACACACTGCAGCAGATTACATAACAGTCCGTGTCCTTCACACTTTCACATCGACACAGAAAACAAACACTTTCTTCCGAATTAACTTCAAATATGAGAAAGACAAAAACGCAGACGTCCAAATCTGTGACAAGTTGGGATCTGGTCGACCAGATAGATTCATATGAGATGCAAAACACGAGTTGTGGTTAAACTGGGATTCCCAAAAAGAACCCAACACAGTGGAGATGCTGCAGCTATGCTGTTAAAGTACAAACGTGGGGTTCACAAGCTGTAAACAGAAAACAACGTCTTCTTCTGAAAATCTTTTTCTGTGACTGTATCTTAAGTAGGGCTGCTTGACTATGGGAGGGTGTCATACGTGTTGTTCCTTTGGTAAATATAGACATCATAATTATTTAACGTGATTACTCATTGGGTTGGGAATCACAGCATTTCTCACCCCACAGTACACACACAACAGTACAGCTCGTCAAAATAAAAGCATCAACACACAGAGAGAGAGGGCGCACTAGACCAGAGGTTCCCAACCTTTTTTCCTCAAGGACCCCCTAGCCTGTGTCCAAGACAAGCCAGGACCCCCCAACCCCAACTCTTACCCGCATACCTACATTTAAAGCAATTAAAGGTCAAGTTTACGCATATTTTTAAAATTAAAATAAGTTTTTATTACACACCACAGAACCAAAACAGTGTACAACAGTATAGTAAATTTTTTAAAAATGCTGTCGTAAGAATTTAGGTCTACACAGGAGACCTCTAGACGAGATGCATTCGTGTGTCACCAGTTCCAATGGATTTACTTCATTCAACTGGTGGTGGTGGTGGTGGTTAATAGTGAAACGTAAAACCCGGACTCTGTATTAACCAATCACCCCCCCTAAACATTTTCTTATTGGACCTCTACGAATCACATAGGTGACCCATCTTGGATTCAAAATGGCAACTTTTGCCAAAAGGTGAGGGATTTTCACGTCTGAAACATCATGCTTTGGGGCTGTGTTTCTGCAAAGAGACCAGGACGACTGATCCATGTAAAGGAAAGAATGAATTGGGCCATGTATTGTCAGATTTTGGGTGAAAACCTCCTTCCATCAGCAAGGGCATTGAAGATGAAACGTGGCTGGGTCTTTCAGTATGACAAGGATCCCAAACACACCGCTCGGGTAACGAAGGAGTGGCTTCGTAAGAAGTATATCAAAGTCCCGGAGTGGCCTAGCCAGTCTCCAGATCTCAACCCCATAGAAAAACTTTGGAGGGAGTTAAAAGTTCATGTTGCCCAGCGACAGCCCCAAAACATCACTGCTCTAGAGGAGATCTGCATGGACGAATGGGCCAAAATACCAGCAACCTTGTGAAGACTTACAGAAAACGTTTGACCTCCGTTATTGCCAACAAAGGGTATATAACAAAGTATTGAGATGGAATTTCGTTACTGACCAAATACTTATTTTCTACCAAAATTTGCAAATAAATTATTTAAAAATCAGACATTTTTTCCCCTCATTTTGTCTCTTATATGATGAAAATTACAGGCCTCTCTCATCTTTTTAAGTGGGAGAACTTGCATAATTGGAGGCTGACTAAATACTTATTTGCCCTACGGTACATGGAGAGGAGAAAGATAACTTGTGTTTAAGCGTGGCTGTAAAGAAAGTAGGTGTTAATATGAATGACTAGCAATAAAAAGCTTTATTTCAGTGATCTCGCGTGAGACTGTAAATGTTTTTAGTGAGAGCTCGATGGCCCATCACAGTAATTGGGCTTTGAACTGCAGTTCTTACAAGAAAAATAAGATTTTATGAGCAAGAGGAATAATATGTTGTAGAAATGCCAGCGTAGCTGTTTTTACTTTGAGACTCTGTGTGGGAGTCATAAAAACAATCGTATCACAAGGAAGCAGTAACAAAAAGAAAAGGTGTTGAGCTAAAAAGAAAGTCTGAGTGAGAAGGGTGTGGTGCAGGAACTCATGCTAGTAAATAAAATCATGGGTGAAAATCTTGAGGATTGTAAACATGTTGACAGGCTTCCTAACCGAGTCTCTGCCAAAATGTCGGTAAGTGGGAAACATTATGTGGTAGCTTCAAAAGTTTAGTTTCCTCAGAAGAATTACCAGCATATATAAATATATATCAGCTGTTATCCTCTAACACTGACAAACATGACAGAAACATTGAATTAATATCTAAATAAGGGAATAATACTACTGTAAAACTAATTTTAATAGACAGCTGTACTAGAATAAGTTGTGCTCAGAAAGTAGTTTTAATAATGGAAATAAATGTCTCGTCAAAATTAACACTTCCTCAGACTTTGAAGAAAACCTTTTTAAAGGGGACCTAGAATGTAAACCAACATTTTCCTTGTTGTTGTTGAATAAGACAGCTTGGGTGGTCAACAGCAGCATGCCAAAAAGTCAAAGCCGTGTTTGACCTACTTTTTATGTAAATTAGAAAGTTGAAAAAGGTGAGAGAAAACCTCCTGTTCTGAGAAAGCCTTCCTTAACACGTCATAAGGGGGAGCCCCGCCTCCTCAATCCTGCATGTGTCTGAGGCCTTCTGGGGAAACCAACCAATCAGCATGTCCTGGCCGAGTGGGAGGGGTCAACAGCTCTTTTCACTGAAGGCCTGAGTAAGGGGGTTTAGAATGGCCTGTATCAGGGCTCCTGGGACAGATGAAAGCCAAAAAAATGTTCTTATGCTTTTTGGAGGCTCAACGCTCTGTTTTACATTGTTGATTAACTGCATTCTAGGACACCTTTAAGTGATTAAACATCAACATTTTTTCTGCTACAAACAGTGAATGCTATCTGATCATAGGTCTGTGCAGACAGCACCTTATTGTTTATATGCAGGCTTTTTTAATGTGTGAGCATCTTTAACGCGAGTTCTGCTCATAGAATTACAGCTCCAGGGACGTCACATGAGCGCAGAAGTAGGAGGGGAGGAAAATGTAAAAGATCAAGGAGAACAAGGAGGAAAAGATGGAAAAAATTACACAATGATTTGCAATAGAGTTCATATTAGTGGAGATGGACAGAGAAGAGAGGGAAAGAGGACAGAAATGAGGGCAGGATGGAAGGTGATGCCTGTAAAGTTCAAGGAGAGGGACAAATTAAGAGTGTCGTCTCCAGTGTCTCACACACACACACACACACACACACACACACACACACACACACAGGCCTATTTTAAGTGAGTGTTTATTCTTGTGCCAGAGATAACCTGTCACATCAAGATGTGCACAATCTCATCTCGTCTGGAGGTCTCCTGCGTAGATCAAAGCAAACTCAGACTCCTCTTTTATACACCATCTCCGTGTTTTCTCCTCCTTTCTTTTAAATCACCCCATCTTTCTGTTTCTTGCACAAAAGACAGACACGATTATCCGAGTTTGAGACTGAAGGGTCCTAAAAACGAGGAATACGTGATGCATTATTTTGATTACATAACAGGATTCATTACAATTTAATCCAGAGTGGGTCGAGTCTACGGACATGAAAAATTCAAGATGCATCTATAAAATGCTGCAGTTCGGACAATCGTGAGATCTCCTCTTAACTCAAGCTAAACACAGAAATAATCTTACTGTTTGTATTTGATAGTCAAATATAGTGATATCGGTAAAATTTGTTGTTTGTGGTGCAACATTTCCTTCTTCATAAGCAGCATATTTTTAAAACATCTGCAGTGGTCTCTAGCAGGAATGAATGTCTTGTATGTTTTACTCTGGGGAAAAAAAGCTCTAGAGTGCCTGTTTGAGGACGTAGAAGTCAGCCAGAGGAGAAAGTAGCCTCAGACGGCAGGATTTGGAGTCTTATCTCCTGATATTTATACATCTCTCCTCTGATTGGCTAACAGCAACACGACTCTACCACTGACTCTGTTTGCTCTGCAACGTTGATGTTTTATCTCCACTAATAAAACAAGCCTGGAGGAGTTCTGCTGTGTGGTGGAGTTGCTAATGCTAACGGTTAGCTTCTACTAGCCCAGACGTTCTCTGCTGTTTCCTGGACGCTAAACCAACAACAGTCTTCCCCGTCGTGAGTCAAGATGGGTGAGTCCATGAATGTTAAGTGACAGTGTGACGTAGATCTGTCAGGATTTTCTAATCCTAGAGTTTCACCGTCTATTTTCTATCAGAAGCTAATGCAGGAGATAGGTGGAGGAGACTATTTTCATGTTCAGCCTGCAGGAAAAACTGATTAATTTAAAAAATACAGAGTAAAAAATGGTTTCTCAGTGAAGGACCTCTAAGTAAAGGCATTAGTAAATACAAATTCATCTTAAAGAATAGAAAGAAGCAACCGTTGCAGAGAACGTCTGACACTTTTCAATCGTTTCATTTCTCTTGTGTCATTTCACCAGCCTTCCATGGATTTAATCATGTTTAAATAAAATCAAACTGTTCTGACAGCGTAAATTAAAATTAACTGGATCAATTATGTGTGGACAAAACACAACTTGTCCTGCAACAAAAAGGCAAATGAGAACTTGGCTTTATTTTAGTGACGTAGGTTGATCAGAGAACATTAAGAGATAATCTGTCTAAATAAACTCATTTTTGACCAAAAAATAAATAAATCAATCTAGCACTGTTGTTTTAACAAACATTGAAATCCAGAGCAGCTCGGCAGTGATATGAAACTTACTTTCTTGTCCAAATTCATTAAAAATGTTTTAAACATTTCCCTGTAACGTATTCCTCTACTTCAGAGATGTACAGACTTTGCAAGACGAGCAAAAAAAATCATCAAAATTACATTCCTCGTGGGCAACAACAAAAAAAATTATCTAAAAATGCAAAGATTTACTGCAAACTTAATTTTATTTGCTCTGCTCAAAAACAGGCCTCATTTAGATCCTTATCTGAACATAAAAATGTTAAAAAGTGTGAATCATTAGTGTGCTGGAGAGAAAATGACACCATTCTAGAAAAATGTGATTTAGGGCCACACAACATCACCCTGAGGGCCGAACATGGCCCCCGAGCCACACTTTGGAAGTGCCGCTGAAGTTTACATCTCTATGAATCAATGATTCAATGGGGTTAACTAAAAAAATAAAACATGAACAAATCCTAAACAGCTTACAGGTACAGAAAATGTATAAAAAAGCAAAAAGGTCATTATAATATATTAATAATCATTACTACATGGGTTTTAACATACTCGCCGTCTTAAAAGCTTATAGAAACAAATTACAACCTCAAACTAGCAGATATGTCCTTCCATCCTCTTTAGTAAGAAAAAGAAACAGAAATGAGTATTTTGTTACGTGAAAAGACACATAAGACGTTAATTTCCAGACAGAGACTACCTCAGAGACCTGATCTGGAGCTTTACAGTATTTGAGGATTAAATCACTATAAAATCCGAGGAATTCCTTCAGGGAAAAAATGATACGTCTGGAGGAGAGGAGGGGAGAGGATGTCATCTAACCTGCAATATGAGACGTCTGATCTGAGCCACATTTCATTTCACTCCAGTCTGTCTCGATTGTTCCTGTGTATAGGGTCCATGCACGTGAGTGTAGTAGTAGTAATACTACAAGGTTTACCTAATACTATTTGATAGTTGTGTTTCCACTATAGGAGTTCTGGGAAAAATCTGGGAGGAGGAAAACGACAGGGAAAATACGATGGCTCGGTCCTCTCAGCCAATGCGTCTCCATGAAAAATCGTCCCTTTCAAGACTTTGCTAAGACGTCAGCATATCGGGAACGTTTCGTCAGAGAGTGACTGAGTCACTGATCTGCTCCTAAAGGCGTCCACGGACATTAATAAGTGTTATTCTGTCAAAGAACGCCATAATTTGATCCATTCAGGGGACAGGGAGAGCGGCTGTGTGATGTCAAAAGCAGCGTTCAAGGACCAGAAGAAGCGCAAATTTTTACGACGTTGTTGGTGGGATGGGGGGGGGGGGGGTTCCCCGCATTTTTGGAATAGCAATTTTAAAGCAGTTTCAATGCTTCACCAGCAACCCTTCTATTTTACAAATGACAGTTGTTTGGTGGCATTTGCTGATGTCACTGAGTTTCAACCAATCAGCATGAGTTAACCAAAAGTCCCGCCCAGCGCCTCTGGCCTTTTCCCCAGCACGTACCCCAGTTCAGGTACTCTGTTGATCCCTGAAAAGACCACTTTTCAGGCCGGCCAGATGAAACGAAGACACACGTACCCCAAATGTCCGGTAGAATTTCCCGGACGTTACGACAGTGGAAACGGGTCTGGTGATTTCACAGCTCAGTTTCCAAAATACAAACGGAGACAAGTCTACAGCAAATCCTTTAAACTTTGTGCCTAGTTATAAATAACGTCATTTAAATGTTTTGTGGAAAATCTCAGCTCACATTCAGAGGCATAAAGAATTTTTTTTAAAGTTCCGTAAACAAAGTTTCCAAAAATAAATGATTTCAGTAGTTCCAAAAAACAATCCCAGTTCTGAGTTTTGCAACAGCCTCAACCCACTTTATGCTACTTTTATCCACTGATGACTTTAGTTTTTATGTATTTCATATTAAAGCAACAATAAAATAGTTAAAAGGAGAATTCTTCATTTTTATCTGAATTCTGGAGGTCATCTCAAGAGATTCCCGTGGGGTCTTAACCCTAACTGATCTATTTAATAAAGCATATAGTTCTAGTCATTTCTGAACATTTCTAACAAACATACTTTGAAGAACAGAAACAATTTAGTCTCGGGTACACGTGAGAGCATGAACACAAGGAAAACACACATGACAAAGTGCACAAAGGACACACACACACACACAGATGTGTCCAGGCTGCATACAAACACTTTAGTGCTCCGATGAAGCTGCAGGGTTCCAAAGGAAAGTAACTGTATTCCCAGTTTTGAGAAGCAGATGGATTAGGATGACAGAGGTGGACTGGATAAGTGCAGTACTGTGCCATTCTGCTGCAGTGCAGTGAGCACAAGATGTGTGTGTGTGTGTGTGTGGGCACATGTGTATCAACGTGCACCAGCATCAATGACAAATCCCCCACTCTTAACACAAGGCTTGTACACTATATTGGCTTTTATGAATATGATGTAATAAAAAGGGCACGAGCACACACACACACACACACACACACACACACACACACACACACACACACACACACACTTTTAAACATCGACATGGTTTTATCCCGACTTAAATAAATCTCCCATCAAAACGTCACCTGAACTTGAAAGCTGCCATCTGTCCCCAGGCAGGTCAAATTTCTTGCATCATCATCATCATCATCATCATCATGAACCATCTAAAACAACATTCTTGTTGATCTACAGCTGAATTTTTCTGCTGAAGACCAGTAAAGCTTCAAAAGCTGGCGAGGCTCATAAAAATCACTCACTGTTCTTCTTGGGTTTTACTTTCTCTACTCTGATTTTCCATTATGAGGCTCCAGCCTGGGTGGCGATGATGAGAGACGTCTCACCAGAAATCTTGTGCAGTTTCTCTGTCCTTTTGGTGTCTTGGTGATAAATAATCCATAGGTGAACAGCACTAAAACAGTCAAACAAGAGGCTAGTGTTGACGTTTACATGCCGGATGTTTTGCCTCTGACCCAAAAGGCTTCCTACTTACCAATTATGGGTTGAAAGTTTCAGGCTTTTAGTCCCTGACCCACCCATCCATCCTGTGAGACGTTTGGGTCGTTGTCACACAAAAAGGACCAACGTGTGAAGAACATTTCAAGGTGTGAATAGTGGTGAAACCTCTTGGGGAGGTTGATCTGATACCCAAAAACCAACACTTTTGTTACTGAAGCTGGTATTTTCCCTCTCCATTTTTTCCATTTCAAAATAAAACCAATTCTAAATTTCCCTACAGGTTTTTGGCCCAGATTTTGGACACGGCTGACCTAACATTAGCCTAACTGGAGTAAGCTGTGCTGCTAGCAACAGCTTGATCACCCTAATGATTATTTTTAGTCCAGATAACTAATAGCCTGGCTAGTTAGCCCTTTAGCTGGCCTACATACACACAGCAGCCAGTGCTAGTTACCTGCTGTTGGGTCTGAGATATTTCCACTGCAGGATTCAGGTAACAGCTAAGGAAGGCTAGACAGAAAACTGTTTATTTACATTATAGGTGATGAATTAGCATTAGCTTGTGGCAGCAGCAGACTCAGCTAAGGTTCATCTTCTAGACATGTCGATGTTGCATTTCGGATCACAGAAATTCGGCATTTTTATATAATCTGCTGCCTTCATTTCCTATGATGGAGGCTAACAAATGACCATCAGGTAAAAGTTGTGTTAAAGGGAAACTATGCAACTTTTTTATATTTTTACATCATGTTCTTGAGCCAGTATGTGGTAAATTATCCTTTACAGGGTAAATGAAAACTCATTCAGCCCCCACCGCCCCTGTAGCCAGAATACCACACTTGCAACTTCAGAGTATCCGGACCGCTCTTATGGAGCTAAAAACAGAAAAAGAACATCCGACCACAATAGAAGTCAAACTAGAGTCAACATCGAGTTTTCTGATAGAGCTCAGAGACAAATAAGGATTCAGACTGGATGCAGACCCAACGATCATCCGATTGCACTTGTAAATACAACTTTAATATTTTTCGTTTGTGCACGTTTTAGCTTTCCCCGGGTTTGTAATTATTTTTAAATATGGTTGTCAGGCGGTAGAGATCACGTCTCGTTCCGTCACCGATCACACACTCACCCTAAGACCCACATAAGCTCTCTTCTTACCAGGCTAACCCTCAGTGATTGATGCTTTCTCGTCTCTATCGGAGATCCTTGTATCCTCACACACCATTGAATCCAAAAGTGTGCCGCGTGGACCCCAGCTGCAGCTGAGCAGTGCCACCAGCCAGCTGGCGCCGCCGGCGGGTCCTGTCAGCTAGCCGCTCGTAGCTTGTAGAGTAACTTGCCTGTCTGTGATCACCCAGCTCTCTGAATCGGCGTTTGGGTTTGCCGACACGCTACAGTCTTTCCCTGTGGTCACATGATTCCTCCTCTCAGGATCTTGGTCATATTATTTACCAGGAACTCTGTTAGTCAATAGTAAAGTGGCTAGCCGGCATGCTAGCGCTGGAGTCCTGCATGTTTTAGATCATGAACACAGCTGATTTGTTTGATTTAGTGATGAACCGCTCCTGTAGACACTAATGAAGGCTGAGGAGAAATTTCAGCAGTTAGATTAAGGTGTTAAAAAGACAAATGCACAGCGAGGAGGAGAGTTTCAGTTTCGTTTTTACGATAGTGAGTTAAAACGAACTCTAGGGGGTGCTAAAAGCAAGCCAAACTGCAAAGTGTTCCTTTAACTCCTGCAAGTCTGGTTATTTCTGAAGGTTGGACGTCCTGCTCCTCCTGTGTCAAACATCACCACAAACGCTGTTCCTGCAACCCCCCACCTGCATTCTGACATTCTGACCCAGGGGAGGGGTGTTTGTGTACACCCTCCCCCTCCTGTAAGGGGATTTCACCCTGAAGAGACCTGATGGTCCCATAAATTAAAACAAGAAAAAGAGAGCATACAAAGATGCAACACACCTCTCATTTTCTACTTTCTAGCAAACCACGTGACCACGAACTGCCTGTCACACTGTAAAGTTGTGCTTCTTCTTGGCATTTAAACAAATAAATAAAACCCTAAAGCTGCCTCTGAGTCAGTTCATGCATCGGTGCAGTCGCACAACGGCTCAGCACAAAAGCCTGCTGACAGTAGTCCTAACACTGATGTTTTTGTTTTCGTCCAACATTGTCGTTTCATGTCAGGGAATTTGAGAGTGAGCCAAAAGGAAGGAGACCTAAAAAAACCTGTTTGGGACCGCAGAAAACCTGAAGGTGCCACATCTTTGACTCAGCCCACTCATCTAGTGGAATATTCCACTGCATAAGCACACGAGTCTCCCCCGTTCTCACACAACATGCTTAGTGCTGATAAAAAGCCACGAGAAGATAACGCGCCAAACTGTTGACCTGCATCCTCCTTATCGACAAATTTAATTACCAACAGAAATAAATCCTAAAAGAAACATACACTTCATTATCATCACTTGGTTTTTATTCCTTTACTTCCTCTTTTCACATGTTGTTTAGCTTTCAGACAAGAATAGACCGGTGTATGAAGACTATGGTGGCACACAGACCAAAGTGTGACTCAGCACCGAACACGAGCTGCATAAACACCACCAGTTTAAAAACATGCAACGCGTCATGATGTTTGGCTGAAGATACCGCTCAAAGATCAAATCAGCCAGCTTAAAGAAGTACTTTTATCATGTATGTTATTATAGCAACAGGATGGGGATTCTGTTCATCTGTGGCTCTCAAAGCAACAATCTAGAGTTTTCCCCCTTTTAGGAATAATGTAGGATTTTATAGAAATACCTAAACGTCATAGTGTTACCCTGTACTGTGATATACATCAATTATTTACTTGTTTTGCTAAGCCTGCCTGTAGAGCCCCATGCAATTTCAATTATGCACTGCTCAGCATTAGCCAATAGGGACATCCGCCAATGAACAAATGTCACAGAGCGAGTGCGTTTGAAGTATCTTGACTAATGCAGATATGGCAACATTTCTTATGGAAAAAAGTCTTTAACATTATATAAGAATAAACAGCATATTGTGAGACTAATAATTGTGTTTTAGCTCTGTTGGCCGGCTAGAGGTGCGCATTCACGAACGAGAGGCGTTGCTTTCAGCTGTAATCACGGAAGTAGGGAGAGGGGCTTCAGGTGCAGTACCTTTATCCACCTCTAGATGGTGCCATCTGAGAAAAAACTCCAGATTTCTGCTTTAAACAAGTATTTCACGGGAAAAATGCTGACAAATTGCAAAACAGAGTTTGTGAAGGAGTTTCAAAACCATTTCCAAGTACTTGCAAGATTTCCTATGACTTTTCTATCACATCATCTCCAATTAGAGTCCAACTTGTGTCTCCAACTAGTCACAGTCCAGCGAGAGCTTTAAGATTAATGTCCGTTTATACTCAATATTAAATACATGAACAAAGACTTCTGTCCCGTCCATTCTGTGTGGATTTCATGGAGATTGCAGATGCAAACACAACAAAGGAAGCAGAAAGTAAAAGGGGCAGTGTTGTGTAGCATAGCTGATAAGCGACCAGAAAAAGGAGCAAAGAAGAAAAGTAAAAAAAAAAATCGAGAAACTTTTAGGAGAGGTTTTGTGAATGTCTGGATTACAAACTCATCTATGACGCTGCCAGAAAACACTGGTTGGAAACACTTAAAACAAGCAGGTGACGTGTGCGATGCTGAACTCTGCACTGCCCTCTAGAGGCCGTATAGTCTAATAACCATACCAGTGTAAAGCATGCATCAATTTTGTACTTTGCTTTACTAAACCAACATACAAAAACAAAGAATTATATATTAAAAACTGCAAACACACAGACATCAAAAGACCATCAAAAGTTTTAGTACTGAAGCGAGGAATACGGCAACAATATTGTGACATTTTGTTCATGGTAAAAATCACGATTTTATCACAATTATTGGTTAATTGTTAACTTTTTCTTTTTTTTACTACATTTGTCATTAAAACACAACCACTCTATTTCTCTGTGTTCAAACAACCCTAAAAGTAAATTTAACTGTAGCTAACAAACAAATAGACGTCTAATGCTAACATGCTAGTAACGCTAACATATTGCTACAGCAGGTAGTTAGCTTAATCATCTCAAGTCATCACCAAGTAAACACATCTTTAGCATTGCTTGTTTTTTTTTTATTAAAAACACACTGAAGTAAATGGCAAATGGCCTGTATTTGATATAGCGCCTTCTAGAGTCCTAGAACCCCCCAAAGCACTCTACAACATAATCATTCACCCATTCACACACTGGTGGTGATGAGCTACAATGTAGCCACAGCTGCCCTGGAGCACACTGACGGAGGCGAGGCTGCTGTACATTGATGCCACCGGTCCTTCTCATAGACATGAATACGTAGACACCCCATTGGGCGTTGGAGAGCGTAACAGCGTTGCCGCCATATTGGATGGGTCATTCTCCAAAGTCAATGGAGAGTGAGCGACTATGCCTACAGTTGCAACAACCGGTGTACTATTGAAAACAGATCACGTGGGATTACTATTGACTTTACTAGCGTACCTGATGGGATTTTGTGTCTAATTTTGTGAAAATGTTTGATAAAATGTGTTTTTTAGTTGGGTAAGCACCATCATCTAAGATGGCGGCCGGCCTCTACGGCAGCTCCAATAGGCAGCGACAGTCCACGAGGCGTCTACGTATATATGTCTGTGGTCCCTCTGACCACCACCAGTGGTGATCAGGCTCAAGGTATCACGTCTAAAACGGTCCGGGCGGAAACAATTCTCTGGTAAACTTTCTTTTAGACAGAATGTGACAATTCTATGATCGCTCTGCTTTGGCAGCTCCTCAACGGATTCAACTCCTTCAGGACTTCATACCGGAATACCGCCTAGCCCTACTAATATATGTAGCTAAGATGTGCCGCTCCTGGTGAGCTCACCCAGTTTCAGTCTTGGTAATTATCTACAACTAGCAGATCAGCTTCGACTCATGGAGCGGTTAGAAAGGACATCACTTCCTCTTTCATTTTCTTTACAAACAAAAAAAACAAGACCGAGCAAGTGTGCGCCCTCTTACTCCGAGTGCAGTATTAGTAACGGCGTTAATGACATTACTGGCAAACAGCCACTTCTCTCCTCTCCTGGTTTTCCCAAGACAACAGACAGCCTCTCAGTGTGCAGCACCATTCAGATGGTGTCATCTGTAGAGACTCTGTTCACATCCAGAGTCCAGACAATCACTGCACTGTTTGGTACGCTGTACATGTATGAGCATTTTTAAGTGGAAAAACTCCAGTATTCACCAGGCACAAAAATAAACCTGTTGTGATAGCTAGAGAACATTTTATGTTATCTGTGAGCAACGTTTTAGAAATAAGAGTATTAGAATTCCAGTTTTAAATCCAAAAGAGTGACAAACTGAAGTTATCGAGCATTTTTAATAAAATTCTGAAATAAGAGAACTGCTCGCCCTCTCGAATTCTTGCCATCAAGTAAATATAGATTTAATATCTGGCACTACGTGCCTTCAACTGAGGCAACGCAGCAAACACTTAAGAGATAAATGTTTGAGAAGAGGGTGTGGCGCGTGTCTTTGAGGGAGCCAAGATACATTACACCAAAACAGAGCCGCTCACAGCCGTCTTTGGCATCCGGTCAGCTTTCTGATAATTAAATTAAGACGTGTGGCTTCATTTAGTCGCTATGCGATTATCTCCTTAGTCAGCAGAGATGAAACTGGAAATAGCCTCAAAAAGGACAAATGAAAAGCTTTTGGAGATGTTTAAAAGCAGAAACAAGCTCACAAATATGGTGATATAACAGACCTGAAAGTAACTGTGGTTAGGCCAAAATGGTCAACTTGTTTTGCTCAGACGTACACGAAAGTGAAAATCCCCCAAATGATTTTTTTACATGGAAAAAGAAAATCTCTTGCAAAAAAAAGCAGATGTTGAGCATAAATGTTATGAAACTAAAAAAACTAAAGATCTTTGTACGTTAGTGGTGCTTTTAGTCATTTCTATCCATTTGAGAAATGCAATAAGGGTTAATATGACCAAAAAGACATGTTTTATTTCAATGCTGCATTAGTTTATGATAAAAAAAATCAAAATACAGCCTATTAATCAGATGTTTTCTCAACTGTTTTGGGTTTGAAAGAGAAACAATAGCTGTACTCCATTTTTTGCACCTGTACAAGTACTTGGAAAATCTCCTTTTGTCAGTGTTGGCAACTCATTTCCACAGTAATCACCAAATTGGAGAAGGTTTTCTGCCCCTCTAGGATAAAAGCATGTAATTTCTAAGGCATGCACACATATTTCAACACATTTCTGCAGTCCTTTGTGTGATACTACAGCTTCAATACGACACTGTGTTCAGGGTCCTTTTTTCCTGTGTGACCAAGTCGACTATTCAGGGACTTTCTATTCACGCAGGCTTTTAAAAAGCGAGCTTCAAATCTAATTTTCAGCCTTTAACAGCTAAAAAACTGCATTTGCTCAACAAGATCTAAATGATACCATCAAAGGCTCCTCAAATGACCTTCTGGTGATTTGACAGCAGTTGCTTTCTAGGCACGAAAAATATGCCCTGGTAACAACAAAAATGTGATTCAATATATTAATTATATAGAAGGAATTTTAAGTGACAATGTGAAGTTTTTACCATTAATCTCTGGAAATATCCATCGAAATGTTGTTGAAAAATACTGGCGACTTCGTAACATAACCATAAAAATCAGGTTTAAAATACATCGGCGTGCGTCTAAGGCCTTGTCCACATGTAGCTGTTTTTTTAAAAAAACAAATATCCGCCCTCCCAAAAAATAGCGTCCACACCACCTTGTTTTTAGAAACAACTCCATCCACACGTAACCGTATGAGTGCATTGTTAAGCATATTCATAGGCATGCCAGACCTGTAGGGGGCAGGAGTTCCCCCAAATCCTATCCATTTCGTCTTCCTGCTCAACTTCAACAAAACATGGCACCTAGCTAGCTTGTGTGGACAGATAAGGAGGTAGAATTGCTCTTAAATGTAGTTTTGGAGTATAAAGTCAACTAGCGTCAAAAAGCGCTTGGACGATTGATAACGTGAGCACAGCTCTGAGGGCATCCATGTTGTAGCGTAAACACAGGTCGCACATGGGCCGTCAGCTTCTTTGTCGCAGACAGTGACGTGAAACCTAAAACTCCGGTTATTTCTGTCCACACAGAAAAGCTTAAAACGGAGAAAACACAAATTTTCACTTTGATTCGTTTTCGTTGCGGAGATCTGCGTTTTCGTGTGGATGAAAGGCCAAATCGTAGAAAAATATCTTAGTTTTGCGAGATACCCGGCTATGTGTGGACAGTGTCTAAGTCTCTGGGCGATGCCATATTAGAACCGACGTTTCCTTCTACGTGAGCCCGTGAGGACAAAACACATTTACTGATTTGTAACAAGCGGTTACAAAACTTTCGTCATTCATAAACGTTATCGTTTTAAACATTTACATCTTCGCTCGTTGCCAGTGATGAAGGGGAGTTTGATGTCATTTTGCTGGAGGTTGAACGATCTGATGGAAGTACTTCGAAAATTGCGTTCCCAGGGATTTTTGACCCTAATGGCCATCCGTTGTTAAGGTCTTACTCAAACACAAAAATACTGCTTGCTTGCAGTGATTTAGGTATGTACTGCCCCCTATCGCCAGGAAAAATACACACAGTCACTTTAAAAGCCGTGAAGATTTTTTGTCTTTACAGGAAGACTGATAACGGCCACATTCTGGGGGATATTTCAGTTTTTTATTTCCAAAGGTTGTTAAAGATCTCCAATTTTCTTTACATTCACCAGATGTTAAATTCAGAACAAGTGGATTATACATATACATTTATAGCAAATGATTTAGAACTACTACTACATTGTGTTTCGGTGTCATACTAATTTCCCAAGATACTTATTTTTTATGTGTAGTGTTTTATTGGTTTTTAATAGAAAACTTGTTTATTTTCTAAATGGTAAACCCATTTTTACTCTAATACAGACTGGTCTCCCCCAACATTTAGAGTCTATTGAAGACAAAGATCTGTTTGTGGGCTTGTTTTAAAACGGAACCTGCAAGCTGACTCAGCTTTTGCTAAAGCTCAGATCTCTTTCACGTGAACAGATCTGGACTCAGTAAATGTCCACTCAGCAGCATTTAAGATTAAATTATGGCAGTTTTTAACAAGTCTGCATGTGTATTTGTGCCCAAATGTAACATCAAAACAAGTATTATTCAGTTTTTAACTTTGATATGCACTTTTTTAACTCATTCACTACCAGCCATTTTCTGATCAAAAAGCCCCTGACTGCCAGCGTTTTTGAGCGTTTTTACTGTGTGTTGAAGAGTCACAGAACATTGTGCTCTATGATCATGTAAACGCCAAAACTACCAAAAGAAAGAGTAGACTCACTTCTTACATCAGGAAGAATCGCCGTATTTCTCGTGTTATCCATTCTTTCACAATCTGATGCCCAAGCGCAGCTGCAGAAGCATTTCCGGTTCGGCGCTTTGCTTTTTTCACAGCAGCGGCCCAAAACAAACTCGTAGTCCATTGATTTTCCGCTTCCTGATCACGTGATGTGTGACATACACGGATGAAGATCCGCAATAGACACCTGATGTTTGTTCTCACGGTGCGGGGGCTCACTCCGACACCCGCCCCGTAAAAAAAGGCAAATGACGACTATAGTCTTTAAGCGATAGCTAGAGCTTTAACATTGATCTCAGTGATTGTTGAGTTAGAAACGTGTTTCATATTTGACACCACTCTGCAGCCCTCTGCTGACCAAAAACCACACTAGATAGTTTTATGGAGCGGGTAGGTGTTCTAGGGGGTGCTCTTTACCTTCTTTACAGCTGTTAGCTGTAATGCTGAGGGAGCTAAAGGAGGCTACAAAATCACGGACTGATGGTGACCTGGCTTTGTTGCTACTGGACTTGTAAGTAATAATATTTTTTGTGGATCTTTTTACTTTGTGCTTTATTTTAGTATTAGTTGGCTCATGTTAGTGTTAGCTTGTTGTTAGCGCTAGCTACAGCAGGGTTGTTTACAACAGCTGTAATTCCACTTTCAACCAGTAGGGCGGAAGAGCAGGAAACTCCTCAGTGTTATTTTAAATCCTTCTTATTACAGCTCAAGTCGATATTTAAACAGTCTAGAGTTTGTTTATGAAAATAAAATCCAGCTCCGTGTGAAAAAGTAACAGATATTTGTACGTGTGACTGGTTAAAGGTCAGTTTGTGTGTCTAATATACACACACTGGAAATGTATGGAGGAATATTTGAGTTCACGCGACGCTCTGCTCGTGACCAATGCATGTCTGGCCACATTAACGTGTTTGCATCACTGGATGTTGACTCAGCGGCGGCTGATTGTCAGCAAAGACTTCATCAGGAGGAAGTCGACTGCTTTCACTTCAGCTGAACCTGCTGCTTACCCAGCGTGAAAACTGAAACTTCAACTGCATCGCCAAGAAAACAAGAGCCTGACACAGAAGTTTACGCAGCAGGGATGTGTTTGCTAGCAGAAGCATTTCTGTTCAGTTTGGTGGCTTAAAACCAACCATTAGCTGAGCATTTGCATTATTTATCCGGACATCTGGGATGTGAGACTCACCAATAGACTCTGAAAGCTTCATAAATGTCTCTGAGACGTCGTTCTTTGGTCCAGGCTGCAATCTCAAGCCCTGTATCTGCACACAAAACACACACAACAAAGAGTTAAAACCTAAAATAAATCAGCACACAGTGTACTGTACACACAAGCACCTTATCAGCTGTTAATGTACATTAAATCAATACTTTCTTCCTTTGCAGGAACATTTGGAAATATAACGCGAGTTTGACATTTAAGGAAAATAAAGCATGTTTTGATTCATGTTGGATTAAAAAATAAATGTTTAATACAACAAAAAATAAAACACAAAAAAAATATTTAATGGTTGAAGTTATAAAACTAATTCCACCAGCAGCATTTAAAAAATATAAAAATATTTTGGGTTTTTTCTGTTTTAAATTTACAACACAAACGAAACAGTAACGATTTTTCCTAAAACTTCCCCTTCAGGTTAAAAAATAAATTCTCCCTGGATAAATAGAAAAGTAGGAATCGTGACGTAATCAATTAATTTCTAATTAAGCGCACTTTCTAATTGACGCAGGCTGACCCGTCTCCTCTTCTTTTTTTGTTTTTGCAGGCCTGCAGAAACTACTGTAACACCACCCCTCCTCTTCCTCCTCTCTGCAGCAGCAACCTGAGATGCTGTGTGTGTGTGTGTGTGTGTGTGTGTGTGTGTGTGTGTGTCGGAGACAAATGTTTAAAAGCCCCCCGTCTCGAGCCCCCGGTGGGGCTGCTGTTGTACACCCGGACACCGCGCTCACCTCGCCGGGTCGTGTCAGCCGCTGGCTCCGTGTTGGTGTCCGCTCCGCGGTCGGACTGTCGCTCGGCTCTGCTGCAGCTTTGTTTTTGTTGCATAGGTTCCTCCACAGCTGCTCCAACCGAAGCCAGGGCTTTAAATACGCCTTTAACGAATATCTGTCGGAAGAAGAGACGTAGCGGCTGGCTTCCGTCAACGTCACGCCTCATTTACATAAAGAGGCGGGGCTGCGGCACACTTCATTTAAAGGGACAGGCTGTCAAAAATGACTCGGTTTGAACTGGTATGACTTCAAATTTGGGCAACTTTTATACGTGTAAAGAAAATCACGTTGTTTTTAGTGTCCAAGCGCCCCCCCCCCCCCCCCCCCCCCCCCCCCAAAAAAAAAATAAATAAAAAACAGCAGCAGAAGCTTGCAATCTTGATTTTTTGTTTAGTTTGTACAAAATATTAATGAGCAAGGTCATATATTTACAACATATATTTTTTTTATCTATTTATCACAGTTTTTGTTTCTTCTGCATCATTTTCATTTCAAGTTCCTGGTTCTAACTTGAAGAATGGACAAACACCAGCGTGCATTAGTGCATCCTTATATCCATTTATGGGCTCTCACGTCCTCTGACCAAGTCCCCCATTGGGACAGGCCGATATATATGGTCGACTAATAAACAGTGGGCCAATATTTACATTTATATATATATATATATATATATATATATCGACCAAAATACCTCTTCAGTAGAGCCAGTTTAAAAACAGGCACATCTGTGGGCAGCCCGGTGCTGCTGCCGAGTTTTATGTATATTTACGTTTCTGACAAATATCTGCTTAATAAATGCTCTAACATTATTTTCAAGTGACGTTTCCTTTTATTCCCTGAATTATATTTAATACTTGGTCAGTTTATTGGTTTTTTTAACTTTGGTTAAATGTATGATTTTAATATAGTGCGGTGCACAAAAACAGTTGGTTGAATTCAGTGTTCAATTACCGATTCAGGTTAAGAAATGTGCATCCAATGTTATAAAGGACATTTTAGCAGACAAATAAGGCAGAAAACGTGTAGATATCTATCATGAAAATCGGCCCAAAAATCAGCAGCACATATCGGCCATTGGCTGACCATGACCTCTAGGTATTGGTAATAGAAAACCCACATCGGTCAATCTAACTAAAAAAGTAAAGGTGACAGTACCTTTTCTTCTGAACTTGGTCATTTCCTTTAGGAGCAAGCTAAAAACCTTTGTTTTTAATTCTGTTTAATGTATATTGTGTTTTTATTTCTTTTCAAATTCTGTGAAGCCCTTTACCATTGTTCATCTTGAGCGGTACTATAGAAATACAATTTTACTAACTCGTAACAGTTAATGATGTCAGCCATCATTTTGAGCTCAATTTTATTTCTAGGGCATTCCAAGACCACATACATGGTGTTTGATGGCCTCAAAGTGCTGTCTTGACCATCAAAACTGGGTACCGCAACTTTAAATAATCAATTTTGTTGTATTTTGCTTTTTGACTTTGCAAAGTCATCTTATTTTTTTCTCTAATATACACTCTTAGATTTTGTTTTGTTTTGCAATTTGTGTTCATGTTTATTTTCATAAAATTTTTTTAAATATCCCCCAAACTCTTACATTAGTATATCAGCACAAGTTAATTCCCAAAGAGCTATGCATCTCATCTTTTAGGCAAGAAGGACTGATCCTGGATCTGTTGGAGGTTTTTTCCCCATTGAGAATGAATTTTTCTTCCCACTGTCGCCCATTGCCTTGCACGATTAACACAGAACAGCATTGCTTTTCCAATATCACTCCCTTCTTGTAGGTAATTTTATAGATTAACAGAACTCAACATACCTACCACTGAGGCAGAGAGCATGCTGGGAGATTACCAGCTATTCCTAAACAATCGCCGTCCCAGCCGCACAGCTTTGCAACAACAGAGAAGATTCTAAACACCAGAGGCCTTGAGGTGAAAAACACTTGCATCAACTCCACAGGGAGGTTCTTCGTGGATCGGGCAGCCCCTGTAGGGAGTCGGTGTTTTGCTCAAGGACACTTGAGCAGGGCGGACTCTGTCTCTTTAGCTTTGTTTTGTCTTCCACCGTTCTGGCCGAGCAGGGAGTCCAACAGCTTGACACGAAGTACGATACAATGATCTGTTGATTTACAGCTAAATCAGTTTATATGAGAATTAGCTTAAATGTGATCATGAAATTATTATTTTAAAAAGAAAAGATGACTTTGGTAACACTTTACAATAAGGGTTCCTTTATTAATATTACTTAGTGCATTATTAAGCATTAATAAACTATTAATAAAGTATTAACAACTGCTTAGCCAAATTATGTAATGCATTAAGCAGATGCCCTCTGTCCTAACCTTAAGGACACTTAATAGTTAACAATAATGGTAACATTAATAAGGGGACTCTTTGTTTGTTAATGCTTAATAATGCACTAAGTAACGTTAATAAAGGGACTCTTATTGTAAAGTGTTACTGTGGCTTTAAAATTTATTTTTGAACAAATTTGATAAGGAGTGAAAATTAAAATCTGACTTTTTAACAGTACTGCCACTTGTTGACTAGAAAATTTGCAAAATTTTCATCTGATTTGGGATCAAACAGCGCCCTCTGCTGACAAACTCAAATAAAAGTCACAAATACAAAATCTAACTTCATTAAATTGAGATAATTATTTTGTATAGTCTGTGGCTTTCTAGTTTTAGTCTTCCATGTATATATATATATTGTAGTTTATTGTGCTCATTTCATTTTATCTTATCTGTACAATGTTATTTTACTTCTTGTGAACTGGACTAAGAGTCCAGAATAAAGGCTACTTCACTTGACTATTGTATTAGTTTTACTGCCTTAGTTTTGGTCACCTTACACTTCTCGTTTAATAAATGTTTACTTAGTAATTCCTGGTTAGCATTCTTACCCACTCAAAGTACCACCATTAGTCACCAGCCACTCTTAGTTTACGACTCAACGTCTTATTGAAATTCTGTTAGTTTCTAGTTTTAGTACTGCTGTGGTTTTGGTCACCAGGGGTGGACTGGGACGACTATTCGGCCCTGGCATTTCTGCGTCAGAGCGGGGGAGGTAAGTTGGACATGGCCCACATTGGGTAAGCGGCCCATCTGGACGATGCCAGATATGCCAAATGGCCAGTCCACCCGTTGGTCACCTTAGTAATTCCTGGTTAGCCTTCTTACCTACTCAGTCACCAGCCACTTTTAGCTTTCTACTCAATGCTGTTAGTCTTCTAGTTTCAGTCTTTAATGTTTTATATGTAATTCTATTATTTGTTTTGCTCTTTTTTGTAGTTCATTGTACTAGTTCAATGCATTCGTTTTGGTCACGTTTAGTTTTATCAGTGCTTCACATACTAATTCCTCGCTGGCCACTTTTACTTTTCTACTCAATGCCTCATTGATATTCTGTTAGCTTTTGAGTTTTAATCTTCAATGTTCAATATGAAATGATTATTTTTGTGTTTGTTTTGTAATGTTTGTGCTGTTCTTGCTGCTGTAAAGCAAATTGCATTGCCTTTGTGTAAGAAATGTGCTACATAAATAAAGCTGTCTAGTCTAAAACTAGCATTTTATAGGTTTCCATAACACTTGGGGTGCTACTGTTTAAAAATAACCCACATTTGTCACCATTAATGTTATTAAAGGGTTCCTAGTTTAGTTTGACATATAGAAATGTAAAAAAAAACACTCAGTCTTCTTTAAAAATGATATATTGGCTAAAAGAAGGTGTTAACGGTTTAATGTCAAGTTTTACAAAAGTTGGTTGCAAAAAAGTCATAAATAGCTTTTTGAGTTATTTGTAATAATTTTACAATCATGTTTTTTCCATATCTTCTGTACAGAATTTCAACAAAATAATAAAAAGCCTTTGGACTGATGTTGATATTTAGTAAAAAAAATAAAAAGATGAATCAAAAATACTTTGAGAAGTAAATGTTTGGAAATAATCTAAAAAAGACAAAGTCAGTTTATTGTTTCAGAACGGATGCAAATAACACTATAAAAATGACATCAAGTTAGAACACAAGTGAATATAAATATTAATCAACACAAGTGAAACATTCCGTCTTTTTCAACATTAAGGCACTTAAAATGTAAGAATTTTGACCTTTTTTTCCTTAAAACCACTGAAACAAACGGTAGAAACTAATAAATTATCATACAGACACTTTTGGCTTCTTCTGAACACGTTTTCTCTGATACTCATCCGCTCCACTAGTCCAGTTCCCACCACCAAGCATCATCGTGTTACCATTAAAGCCCAACTTCCATCCAAACAAACTCCCGTCGAGGCGTTCCCACCGTGCTGCTGAAACCTCCCTCCTCATTCCTGGAACTACAGATTTTCATATCAACCTCACAGCTGGAGGTGAAGCCCTCACAGAACGTTCCCACATTGCACACGGCCTACAAATAAAACATAAACCTTCAGAGGACTCCACAGCATGCAGCACTGTGCTCAGATTTTGCATTTCAGTCGTTTTAATTCCTTCATCTTACTAAATAATCCTTTTTCTTTTCTTTGTAAGAAGCGGGAAAAGCTTCACGCCGGCTGATCCTTCATGTAATCGAATTCCTTCATACGGATTTTCCCTTTATTATCATTTCCAACCTTCGAGTCTTTTGCGGTTCAAACCAAACTTAAGTCATCCAGAACTCCTACTCCACCTTCCAGATGGCGATCTTCCCGTCCTGTTTCCCGGCTCCACTCAGGACGTAGCGATCTTCAGCGGAGCACAGCGCCGTCACCTTGTCGCTGTGGCCGTGGAGCTCCTTCAGGACCTCGTAGCGCTCCGTGTTGATGATGTAAACCTTCCCTTTTGTTGAGCTGAGGCTCAAACCACCAACCCACACCTGGAGAGAATGGACAGGTGATGCTGCTGGATTCCACCCCGCTGCAACATTTAGAGGACGGAGTGTGCTTGTTGTGTATTAACCTGGTTTTTAACTTTAATCATGCCGAAGCAGCCGATGCAGTCTGGAAGCACCATGCGGTGGAACAGCCTGATAGTGTCCTTAATGTGCCAAATACACACCTCTGTGGAGTCTCCAAACACACACCACAGCTCCTCCCGCTGGCGCAAACGGGAGAAACACAATCAAACTTTTAAGCACACACAAAAAAACAAACAAACAAACAAACAAACAAACACTGCCTGTTACCTCAGGTAAAAGCAAAGCGAAGCTTAAAGTGGCTCTTTGATGTTCTGGAACGTTTGTGCGCTGCTTTAAAGAACCGTTCCTCCACACCTCCATTATACTATCTCTAGAACCTTAAAGGAGCAAAATGGACACCCAGAGTCAGAAAACATGCAAACATGCAGAAAACGTCAGAGAGAACAGTGGAACTCACAACACCAGAGCGTTTTGCTGCAGCTGTGCACGGACAGCAGGCGGTCACAGGACAGACGGAACTGCTTCTTCACCTGGAGGATTGGAACACCAGTCGGTACTGAAGCCATAAAGCTGTTTTTGGGAATATTTCTGCCTCGTTTTTAGTGGGAACAAAGTTCGGTTGTGACCTGACCTGTAGAGTGGAGACGTCCCAAGCCATGATGGTTCCCTCAGCGCTGCAGGAGTACGCCACCTTGTGGCTGCAGGACACAACACACGTTAGATATCCTCAATTATTTATAAATGACTTATAAACTCTAAAAAGTAACAAAGTACATATATATAACTGGAAGTACTTAATCAGCACGTATATACAGACGTGGGCAAAGTTGTTGGTACCCTTCAGTCAATGAAAGAAAAACCCACAGAAATAACTAGAATCTGACAAAAGTAATAAAAATTCTATGAAATGTAACCAGTGAAAGTCAGACGTTGCTTTTCAATCATGCTTCAACGGAATTCATTTAAAAAATAAACTTGTGGAACAGGCCTGACACACATGATGGTATCCATAACTTCATATTTTGTTGCACAACCTTTTGAGGCAATCAAACGATTCCTGTAACTGTCAGTGAGACTTCTGCACCTCTCAGCAGGTATTTTGGCCCACTCCTCCAGTTGTCTCAGGTCTGAAGGGCGCCTTTATTATTACTTTTGTCAGATTCAAGTTATTTCTGACGTTTAGTTTCAGTTTGTTTATTTCCACTCGGCGAATTTCATTCATCATTAATTCACAATACAGACATAAAACACAAATCTTGCAAGTGGAAAAAAAGGGGAGGAAGAATAATCTTATATAACCTACCCCCTTCTACTGAATACAAAAAAAATTACAAAATGGCCGTATACACAACCTAGCATACATCTTTCTTTTCTTTGCACATAATCAAATCACATCAATACCCTTCATCATTAACTTATCACATCATAGGATTTTATCATTTTCTCTTTATAAAGTTTCTTAAATAGATCAGTGGTTGGACATTTTTTCAAGTCATCATCCAAGTTATTCCATAATTTTACTCCATATACTGAAATACACATTTGCTTTAATGTTGTTCAAACAAATATTCTTTTAAACTCAGACTTCTTTCTATATTTTTCATCACTTGTGATCAAAACAAAAAACTTCTGTAACTTTTTCTGTGACCATTGTGGGTTTTTCTTTCATTGACTGAAGGGAAACAACTATTTTGTCCATGTCTGTACGTCCAATCTGTAACGTCAAAGTGTTATCAGATCATTACTACTACTGATGATGAAGATAGCGATAAGGAGAGGGAAGAAGATGAGGAGTAGGAAGAGAAATAGAACAAGGAGCACGAGAAGAAGAAGTAGGAGGGGACTTTTCATGTTCTTCTGGACCAGGAGATAATGATCCTACACCTACAGCCGGGACTTTCTCCAGCAGGTTTAACAATCTTCACTGAAACACGAGACATGCTGGTCATTAACTCAAAGATCTGTGGGTCCAACAGGATAAACGAGTGATTCACGTGACCCTGAAGATCTCAGGTCCTTCACGAGACCTGAGGAGGACTTTTGAATTTTCAACAACAAATAAATTCCAGTTCTGATCCAACTCTCTGGACGAGTCACATAATGAAACATTTATGATATGCGGGAGTATTTCCAGTGTGGATTCTAGGTTTAGTGGCTGATCTGAGAGCAGCTGCGTCTGTCACCTGTACTTGTCGGTGTCCAGGGTCAACCCGGTGACCTCTGCCCTGTGTTCAGTCAGCTGTCTGTTACACACCATGGACACGATGCTGATGATGTAGATAACGCAGTCCTCAGAGCCCACCCACACCTGATCCTGGTCCACTCCCAGCATGCAGTTCTGCAACAAAGTCATCAGGTGGTTTTAAAGCACAGTACCTAACCTCTCCACTAGGTGGCAGGAGCGCTCAGATAAAAAACTGACAACATCTGAGTTTGTTTTGCTAAACATACGTGAACATTATGCATTAAAGAAACAGAAGTTTGAACAATAATATGACTTCAGAGGCGTGTGTGATGAGTATCTGTCTGGGTTGTGTCGTTTTAAACACGAAAACCTTTTCATTTTCTCTAAAAGACATTTATTTTGTAACTTTTCTGGTAATCCTAACTATTAGCAGGCGTGCTGAACACATTACACACTAATTGAATCTAATCAGGACAGACTCATGACACCGTGATGGGATCTGTTGTGTTCAGGACTAACGGACCATCAGCTGCGACTAAAGGTGACTTAAAATAGACCCGTTTGGTTAGTCATGGGGAAAAAAGTGACCTCATCCTGGCTTTTCTTGAAGCGGTCAACACTCAGAAACTATAAATATAACAACAATCTGTACTTTGTCTTCGTCTTCTTGCTGCTCTTGCATCTTAGTGCATTTGTGAGTTTTTTCTCACCAGCTTTGCATTCCCAACTTGACATGTTTGTATGAGGGACCAGCTGGAGGCGTCAAACACCATCACCTTCCCCCCACTCACAGACACCCAAAGCTGACCTGAAACAAACAAAAAACACACAGAAAGTTTCATCTTGGAGCATTTTTATCCCAAACACACCCGTCTCCCGTCTGCTGGTGTGAAAAATAACAAACAGTTCTGGAAATGTCTGAACAACCCAGTCATTTAGAAGAAAACACTCTTTTTCTTATTTACTCCAACATCTAGATGGATAAAAACGCTGCTGGTGGAAAATTTAAAAAAGTACGTCAAAGTAGGAGCAGAGGAGTAAAAAAAGTAAGAGAAATGTATAAAGAGAGGGCCGTGTGTGTGTGTGTGTGTGTGTGTGTGTGTGTGTGTGTGTGTGTAGGGGGGAAACCGAATTCAGTGACCTATATTCCAACCAGAGAGGGTGGCATGAATAGATGTGTTCTTTTCACCAAGGAGGGGATGGATGCAGAAGAACTGTGCTGCTCCTGTTAGTGGTGTGTGTGTGTGTGTGTGTGTGGGGGGGGGGGGGTCGCTCTGCCCCCAGCATGTTTAAAGTGGCCCCAGACGTTTTCACACTGAAGGTCAGGGCTTTGTTGGTCTTTTTCCGGTTTTGCCGCCACCCAAAAGAGGCAAACAAACAAACAAAGGCCGGTGAATCTTTTGCTCTAACACGTAAAGTGTAGCACGAATCTGTTTAAAGGCCAAGTTCACTGACAAACCGCTTTGTTATTTTTAAAACATGATCGTCACTCTGAGTTTAACGTGTAGACTGAACGTGAAAACAGTCTTCTACCCCTATTTCCTGCATTAGCTTCTGATAGAGAACACATGGGGAAAGCTTGGATTAGAAAAGACGCATTCATGGACTCACCCATCTTGGCTCACGACGAGAGAGTAGAGTACGTCTCGGCTAGTAGAAGCTAACCGTAAACTCTTCTTTCAACTGGTCGTGAAAGCAGCGCGTAACGTAATAGCGGCGTTTTACCCACAAGCTCATTCCCAACCGGGAGCGTTTCAGAAGTGAAACGGGAGCGAAAGCGTTCCACACAGCTGATCCTGTGAGGTCACAAAATCACGCGTGATTTCAGAAGTCCACACAACAAGCAAGGAGAAAGACAGCTGTGTGTATCATACCAGGTCTGTGGCTTACTTTCTGTTCTGTTTACATCGCCTACAGGGGAAACGACATACGTTTAGCTGCACGTGACTTTTATTTTGAAAGTTTACGGATATTTTACACTGCTTTTGTATTCGACTTCCTGCCTGGCCTGATCCAAACTGCAGAGTTTGTCATGTTTTGGAAGCGTAGCGCGTCAAAAATAGACTTGAAACGTAATGATGGCGTCCCTTTGCTTCTGTGACTCGTCCAAAATGTTACACTTTGCTGCCGGTGGAAATAAATGAACTCATCCACTATAATTGCGGCGTAGTGCGTTTCACAGCTGTTTTGCGACGCTTTCACGTCCAGTGGAAAGAAAGGGTTAGCATTAGCAACTCCACCACACAGCAGAACTCCTCCAGGCTTGTGTTGCTTGTGGAGATGAAACATCAGCGTTGCAGAGCAAACAGAGTCAGTGGTAGAGTCGTGTTGCTGTTAGCCAATCAGAGGAGAGACGTCTGAATATCAGGAAGTAAGACTCTAAATCGTGTCGTGTGAAACTCAACTCATCTCAGACTCACTTCTATTTCCTGAAACTGGAGCGCCAGAGCTTATTTTCCCACAGAGATCGACTTACAAGGCATTCTTTTAGAAGAGAAACCTCTGAAGATGCGTTAAAAAAACAAGTGAACTTTAAATGTGACCAGGAGAAATATCATTACATCGATGTTTTTTTAGTACTTTTTACCAAAATTCTAACTAAACATAACTTTAGCTGTGGAAAGTAAGATTCAGCCTTGTGTGTGTTTGTTAGCATTTTCATTTGAGCAATTAAAACATTAAAATGTGACGCTTGCATGAGGGAAGGAACAGAATAAAATGAGAAATAAAATAAATTTTTTCAGTTTTTACTGTGAACCAGCTCAAAACTGTTCTAATTGTAAAATAATAAAGTTGATTTAGACACCCAGTTTCCAGCTGTTGGGAAGCTTCCAGCTGCTCTACCAGACGTACCGCCGACGTGAAAACCGGCTTTAATTTATTTCAGAGTCATCAAAAAACAGCAGCTTTAGGATTAACGTTTAAAAACAATCAGCTCACGCCGACACTGAGTTCCACTGAGATCAACTTCCTGTTCATGACTCCATTCTTTCAGTCGCTGAAGGAAAAGTTGATTTCTCAGCATGTTTCTAAATTTCTCTCTCGTACTTTCCAAAGGAGGAAGTGATGCTTCATGTGCAGCTTTACGTGTTTTTTTGCTACAAGTCAAAGTTTAACTACATAGATGTGAAAATGTTCTGCTTCTTCAAACAGCCAATCAAATCACAGAGTTCCCTGCCAACCAATCAGAGAGTAGAGGACCCAGACACCTGTCACCATGGTGGTAATAAGAACCCTGTGCGTGCGTGTGTGTGTGTATACCTGGTGTGTACAGGAGTACATCCACAGCCTGAGGTGCAGCCAGTTCCACGGAAACATTAATTTTATGTTTCAGCGTGTCTGCTGTTGTTTTAGGAATCATCATGGGAACTTCAGACACACAGAGTAAAAGAAAAATCATCTTTAACATCAAGATGACAAATATTCAGAGAATATCCTCCAGAAAACTACAAAAAATAATCTCAGGACTGACTCTGAGGAGTTGTGAGGTTCCTACATAAAAACGATGAAGAAAAGAGACGTAACCTGAGTGACATCATCACGAAGTGTTCCCTACCTTCCATCTTGATGCGGTCGAAGTGAGCTAGCTTGGAGGCAGCGTAGATGGCCTTGCTGCTCTGAAGGCTGCCCACCACAGCGTCCATCAACAGGGCGTTGGTCAGAGCCTGCTGCATGTACTGAGGGTCCTGGAGAGAATGAAACATGGACGAATATGCGCTAGCATCACAGCAGGAAATATGACAAATAAGGATTTGCTAAAGTTACTTAAAGAGGACCTAGAATGTAAACCAACATTTTCCTTGTTGTTGTTGAATAAGACAGCTTGGGTGGTCAACAGCAGCATGCCAAAAGGCCAAAGCCATGTGTGACCTACTTTTTATGTAAATTAGAAAGTTGAAAAAGGCGAGAGAAAAACTTCTGTTCTGAGAAAGCCTTCCTTAACACGTCATAAGGGGGAGCCACGCCTCCTCAAACCTGCATGTCTCCAGTGTCTGAGGCCTTCTGGGGAAACCAACCAATCAGCAAGCAGCTCATTATCATATTCATGTCCTGGCCGAGTGGGAGGGGCAAACAGCTCTTTTCACTGAAGGCCTGAGTAAGGGGGTTTAGAATGGCCTGTATCAGGGCTCCTGGGACAGATGAAAGCCAAAAAAAAAATCTTATGCTTTTCAGAGGCTCAAAGCTCTGTTTTAGATTGTTGATTAACTGCATTCTAGGTCACCTTTAAAAGGGAAATAAAGCATCAATGCCAGAATTTAGTTTAAGATTAAGAAAACTCTCATCTACGACTAATTTTACGGTTCAGATTAAAAGCTGGCAGCACAGAGAGGATAAGAGGAACTGAGACATTTGTGTTAAACTACTGAACCCTGAATCCCCTAAAGACGACGCAGGCGTTCTGCAATATTTATTCTGTGCAACTCAGACCTGTTTTTAATATTTAGCAAATCTGGACTTTAGTGTGTCTTTAAAAAAAGAAAGTTACATTAAAGAGCTGTTAACACGCTAAGCTATTGCTTTCAAACTGGTTTCAATGATTCTTGAGGTAGAAACTTTACCAACTTTAGATTTGACAGTAATCTGCGTCTCTGACCAGAAACAGCACTTAACAGTTTTTTGGGACGGGTAGGTTCACTAGGTGGAGATCTCTATCAGCTTTATGACAATAGCTGCTTACTGTTCTTGTAGCTAATATAAAGGCTAGTAGTTAGCATTTTTAGTTCACCAATCGTCAATAAAAAGCACAAGAAAAATAAGAAGTTTGCTATTTTTGTTGGCATCACGGCGCAGCCTGGAGGTAAAAGTAACAGAGTAATGTCTTAGGAGGTGAAGCAAAGAGCTAAAACCAGAGTGAACATCAGCGCGGCCTACGCTAGCTTGAAGGAGGCTACGAAACCACGGGCTGATGGTGACCTGGCTTTGTTGCTACTGGACTTTTAAGTAATAATTTTTTTGTCCAACAGTGTGGATCCTTTTACTTCGTGGTTTATGACTTGTTAGCATTAGCTTGTTGTTAGCGCTAGCTACAGCAGGCTGCAGCAGGGTGGTTTACCACAGTTGTAATTCCACTTTCAACCAGTAGGGCGGAGGAGCAGGAAACTCTTTTGTGTTACTTTAAGTTATTTCTTTTAAGATGTTTCTCTGTTTTTTATTTTCATTTCTGTTTTTTATGACCTTGGTAATACAAAAAAGCAAGAGGAAATACAAACTTCACACCAAAAAAACAAAAGGCTCAGGTCTCAGGAGGGAGGTAAAAACAGAACAAGTGTGTGAGACAGAGTACAGATGTGCCCTCTGGTCTCACAAAGGAAACCTTCTGTCTGAGCTCAAGTGTGCATATTTTCATCATTCACGCTGCAAGGAATTTAACCACACCCACTAAGTTCACTGAAGTTCACAGCCAAGCATGCATGAATGACACACACACACACACACACACACACACACACACACACACACACACACACGCACACACACACACACACAGCCTCACCTTGTGTCGGTCAGCAACTACTCGGCCGGCCCACATTTCTTTAACCATCAGGTTCCACAGCTCCGTCTCTGTTTTCAGATTTGCCTCGAACGCCTCCTTCCTTCCATGAACTCGAAGCTTCAAACTAGGAATTCTCAGGAGTAGGAAGGGAGCAGAGGAAACCTTCACCTCCTAGAAGGAAACACGTTGTGTTTTAACATTTCTGACGACCGGCCACGGCTTTGTGGAGTTTTGTTTTCCTCTCACCTCTAAGTCTCGGTACTGTGCCACCTCCACGTATCCTGGCCGACCGTCGGTCAGGAGGAAAAGCCGTCGTTGTGTCATGGCTATCTTCCCCACGCCTCGGCTCGTCTTCACTGAGGACGACAGCTTAAAGACGCACTCTTCTGCGTCGATGTGCTCCACAACCGATGGTGGCAGGCAAACCTGGATTGAATTTTATCAATGACTCAATAACAAAGAGAAATTCACAACTGGGACAAAAATGTAACGATGCATCTCCTCTAAAACACAACAGGACTCAGTAATAAACATTGAACCTCTTGAGCTTCGGCCTCGGTCTCCTTCCAGATGGTGTAAAACACCCGAAATAAATCTGGACCAACCTGCTTCTGATGACCTGAAACAAAACAAACAAATTCAACACGTTTTCAGGGACGGAGCAGGTTTGTTTGAACAGCACAGACATCCGGTCGGTGTATGCCAGCAGAGGGAGCAGCTGGAGGCTGTTTTCACTGCAGCACCACACCTGTGCACCACCTCGCCCCCAACATGCATCCTACTGGGATACAACAGTAGAAGATAGAGCAAAAATAAGTCCAGCTCTGCACAGAAAAGTTGTTGTTTCAGGAGGGAGTGACTGGTCTAAAAGTGTTCAGGGTAAACTCTCCCCATCTCTTTATCCATCTCAGGTTGTAGGTGTAAAAGAAAACCTTGCTTGTTATGACAACCAGCCTGATGGAACAACCTTTTTGTTCCCGTCAGCATACAGAATGAAAGATAAGATCTCACTCTAATCTTAATTCCTGTAGCTAAAAACAAGATTTTAGTAGACAAAAGACTCTTGATTAAAGTCTTAACCGTCCTACTTTTAGCTTTAATCTAAATAAATATTCCTTCCTTGTGTGTTTTCTTGTAAACTAAAGCCTGAGCTCACATGAATGATCCTGTTATGTCTATAGAGGTGCATGAGAACCTTTGTGGAAGGAGTGAGGCAATGATTAACCCCAGGAAGAAATGTTTGGCAGAAAAAAGAAAGGAGTGGTGGAAGAAAATGTTCGTTCGTGTGTGTGTGTGTGTGTGTTTCGGCTGAGGCTGTTAATCCAACACTTTAGAGTTTATGAAAGAAACTCTCCAAAACTGGTCGAGCTGTGAATTTTAATACGGAATTACATGAAACTACACGCTTCTAAGTGCAAACACACACACACACATTCTCGTCTTGCATATGTTGTGAGGACAGTCATTGACTTCCATTCATTTTAGTGACTGGATTGCACCTAACCCTAACCAGTCTACCCCTAACCCTAGCCTTAACTAAAACTTAATTCACACCGTAACTCTAAAACTAACGAGTAGCGCTCTGTAACGTTGCACCAAAGTGAGGACCAGGCAAAAGGTCCTCACTTTGATGTATAGACAAGAACACACACACACACACGCGCGCCTTACCAATAGTCAGAGCATCAAACAGCCGGTGAATGGTTCCTTGGTCTTTCACTATTCCCGACTCCTGAACACATTTCACGAACTCCTGTAACGGCATGTAGGTTTTCGGTAGCTGGAAGCGCTTTATGGCACCTTCGTCGTGCTTGCTGCCCTTGATGGCGCGCTCCCGCTCCTGTTCCCTCTTCACCCGACTTAAAAGACTTTTGATGTCTGGTCGTCTGTCGCCCTGCGGGGAGATTCATGCATTTATAGCTAAAGTGCTGCTCTGCGTGTTGGTCAAACACCGAACCTTGGCTAAGCTCTGGAACAGTTTAGTCAGGAGTGTTGATATAAAAACAACAAGGCCACGTAAACACTGAAGACTCAACAGCTTCTAATGAAACTTTCTAAAAGTAATCACTGGATGAACAACTTCCACTGATCATCTTTTGGAGTCAACCCAATTCAAGATGGCCACCGCAGCCTACTGACGTTAGCAAACACAAAAGATGCAACAAATCAGCTGATTCTACAAACATGGCACTAGTTGAGAGTAATTCAAGACACATTATTGTTAGAGTTGTACTAAAATAAACGGGCTTATTGTTCTGAACTGACCTGTAAGCGTTCCGCTTCTGGAAGGGAGGCAACCAAAGACTTGACCATCTGGGAGGGGAAAATTTCTGCGTCTGTCTTGTAGAGGCTCTGGAAGTCCTCTAAGGCATCCAGACGCTTGTTGGACACGGTGTTCACCAAACCACGCAGGTAATGATACCTGAACACAGAGGGGTGAGGTGTGGTTCAAAGAAGAGTTTATTTAAAACCACTGACCCGTAAAACATCAAGATACGATGTAAAAATAAAAAAAACAATACAAGTCCTGAGCAATGACTTGTTATTCTAGTTAATGATTTCACACAAACAATGAAGCAGCCTCTGCACCAACAGAGTGACTTTAAATCAAAAGCAGTAGCTATTACACATATTAATAAACTCTTTGTTAACAGCAGAAACCACTACAACTTGAAGCTCTGCATCTTCTCCGTACCTGGCCAACAGAGCAGACTCCTCTGGTGGTGTCATCTCGATAGCCTTCTTCAGAGAAGCGACCATGTCGTTGTAATAATTCTGGACATACTGGTAAGCCAGTGGTGGGGGGAACTCCGGAAGACGAAACACCTTCACGGGTTTCTGAGAAAGCTTCAGCCCTGGAGATAGATAAATATAATTCAAGCGATTCCTAATTTTTTATTTCGGTTTTCATTACTGGAACTGACCCGTATCAGGAGTCATCTTGCAGACGGACTGAGATCTGTTGCCGTTGATGCTGTGGAGCGTCACAGATTCATGGATGGGTTGATCCAGATTAGGCAGACTGGCTCCCAGTCTTTTGCTCAGTCTACGGTCTGGACTGGTGTACATGCTGTAGCCGCTACGGGACAGCTCGGACATTGGAGGACGGCGGGGAGACTCCGTCATTGCACGATTCCTGCACGAGGAGAATTCGGAGAACAGTTCTAAAGACCACGACTGGACAAAAATGGTCAGATGAAGCTCAAAGTAAAAGTTTAATAATAAGTAGTACCACAGGGCTCTATCCTCGGACCACTTGTTTACTACCTACTGCCATTAGGGTTGATCTTTTGCAAATACGGCATTAAATTCCAGATTGCAAGGTATATTTCCCACTGTGGCAAGAATCAATGCATTCTATTCAGTCTCTTCTGAATTGTTTGGAAGACATCAGGTCTTGGATGACTTTGAATTTTCTAATCTTTAATGAGAAGAATGAGTTCAGTCTTTAGACGTAGTAGTGAGACGGATTTGATGAACCACTGTTATGACCTTTCTTCATTAGTCCCGTACAAGAGATGGTTGTTACCGATCTGGGGGTAAAATTAGATGTGGCTCTCAAAATGGATGAGCAAATAAATGCTGTTGTGAATTCATACTTCTTTCAATTACGTTGACTGTCTAGGATAAAACCTCTGTTGTCCAGAGCTAATTTAGAAACAGTTATCCAGGCTTTTATTATTTCAAGACTGGATTACTGTAACTCCTTGTATGCTGGAGGAAGTAAGGCTTCATTTGTGTGTTCAGCGCTTTTATGCTGCGTTCAGCAATTTGGAAAATCTTGAAAGTTATGGAAAGCATTTTAAAAATAAAGGTGATTGGTCAACGAATCCAAAAAAATAACTGACCAAGGCTAAAAAAGGCAAATCTTTTCAGAGAGCTCAGTGACTGATCATCCATAAAACCAGCAAAAACATTTTTACAAAGAGTTCATACCAACTCACAAACTGCAGAACAACAAAAAATGTCCCGTAGCATGTTCTGTCTGAAAACTATTATATAACTAATCATTTTCTCCTGTCTTCAGTCGCCTGGTTCCTTTTGTCCCCTGGCTGTGACATCACTCCATCCTAGTACCTGGGCACCTGGTTACGCGTCATCTGCTCCATGCGAGTGAAGGTGTCCCTTTTCCTGTTCAGCCTGTCTCGCAGGAATGAGTGAAAGATATGAGTTTCTAATACCTGAGGACAACAGCACAGGGAAACACAGTCACGGTTCTGCTGAGTGTGTGTGTGTGTTGCTGTATGCATTTGTATGAATGAGCAACGATACCTTCTTGTAAAACAGCTGATCTTCAGGTTCCCTTGTTCTCAGAAACTCTTCGCTGTTAAAGACTCTGTGTTCGTGGTTTAGAAAGTCCTGGACTCCCCTGATCAAAACAAACACCACATCGTGTGATTTTGGAGAATGTCCATTTTTAATAAACGGGCCATTATAGCTGAGACTCACCTGAAGATGTTGACCACTAGCTCCAGGGCGATGTTTTGTATCTGGGATTTAAGATTCCTCTGCCAGCTTCTGCGTTGGGACCGAAGAGAGTTGATGTCCGTGCCCGCTCCGAGGTGGCACAGCTCCAGGTCGTAGTGAAGCTGGAGGCTCTCTGCTCTGAACAACCACAACATGTAGACACGAGTCCAGTAAGGTGTCAAATCACTGATCTTAATTAAGTGCTGTTAACATTATTCGGCTGATCACTACATGTCCTCCAACGGCCGTGCTCAGGAACGTTGGCTACAGTCCCTTGGACGTTAAACTTCTGATGAATCTGTGCAAAAGTGTTCAGAGGAACATCAAGCTGCTTGGAGATGGTCTTCTAGCCTTTACCTTTGACATGTCGGTCCATAATTGTGTTTCTGATCTCCTGAGATAACTCTGTGCTCATATTTCTGTGGTCCATGATCAGTGTGGTACACCCCATGAGACCCAACAGCACTGTGACTACCTTTCACTCTTTAAAGTCCCATTAGTCATCATCACACACTGGTGAAATTATCCGCATCTGACCTATCCCTGTGGGGAGCGGTGAGCTGCAGCGGTGAGCTGCAGCAGTGGCCGCGCTCAGGAACTATTTGGTGGTTTAATCCCCCCAATCCAACCCCTTAATGCTGAGTGTCAAACGGGGAGGCATTTGGTCCCATTTTAAATAATAAAGCCATATAATGGAAAGATTTGTTTGCCCCACCCACTTGACCAGGACATGAATATTATATGAGCTGCATGCTGATTGGCTGGTTTGTCCTGATGGCTCCTGGACGGGGTTCAAGGACTGCAATCCAGTTGCAATTCATTGTCTGGATATTCCCAGTACATCTTGGAATGTGAGTACTCCGACATCCTTCTTTGTTGATTTCCTCTCGTTCAACAATGACCTTAGCAGTAGCTCGAGCTAGCAGTAGCAGTAGCTTGGGCTAGCATTAGCACTAACTTGAGCTAGCATTAGCAGTGGCTCGGGCTAGCATTAGCAGTAGCTTGAGCTAGAATTAGCAGTAGCTCAAGCTAGCAGTAACTCGGGCTAGCATTAGCAGTAGCTTGGGCTAGCATTAGTAGTAGCTCAAACGAACATTAGCAAGTAGCTCAGGCTAGCGTTAGCAGTAGATCAGGCTAGCTACGGTTCACATAACCACGACCAATGTTTATATATTGCTGATACTGAAGTGGGTTGGGACATGCTAATTTGAGGGTGTGTCTCTAAGCTTACGACGTGTTTAACCAGCTTTTCTCCGCGGTGATTACATCACTAATCTATAAAGGAAAACAGGTTGGAGACGGCACAGCCTTTTTGGTATGCTACATTAGACAACCAAAGCTGCCTATACTCAACAGCAACAAGGAAAATGTGGTTTTAAATTCAGATTCAATTTTCAGAACAGATGTTGCTTATTTCAGCAAAACAAAGTCAAACCACATTCTGTACATATTTCAGATGCATTGCTTTTAAAGAACTTTTTGCTTGAATTATTTATGATGAAACAAAAGTTTTACAGGCAGCAATGAAAAATGTTGAATCCAGTTTTCCTAGCAAGAGGACAGTCTGTAATGTGGTTTGAATGTGTTACCTTGACGTAAAGCACTCTGCTGCAGCTGCAGGGATAGAAGGTAGGTCGATGGTCTCGGACCACGATGACTGAACGATGCCTTCATCAACGTTCACTAGGATCAGGTCTTCTGTCTCCTGCAAATGGTACAGTGGGTACAATTCAACAACGAGAAGGTCTCGGGAGTGAAGAACAAAGAGCTACAGTAAAAATGTGAACTCAGCTTTAAGCAGACAAGGAATAAAGATGAACACAGCTGGGAAAAAGCTGCTATTGTTGAATTTTGAATATGATTTTAAAGACAAAGACCATTTGATTTGCACAATATACATTTAAATCGCTGCATTTTTCACATTTATATCACTGAGAAACATCATAACCAAAAAAATCTATGCTAGTTTTCTCACAGCAGCAATTTCTTCAAAATGGTTTATGTGACATCCCATCAGGAAGGCTGTAGGAGCCATGAGGAAGTCCAGCATTCCTCTCGCCAACACAGGAACATAAGGCTGCTGCCAGGAGAGTGGCTGGGATAAGATAAGGCAGATTAACAGTTTGAGAATGTTCCTTTAAACAAAAAGCCATCCAACGTGGTTCCTGAACAAACCTGCAGATATAACAGCAGACTCTCTGCTACCAGAGTAAGTCTGGCCCAGTCGGAGGAGAAGAAGACCATCCTCTGCTCTTGGAGGAGGCAGGAGAGCACCTGGAAAACAAAGGAAATACATCATTCCCCATTGTTCATCTTGTTTTATGTTACAGAAGACGTTTGGGTCATCCCTGTTACCAGGAGCAGAGCCGAGTGAGAGAAGCAGAGAAGTGGAAGATGAAGATCGATGTCGACAACAGGACTGTCCTGATCCTCGACGGATGGAAGAACCACTTGAAGAGGACGGAGACTGAAAGACTGATGATCAGAAACACGGTTTACATCCATCAGAAAGATAAATAAACATTAAAATGAGGAAAAATTAGGTTTTCTGACCACATGCAGCTGTCCAGGAGGTGGTAACGGCACAAGAGACAGTTTGGCTGAAAACTCCTTGATGGCGTCGTCAAAGTCGTTTTGTCTCGCGGTCCGTAACTGAACCAACAGACTGAGGTGGAAAACACTCGTTAGCGTGATCACAAAAATGATTTCCACCATTTTTAAAATTTAAAACGAATCATTACCACGACAAGCAGTCCCTCAGGGCATTGTAGTAAGGAAACTTGGAGATGATGCACACGGCAAAGGGAACGTAGAGGCGGGACTTGGTTGAATTCCATCGATGGCCGTTCTGGGCGCAATCTTCCAGACATGACTAGTAGAGCAGATGGCCATTGAGACTTTATTCATTTCAACACGTTTTAATTAAGCGTATATGTGTGTCTGCACCTGTATGGATCGGTAGTACTGTACTACAACCCCATGGGTTCGGTTGCCAAACAGGTCGGTGAAAACCAGGAAGTGATAACTATCGTCTCTTTGCTCCGTAGCTAAGCAAAGCCCACCTAATCAAAGAAAACAAGATAAATAACATAAATATAAATAAGAAGGTATGCAAGGATGCAATTATGCTATAATTAAAGCCACACTATGCAACTTTTTCACATTTTTAAATCATGTTCTTGAGCCAGTTTGTGCTAAAATGAGCCTTTACAGGGTTAATGAAATGCCACTCAGACCCCCACCGCCCTCTGTGGCCAGAATACCACACTTGCAACTTCAGAGTGGCGGTCCGGTCCCTGCTGGACTTGGTAAAGTGGAGCTGACATGCCTGGTGCTGCAGTCTGCTTCCAGCATGTTTCCTGCATGTTTTAGATCATGAACACAGCTGATTTGTTTGATTTAGTGATGAACCGCTCCTGTAGACACTAATGAAGGCTGAGGAGACATTTCAGCAGTTAGATTAAAATGTTAAAAAGATGAACGCACAGCGAGGAGAGAAGTTTTACTTTTGCTTCGACCACAGAGAATTAATAACGGACACTAGGGAGTGCTAAAAGCAAGCAAAACTGCCAAGTGTGCCTTTAAAGAAAATGGGACAGAAACAAATGGAAAATAAACTGTCTAGATACAATATCTGCTAAAAAATGTGCATCCTAATAACAAAAATACATATATTAAATACTCGTTTTTGTTAATTTCTTTAATAGCACAGAGGGAACTGTACCAGGGAAGCAGAGTTGTGGAAGAGCGATGAGGTCCAGATCCTTGGGAACGCTGATGTCCTCCGTCGTTGACGACACCTCATCACGACTGCTCGATTCTCCATTAGAAACTGATCCGGCAGCACGATCTCGCCTCTTCTGCAGACCACAAACAACGCAAAACCTTTCAGAAATGTAATAACTGTTTCAAGAAAAATAATGTATTATTGAGTAAATGTTTTGTTTAAACGTTTCAATAAAAACGTAAATTATTGACCTTTTTAATGAAGCTCTTTCTTCTCTGGACGCGGCTGAAAGCTGGACCAATCACGTGGCTGGAGTTGGTCTCCCTGGAAACAAAGGGAGGAGCATGGACCTGCAATACCTCTGCTTCCAGCAGGGGGAGCTCATATAACTTACTCTGCAGGTGCAAAAAGATGGGAAACGTTAGCGTCCGATGGTAGTTTTTGTAAAGATGTTAAAAAAACACAATAAAAAATTTTGCAATTTTTTTCGAAAATAAAAATATTGGCACAAATTGATATACTTCAGTTAAATATAGTGTCTGAATAAAGTTTTCCTCTTTTAGAAACGAACATGCAGCACTCGTTTATGCTGCACCTTCTGCACTGTAACTGCTCAGCCTTTAACTTTGCATTTTTATCTTATTCTTACATCTAATTTTATTTGTGTATTTTAAATTTGATTTTATTATCTGCTGTTTTAAGTTGTCACGTTGCTTTTAATGTTTTCTGTTCTTACTACTGGAAAGCATGTCAAAATGCTTCTGTGTATGAAATGTGCTATATAAATAAACCTGCCTTGCCTTTAGTTTGCATATTTTAAATTTTTCTCTGACTGTTGACGTTTTGTTTACATACTTGATGTAAATCTCGAAGTTTATCACTTGGAGCCCCCACCACTACACACCCCTCCAGCAGACCGGACGGGAGCTCTGCCATCTCCAACACTGCCAGAAACAACAAACAAACAGCATTTTCAGACACGTTTTAGGTACATGACATCACTTGTTTTGCTGCTGAGGCATTTGTGCACCATAAAAATGAAATAAGTTGTTCCTAGAAGACAGCACGTTGAGTTAATCTAGCCAGAGCTGCACATATAAGAAGATATATGCAGTAACGAGATGTTGCATCTAATAGATCAAACACTCTTGCATAAAACAGGTGATTCATCCCTCAGCTTTTACAAAAGAAGAAATCTGACTTTAACCAAGACTAATTAAAGATTTCCACGTAGATTGCTGAGTTTTACAAAAACCACGACCCCAACATTTTGGCATGACGCACTGATAAAAAGCTCAGCGTGTAACTTCCTCCAGATGCATGCAATCGTGCACGCCATCTCAATTAGACACATCCTAAATTACTCCTGGCAGCTGTTGGGTCACTGGAGCAGGAAACCACTTTAGTCATCAAAACCACAAAGTAAGAAAAAAAAATCCAAGTTACCGTAATTTAAAAAAAATAATTTTTTTTGCTCTGACATTTCCCACAACCCCTTCAGCTGTCATCTTTATAATCGTTTATAACATTTGTAACGGATTTTATTAACACATGCATGGTGGCACAGCTATTAATTTACAGTGTTTCAGCTGTATTTTGTATCTAGTTTGTTACAAATGACATCCTTTGATGCCTGTTTTTCAAATATGCTCCTTTATTTTACAGCTTTCTCTTTCCTTCACCTTTGACACACTTTTTTGCCCTTCTGTCTTTAATTCTCTCGGTCTCCAGGCCATTCCGGACTCTGACTTACTGCCCTGCTGTGTCATGGACACACACACTCTCTCAAGTCATTTATAACCCTGAAAACCTCTTATTTAGAAGACCATGTGTGTGCAGCTGATTATATGGGTGCAACACATATAAAGTTCTTGAAGCAAACAAAGTTTCTTCCACTGACGTGCTTTACATTTGATAAACAACAGATGTGGTGAGTGTGCAAACCCAGAACGTTAACCAAAAGCTTCAGATAAACATAAAGTCAAACATAAATAAATAAAAAACATGAAACTTTAGACCCAATTTGGGTGTGCACCTTTGATGAGGTAGCTGAAAGTTATGTAGACATCCAGAAAGACTTCCACAAACAAGTTTGGCCTCATATCTGCCAAAGCTTTATTGCAGTTTACAGCTTTAAATCAGCAGCACGCTGGTGAGTTAAGAAGTTAAAGAGTGACAGAAAGTGATGTCTAAATGTTCAGAAGCCATTTTAAAAAGTCAATTAAAGTGATTTCTGGGATTTTTTTGCGTGATTTCTGTTTTTCAGCAGACTCAAAACATACTAAATGAATGCTCTACCTGTTGTAAAAATATGACATCATATTGAAAACATAAATATTTTATATGAATCCTGAGGGGCTAATCATTTGTTTGTATTTTTTAAATTAAAAACTTTACATATAAGGATAATAACATGGTGCTGCAGAAGAAGATTAGCTAAAATGGCTAAAATGTTGAAAACCTGCAGGAAATAGACGCAGCCGCATTTCAGTTATTAATAATTTCCTACTTTAGCTAAAAAAATACACAAACACCAGTATATTTTAATAATGCTGAAACAATTCGTAGCCTCTCTAGTTTCTTATATCTTTAATTTTCTTAGACGTCGAGTAAACAAAGAGAAACTTTTTCATTTACCAAGAAACTTTGTTCGGAAAAACGTTTTTTATGAAAATAACACATTTTCTTTACCTGCGCCATTGTTGGCGGGTGTGTCCATTCAAAACGTAATCAAACAAGTCGTTATCTGTCGCAAGTAAGCAAACTTTCAGAAAAAGAAAGACATTTTCAAATCAAACCAGCGACTAACCTTAAATTTACTCGATCATCTCCACTGGACAGACGGTGACGACGGTCTAGTTCGCTAAAGCAGCTCCAGGTCGCTGTCTAGTCGCTTCAACTGTGACTTTATCGCTGGCATTTTACTGTACGATATGATTCAAAAGTTACACGCACGCACAGACAAGTTTACCGCTAGATTGTCAAACTTAGCGAGGAAAATATCAGATTGGTTTCCTGTGGTCTACTTTTCAAAATAAAAGAATCACGTTTGAAAAAGAGGTGTAAAAGTGCTACAATAGCACCCCCTAGTGTACAGTTAGTATACTACACCTCTTTATGTTGACTCAAAACCTCAAAAAACACAAGAAAGGAACATGGGCCACTTTTTTGAGGCACTATTTAATGAAAGTTTAAAAATTAAAGTACAAAAAGCTACTTTTACAGAGAACTTAATTGATTTTATATTCAATAATCTCAAATGAATTTCAAAAAGGATTTATGATTGGAAACAGATTAATTTGCAAGTTATCAAACTCTCAGATTCATAGACACAAGAGCACAAAACAAAAAACATGAGCACACACAAAATTATAGTTCTGTGAATTGGGGGCCAGGCTGCAGATTAGAAAAAAAAGAGATTATGAAACTGTGGCAGATTAAAGCAGATCACAGGAAGAGTCTGAGACAATGCAGCCTGGATGCTTTGGATCAGAATACTGTCCTAACAAGAATATGTGACTTTTACAGCTATACATATTTTTTTTGGCCTAACTGATAGTATGTCATTATGTTAAATAATTGTTTTTGTCAATGGGGTTTTGCACATGTATGTAATTTTACATACTCGCCCCAGAATCATCTGTGAGACTTTTGCAAGTCTTTTTGATATAAAGCAGTTAAAATGTACCTTAGTGACATAAAGCCCAGAATTTTTTATTTTATTTTATTTAATTCCTGATCATTATTATTATGTGGTTAAGTGGTTAAAATGGTTAAATATGTGCTTTGACCTAATTACAGCAGAATCCCAGAATGCAAAATACTGATTATTGCACATGTGCAGCTGCAGCATCCATGCCAGAGCAGCTTTTTTCATCAGGTCATGTAATCGCCTTCATTAATCTCTGTAGTTAAAGCTTGGATTTTAGACATCTGCACAGACCAAACACCAACATTTAACACTAAACAAGAAATGTTACTTGAAAATGATCACTAATAATTGCAAAAATCTTAAACACCAATAATATCAAGATACATAAAATGAAATGTATGCATGAAATCCTGCAACACATCTGTAAAACACATTCACTTTATATTTTTGTTCTCTTTATTTAACCACTATGATCCATTTCAGAGAATGGAGTGCAAGCTGATTAATTAAAAATTCTATTTTTTCCAAATTTCTGATACGGTATGTGGTTAGTGCAACATGGGTTTATTCTGTTTCAGATCTAAACTGACAGTGTCGTGGCACAAAATGACCACTAGATGTCAATGTTGACCACAGAGATTGACATTTGAGCTAAGTAAAAGTAGAGGACGTTGCAAATACTTGGCTTAACATTTAGAGGGTTTGGTTAAATGTTGATTTAGGCTTCAAAACTTCAGAATTTTCCCCACATTGTTTGATTGCAAATTTAAAAGATAATGTCAGGAGCTTAAAAGTAAAACGTTTAAAAACTAGATAATTTCTACGTTTTGTTGGAAATGTGCTTTGAGATTATTTTGTTCCTTTTTTAAAAGCTAACCTATGGCCTGTTTCTTTTTTTATTTCATGAAGTAACTAAAAGTAAATATTATTTCACAAAAGTAATATGCAGTTTAGATCTTTTAAACAGCAATAACAGGAAGTCGAGAGGCTCACTTATTTTTGACAAAGGTAGTTGGAAAAAAAACATTTTTAAACTGATATCGACTTTCTCTGCTAACATAAACAGAATTTTCCAGTTTCTCTGCAAAGTGTAAATTCTAATTTATTTGAATATTATTTTTCATCATCCAAAGCTATATTGTAATAACCAGTAGAGAAACAATTTTTTTTCCATGAGTGCAAAAAACCAAAACTGGTGTCAGCCCCCAAAAAAAGATTATTATTTTTTAAAGAGTTGTTACACCTAAAGATGAGATAGATTTTTTTATGTATTATGAGCATCCATTCATTCATGTGCTGCTGTTTTCTTTGCCCGAGGCCAGGCTTTTCATGCCTCTTTCCCCTCTGTGCTTTTAGGCAAGCCAATTTATCATTTAAAAGTTCCTCCACCCTGAAGCATCTTTTCTCTCCAGAATAAAAGTTGCATATATTTGGAAGAAAACTTCACCAGAAGAATTTTGTATTTTAGATGTTTACCCTGTAAAAAAAGCTAGTTATATCGATTTTTGTATGTCAATAAATGTTGTGGGGAACGATAATTGTGTAATTAAGTCAATAATATGACAAGTTAAAAAGCTGTTGCCTAATTTGCAATAAATTCAATTGTAATTATAAATATATCCAAGGATAAGTTGGGTATTTGTGAATAAATAATATAGATTCCACTTTAATAGTAATCAGGTGAAATTTAATTAATAAATTATTTGTTAAAAATAAAGCATATTTGCGTACACTTGGACTAATTATTTAGTAGGTATCAAAAACACATATTATTAAATATTAAATTTAAATTATTTTTAAAAAGAGTCGAAATGTGTGGTTTGATTATATGCTACAACGGCCTGCCTACTGGGCTAATAGCTCCCTGCAGCAGCCATATTGGAATGCTGGATGTGCAGAGGCGGGGGGGTGGGGAAGCAGCAGGAACAGCCGACGTGAGTGCGAACGAAGCGGACACTAGCGAGGAAAACCCTCTCCTAACTACTCCTACCGGAATAACGGATTATCAACAACCCGGAGACAACTTCTCCCGCCGGTGGGACAGATAAAAACACCTCCCGGACGCCTCTTGGACCGAGTCAAGGTGAGTGATGTTGTGTTTTTTAGGACAGTTTCAAGTGCTAAAATAAACGTACGGGGATGCAGTTAACGTCCGCTCCTCCTTTCCTCTCTGTAACTAATTCAGTGTTTAGTTTACTCTCCCCGTTTTCATTGTGAATTAATAAAACACGTGTTTTACTCCTGTAGCAGTGCCAGAGTGGTGTAGTTTTCCTGTCTCTAACTTGATGAAAAGGTGACCCACCGGAGCCAAAGTCAGTAACGCTGAACGCTGTAACTAATAAATTCACCAGATTAACCTACATTTAGCTTCAAAATCTGCCACGAGCTCTGGTTTGTTCCCTCTGAACTCAGCTCGGTGTGCTCACCTTCATTTACCTCCACAACAAACTGAACTTGGTGAACTTTCCACCTTAAAGAACCAGTTTTTATTTCCTCTTTTACCTTCTTCACGTTTGAACTAAAGAGGTTAGCTTATTAGCCCAGTTAGCTCAGGTATTTGTGTAAACATCCAGATGAATGCTGTGATTTATAATCGGGTCCAGACTATTTTCTGGAACTCCAGGATCACAGTTTTCCTGTTTTTTACAACCTTGTTCAACTGTTTCCACTTTGGGTTGCTTTAGGTTTCATGGAGGCGTTTCCAGCTAAACACGTGGATTTATTGGCTTTTTCCTTCATGATCATATTAACACTTTTTTGGTAAATAACATTTATAATTCAAACTTTTTTTGCAGAAATTTACAGGCAGATTTCACAAAATATCAACAATTATAGAAAATACATATTTCAGACAATTTTACTCATATTTAAAGACTTACTGAATTATTTTCTAAAGAAAGAACATATATATATATATATATATATATATATATATATATATATATATATATATATTACACAGAACAAGATATATATATATATCTTGTTCTGTGTAATTTTGGAAAATGAGAGTCGTGTCAGGAATGGGGTCCTCTTATTCTCAGGTGTGGAGGAGCTTTGCTTCTACTTCATATTCTGGGTGCAAGAAAAATGCAAATGAAGTGCAGTACCCCGGGGCCATTAAAGCTACTGTATACAAATAGGATTGCAGTCACGCACACTTGCATTCCCATTCCTGGATTGCAGATTTGTGACGCATTCTTGCATTATCATTAACGTGCAAAGACCATTAGTTAATGTTGTGTTTCAGCTAATAAACCTAAATTTATACTGTCAAACAAATTATTCCTGTTATCTGCATAGTAGATGGTGTCCTGCAGGCACCTCTATTAGAACAAGATTTTTCTAATGTATTTTAAAAAAAAACTGTGATCCCAAATCTAAAAAATCTAATTTCCTCATTCTTTTTTTTTCATCAGTAAATCTGCTGTGGTCTCTAGAGTGAGTTGTTTTCTGGGGGGGGGGGCTAACGGCAACATGACTCTTCTACTGCCTTCGTTTGCTCTTCTTTCTTGGGTAAAAAATGCAACATTGATATTTTATCTCCACTAATCACTCAATTTAATTCAATTCTGTTTACTTTTATAGCGCCAAATTACGACAAAAGTCGTCTCAAGGCACTTCACAAAGTAAACATTCCAATACAGTTAAGCCAATCAATAAAAAGTTTCCTATATAAGGAACCCAGTAGATTGCATCGAGTCACTGACTAGTGTCAGTGTCTTTATAGCAATCATCAGTGTCTATAGCAGGGGTAGGCAATCCTGGTCCTCGAGTGCCGCCATCCAGCATGTTTTCATTGCAACACTCCTGATTCATCAAGCTCTGCAGAAGCCTGTTAATCACCTGCTGATTAAAATCAGGTGTGTTGGAACTGGGAAACAGCTAAAACATGCAGGATAGTGGCACTCGAGGACCAGGATTGCCTACCCCTGGTCTATAGCAATCCTCATACTAAGCAAGCATGTAGTGACAGTGGAGAGGAAAACTCCCTTTTAACAGGAAGAATCCTCCAGATGATCCTGACTCAGTATGAGCAGCAATCCGCCACGACTCACTGGGGATTGAGAAGACAGAGCAGACACACACACACACACACACACACACACACACACACACGTGCAAGCACGCACGCACCCACACACTCAAGCCTGAGCGTGTTACGCCAAGTTGTGGAGTTTCTAATGCTAACGGTTAGCTACTAGTAGCTCTGCTCTCTCCTGGCTAAATCAACACAGCCTTTCGAGGTCGCAAGCCAAGGTGGGCGGGGCTATTAATGCTAAATTTCTCTGTCACATAGAAGATTCTGTCTTTTTCTGACCCGATCGTTTTCTCTTCTATTTCCTCGTGACTAATGCAGGAAATAGGGGTTGAAGAAAATCCTCACGTTCAGCTTGCATGTCCAATCGTATTTCATAAAGAATACGTAAAAAAACGGTTTCTAAGTGAACGTGAATCTTTAATTAAATTTGAGACGATGCTCTAAACCCAGGAGCAGCGGATCTACTCTGAGCCCCTCCCGGATGACCGAGCTTCTCGCCCTATCTCTAAGGGAGAGCCCAGTGTTTTGCTTTATGTGTTGATCATAAATGTGATGGTGAACTTTGTTCTAACAGACTTCTTTTGGTATTTGGCATTGAGTGAATCACAGTGAATGAATACATTTGACGTGAAGAAGTGCGTACACCTTTTCTAAATCCACTCTTCCTGAGGCAGGCTAACAGGCGTGGCGTATTCGTGTGTGTGTGTGTGTGTGTGTGTGTGTGTGTGTGTGTGTGTGTGAATTGCAGAGCAGTGCAGGAGGCCTGTATTTATAGAAACACTTGACTACACTCAGAGATCCTGCAGGAGCAGTCCACCATACTGCACCAAGATCTCTCCTAATATTTATATATTTATTATTTCTATCCTGTGAAGTTGTTGCTTTGATTTTAGTAATTTATCCGTGTTTTTTTTTTAAAATCTGAACTCAACGTGGGCTCTCTGGTCTACTTCAGTGTGACCTGTTTTCTACAGATTGAGGGAAACGGGGAAAACTCCAGTGATGGTAACAAAGACTGCAGTCTTGTGTGAGTGGACTGCAGTCTGCAGTGACTCACGTTGAGTCTAACAGTAATCGCTCTCATACGATGTGTGGAGATCCTGAAAAGAAGCATGTGTGTGTGTCATGAGGAATTCATAATACCTAATTAGGTGGAGAAAACACATCTGTGCAGTGGCTTCTTCTCAGTTTGAGGATGCTTGGGGGCTTATTTTTTCAGTGTGAATGGCCGCTTCACCTACTGAGTAAATGTTTGCTTCTATATAAAGGTCAGCTGTTCAAATCTACCGTTGCTTTTACTAATTTTCCACTGAAGGAACGAAAACCCGTGAATAAAACAGCTGAACTAAGTTTTGGCAGCATGTCTAATATAGCTAGGATCTGTGTTTATTTGTATTTATAGAACACACACGCGTTTATTTTACTGTTACTGCATCTACATTTAATTCCCTCATGTTGCCGTCCTGGCTGGGGTTGCACGGGTATGTTTGGAGGATACGAAGCTAAACGAACACTTTTATCTCCCCTTCTTGCTTCTGAGCTGCATTCAGGAAGCCGACCCAACACACACACACACACACATTTCCAGAGCACTTATTGTACATCCTAAAACATGCCGCGTCCCTCAGGAGCGTAAGAGGAAAACGCCTTCTTCCTCTCGGAGCAGCAACACTGCTCAGATGTTTTCTTTTTTTGCGTGTGTTTATAAGCCAGTTGTACTCGTCTGTTAGCATGATTGTGTGTGTTTTGTTTATTAAAGATAACTAACAGTTATCTTTGCAGAGTCTGTGTAAACTGAATGAAGTGCATTTGTCTTTTTTAGGTTGAATTATGCAATAAGATAATGCTGCCTGTGAATCTGTAAAGATAAGTTTGCCTGTTTTCACTTTGTAAATGTGGCATTTTGTGGCTTAGAGTTTGAACACATTCAAAAGATGGTGCTCTCAAGCGTTTCAGTTTAGTTTCTGCAAGTCAGAAAGTGCTAGAAATGTGAGACGACCTTTGTCGGACTAGAAGACTAAATCACAAATGAAAGGAGGCCTGATTTAAACCATGATTTAACTTTTGCTCTTACTTTGCTCATCTGTCCCTTGTGGTTGTTTGCAAAATCGTCACACATGCCAATTCAGGGTGTTTCCAACAGAAAATGTACACATTTTCTTCTCAATTTTGTTTTTCCTGTTAGTCACGACCAGTTGCAGCTCACTAACTTGGTGTGCTTACATGCAGTATCAGAAAACCAAATGATTGCTTTAGTCCGGCTAAAGTCAGACTTTTGAAATGCATGTAAACACCTTCATTTGACTTCAGTCAAACCAAACTGGTCTTCTCCTAATCGAGCTAAAGCACCCAGATAATGACGAAAACCAAACGTCTCTGCATGTAAACGTCCTAGCTTAGCTGAGCTCTGACCGGCTACCCTCACGGAAGTGATGAGAGCACAGAAGTGGTCTTCTGATAACGTCATTGCTAAGACTCTTCGTGAATCCGGCATGTAACACCGTCAATCAGTACCTTTCGTACCAAATAAGCTGTGCTGCAGCGTTTTTATCCATTTCTTCAGCCAGTCGTGTCAGGACACGACGCTCACCTCTGCTGATCGGTGACGTAGGAGGCGGATTTAATGTGTAATGATCGTTCAGACTGCAGTCGCTTTCAAAAATTCCGGATATGTATTGGAATCAGTACCACATATGAAAATGACCTGGAGCAGATTTGAAAAAATCAGATCTGTGCTGTTCAGACTGTCACAAAAAAATCAGATGTGAGCCGTAAGTGGGGAAAAAATCAGATTTGATGCGCTTTTGCCTGCAGTGTGAACCTAGCCTAAGATACTGGCTCAAGTGTCTATTTCATAGTTTTGATAAGCTCCATCCCACTGATCTCTGTTCTGTTTAATCGTACGTTCCTAATCACATTTCTTCAGAGCTTCTATGCATTTGTTGTTGTGCAGCGATGGATCTGGATGCAGTGCAATACTGTTGTTGCAGAAACTGAATTTCTTACGATATCAGGAAATGACATCACTCTTGTTGGCTTGTTTCTCCTTTGGGCTTTTAGAGATAGCCAGCTACCTTGGGCCAAGCTGGTCACTGGAGCAGCATCATTGATGAATGGAACAGACCCACTGGTGTAAAGTTGTGTGTCTGCGGCATTTCACATTCCTCAAACAGAACGACCCGAGAAACTAATTATGGTTCTCATATTTCCTCTTTTTTCACCGAGCTGTGATTAAACCAGTCATAGAAGAGCAATTAACATTGCAGATATTATTAAAAGGGTTGCCCCTTGTGTGTGTGTGTGTGTGTTTCAGGGAACAGTCAATGTAATTACACTGGATGAGTCAGAGAAGTCTGGGAGAAAGAAGTAATTGTTGGTCTTTGTCATTTGGATGAACAGAAGAGATGAGGGAGTTGGAAAAAATCAAAAATAGCTTTTTTTTGTTTGTTTGCACGTGTGTAGAAAACATATCTGTTCCAAATGCACCACATTATTGTCATTCAGCTTCGTCTGCAAGATGTTTCGATTTCATGGGGGCTTTTCTACAGGAAGTAGCCTTGTTAGTGGGTTTTTCTTACCTCCTGCTGTGCCTGGACTGTAGCTCAGCTGTCCACAATACACCAAGAGAAGTCTCACGCAGTACGTTTCTTTATAAATATGGAATACTTTGTGCTACAACGGTTTAGGAGAAGGGGTGTAATGAGTTTTCCATATCTAACACCAGGAAGGAGGTTTCTTCTTACGGCCAAGATGATATTTCGATTATGGACCGAACTAAACCTAATTTTTCAGATATGCATCTTTATCACTCTTTACTTTATTCATAAGATTACAGAAAGAGTTGGTCAGAGTGGTGAGACAAGCTTTCTGTTGCCACTTTTACATCCCCTTTTGCCTTTGCAATTTTCGTTTGGCGCATTTATCTGTCCTCCTGCTTTTGACTGGAGTCCCACTCTAAAATATCCTGAGGGATGGTTTAATTCCTAAATGTAACTGAAGGAGGAGAGGGCGAAAGGAATGATGTTCAGAGTCTGTGACACATGATCCCACTTTGTAAATTGAATGTAAGAGAGTGAGAAACGGGGTTGGTTGACCTTGGACGTTCATCCCTATATCTGGGTCTGTTTCCTGTTCTGAATGGGACACCGATGTTCACCGAAGACACGTCGGTCCTTCAGGCACAGGAGATCAAGGAGGGATGAAATAACTGCTTAAAAATGAGGCAGGGCTAGTTTGCATATTTATAAATCCCCACATATTAAATCAGACCATAGTATAGAATTATAGTAATGTAATTATAAGATGCCAGGGTTTGTAGAATATCTTAGCAGACAGTTATTCCCTGTTCCACTTTTTAAAATGTGCTATCTATTGATTTTTTTTTCCCACAATGATAAATGTTACCTATAACCAAATCTTGGATACCCTGGCTAGGTAGCTGTCATTTAACATTCACCGTTTAATCCAAAGGGGGTTTGAATGAAGGAAACTGGACTTCTTTGGTTTCTTGAAGACTTCTCTTCCGAGGAGCTTTGTCAAGTCCAGTTGCCTTCATTCGAACCCCCTTTTGATTTCCATGACCTGGATGACTGAGAACTTTCACCAGCATTCACCGTTTAAATAATAAAAGTCACCCAAATCAAATAGTTTAGCTATTGCAGGAATGATGGGCAATAAATATTAGGGATGTAAGAAAATATCGATATGGCAATATATCGTGATATTTTTTCATGCGATATTATATCGATATTCAAAAGCTGTGTATCAAATTTTCGGAAGAGTTTACATGCAAACATTTGTGTATTTTCTTTTCTTTTGGTGCAATTCAAACGCCACCTTCACTCTGACGCAAAACGCAACACTTTTTATTAAAAAGTGTTGCGTTTTGTGGTGCAGAGAGCACTTTTTGGATTTATATTTAGAATCAGAACCTAAAGTGATATTGTTTATATATTTTTTTCATGTTAAACAAAAGTCTTAATATTTAATTGGAATGTTTTTGTGTTTGATTCCACAGAGACTGCCTTTTTTGTTTATTTTGAAATGACTTCTGATAATGCAGGTGTTAAGTACTCATTTTATTTTTTTACTTAAAGAGCAATGGGTTTTGTTTCCACCATTGAAATGTAAATCCCTCTATTATGGTTCAGATACCTCATGTTAAACATGTTACGTATCAGTTTGGATTGTTTATTGAATTTTCCTACAATAAATTCAGTCTAAAGAAATCGCTAATATTGTCTGGCTGAATGTATCGCAATATATCGTGATACGTATCGTATCGCCAGAATTTTACCAAGACACATCCCTAATAAATATCGTGGAATATAATGTTTCTGGGTAGGACTGCACAATATATCGCAAATGTATCATCATCATCGCGTATCAGCATGCGCAATAGGCATATCATAAAGAACAGAAAAAATTGCGATGGTCAGCTCAAATGTTTGCTACACATATTGCATTTTGTCAATCAACCGGAAGCATGAAGTTTTTGACAAATCAAATAAAGCCCTTCACCCATTTGGCCAATTGGGTGGGGTTTTATAGGTTAGATGCCTGCCCCCTAGGCGGATGGAACTTCATTTGGATGGCTAGCAAACACCTGAGTTAGTTTAGAGAGCGTCGCAATGGCTGAGGGTAAGACGTGTGTGGTAAATGTTAGCGAGAAAGAACTCATGTTTAAAACAGCATGTCTCTTATTTCAAGATATTTTGGTTACAAGAGTCATTTGTTTATTTATTGCTAATCACAGTATTAAACACTGTTACCGCGCATCGCAGATTTTTCTAATATCGTGCAGCCTTATTTCTGGGTAAAACTCGCCCAGTTTAAGTTTTGACAAACCAAGTGTTTACTCAATCCTTGACCTAATTTCTCTAGATCCATCCTCAGCCACATGTTAAAACAGAAAAAGTCAGAGTCATAATGTCCCACAGGGAGAAACACAGATATTGTTGCTGAAACACCTGGATTTAAGCCATGTGTATGACATCACTCACATAAACTTACAGGGCTGAGGTCAGATGTGGTTATAACAGCACAGTGTCTGTTTGTGTGTCTTGTCTGTGTGATTAGTCACCAACAGGACCCCTCGTATAACAAAGACTCATTGAGGAATTGTTTTGTGGCTCGGTTTCTGCTCTCGTCTACATTGTCTGGTTTAAAAAACAAAATCACATGAACTGAAATAAGGGTAAAACCAGATTGCGTTGCTATGTTTTAAATTGATTAAACAGTTGGTCTATTTTTATGATCTCTAGTCACAATGACTCGTGTGTTTAGTTTTCCACAGCTCACTGAACATCTTTCGCTTTTTCTTTTTTTTAAATAATCGTTTAAAAAAACTCTCAAAGTTTAGAATTTACCCATCAAGAAGGAGAAATCCACTAGAGGGTGATGTTAGAGCACTGGCGCCATGAAACGGGGATTCTCACATTTAGAGACATCAGGTCAGAGCTTAGACTTACCTTCTAAATGAGAGTCAGAGCTGCGTGTGAGAGACATCTTGACCCACTAATCCAGTGGCCCATTAATCTGCTTTCCACTTGAGTACTTCTCATCTCATCTGTCTGCTTGCTTACTTTATTTTGTGTGTAAAGTCGTGGTGAACTTCACTCTGAAATCACACAGTTGTACGGTGCACATTTTAGGACACGCTCGGGTCTCAGGGAAACATGTCAAACAACAGATCAAACAGCATCAGACCGAAGATAAAAAGAAAAGCGTCAGGGGTTCATTAAAAATCCACTAGGATTCTAAATAAATGGAGTCAGAAATAAAAGGTTACAGATATAACACCGTCAAACAAAACGGACTCAGGAAAACTGCCGCCAGACGAAATGCCGTCAGATGAACCTGACTCAGGAAAACCAAAGTCAGACAAAAAATACTCAGGAAATTTGCCATAAGATGAAATACTGTCAGACGAAACAGTAGCTACGTTTACATGGGCACAAGTATGAATGCCCTATCAGATCAAAAATTCTTCATGTAAACATGTCAGTCGGATTCTTCTGATCTGATACGGCCTGATCAGAATTAAATTTCATTCCGATTGAGAGAGGTGGTTTTGTCTGATCATCATTCTGATTGACGTCCATGTACACACCCATTCGGATTGTTGGAGTAAAATAATGCCCACTGCACATGTGTGCAACTTCAGCGTGACGTCTTTCTGCCTTGCACTCAGAACAAGTCGAAAACATGGCGGGCGGTAAACAGAAGTGGTCTGTTGCAGACACTATTTTTTTTACCGGAAACACTACGGGAGCTCAATATTATTGAACGTCTCGATGGCCGAAAGGGTAGAAATGCCGAATTATACACTCAAGTGCATCTAAAGATCCAGGAAGCGGGAATTTGCCAAAGTGTCGACCAAATCAAAAACCGCTGGAAAAGTTTGAAAGCTGCGTATTACAAGACAAAAACTGAAAATGGCGAGAAAGACAATTGTACACATGCTCAACCTATTTAATCTGATTGAATGCTTGGTGCATGTATACTCAACGGCATGATCGTATCATTTCAGTTAGTGTCCGTGTAAACAGAGATTTGGGATTTCCGATCAACCAAGATTTGAATCAGATAGGGGAAATTGGGCGCATGTAAACGTAGTTAATATGGACGCAGGAAAACAGCCATAAGATGAAATACCATCAGACGAAACACTAGCTAGTTTACATGCCATCTCCCCTATCTAATTCAAATCTTGGTTGATCGGAAACCCCAAATCTCTGTTTACATGGACGCTAACTAAAATGATCCAATCATGCCGTGAGTAGGTTGAGCATGCGCAGAGTTCTCTTTCCCGGAAAATAATTGTAAGCAAACGCCATCTTGTCCGCACGTCTTTTCCATCTATTTTTATTCTCTAGCTTTGTCCGTTGACTTACCGCATTATGGACCACTTCTGTTTACCCCCGCCATGTTTTCGACTTGTCCTGAGCGTCTGCAAAGGCAGAAAAAGACGTCCCGCTGAAGTTGCACACATGCGCAGTGGGCATTATTTTACTCCAACAATCCGAATGGGTGTGTACATGGACGTCAATCTGAATGATGATTGGACAAAACTACCTCTCTCAATCAAAATTAAATTTCATTCCGATCGGGCCAAATCAAATCAGAATATTTCGTCTGACGTGTTTACATGAAGAATTTTTTATCTGATTCGGCATTCATTCCGATTACTTGTGCCTATATAAACGTAGCTAGTGTCAGAAGAAATGGACTCAGGGAAACTGCAGTCAGACAAAACACCGTACACCATACAGTTACCAAAAGTAAATGTTCTTTCCTCAAAACGTCAGCATTTAATTTGCGTGATTACGTGTGTTATTTTTTACCATTTCCACCTAACTAGTTAAGTTGTAATGTTCTGCTTTCCTGTGGAGGGAAAGGAGGTGTAAAGCCAGCAGAGTAGAGTTCTTTCTCTCTCTGTCTGAGCTGCTGCGATTTGATTACATTATAATTGGATTAAATGTGTAAAGTCAGTGGAACAACCGCCTGGGATTCCCCTCGTTTCCCTGCTTTTTGTTGCTCTGAAGATGGATGATTTCTGTTGAGAGGATATTACTTTAACTGAGTGACTCCTCAGGGGTTCATTTGTGTCACTGAGACAGAAGAGCCCGAGGCAGCACAACACCCACACATGTTTAAATAACACACTTATCCTTCCTTTTACCATTTTCCAGGTATTTCCTTTATCATCCCATATTTAGATATGAAGACGTTTTTTTTTAACTACTCTTCTTGCAGTTGTTGCATCATATTTTCCACCCCTCTCCGTGACTTTTCCCTCCTCACTTCTCCTTCTGTACATCTGGCTCCTGCTCCTCCCGTCCATCACTCTCCTGTGGGACAAAGCCACTCCCCCCTCCTCCCCCATATTCCTTTTCTCCCTTTCATCTCCCTCCCCCTTTCATGCTCACAGCCTGCCTACTGCTCCTCTCTCCCCCGTTCTCTCCCTCTTCCCTTTGCACACACTGCTGGTGTATCAGTGTAGCAGCAGCAGTAGTTGTGGTACAAAGGGGAGGCGGAAGGAGCCGAGCTGTGAACTTAAGTCGACATCACCCATCATTACAGAGCGAGCTGGCTAGCTCAGCTTTAGCCTCAAGACCACTGAAGCCTGGGATTTAGGCTTTTTCCAATTTAGCGCTCTTTCAGAAGAGGATTAGTCTTCTCTTCTGTAAATGGAGGGACTTTATCATGGTAAGACATTTTCTATGTAAACAATGTTTTGTTTTTCTGCATCCTATAAAGGAAAATTAAGTTTTTTCGAGTTTGCACCTGTGTAACCAGTACCTATGTGTGTCTCAAAATCTAAAATAAAACCCAGAAAACTATGTTGGTCATTGTTTTTGGTTTCTTGCCATCTATGACTTAAAATGATCGTGTTAAAGAGAAAGTGGTGGACGACCTTCATGTAGATTCTCATTCATCCAGAGCATGATGGCAGTCCCAAAACTGGACTTTTTCTTTTGTTGCCTGAAAAGGTTTGGTTACGACCATGGGTCGGGAGCATCGGGCCTAAAAGTCTTGGTAGATGGTGTAAGACACATAAAAAAGAGTTCTAAACTGGTGATAACAGCTTAGATTTATACTAGTCGTGGTAAAATGGAGAAACTGGTTGTCAATTTTGTAAATATAAGTAATAGAAACACTGATTATGGCTTCATATTTAGGTCTTAAATATACACAAAAAACATATTTATGGATTTCAGATTGTCTAACATGTTTGTCTTTAATCATGTCTGATTTGTTGGGTTTATTATTGCCGTATTTCAGATTTTACATTATTATTCAACTTAATTAAATTATTTATGATTCTTGTACTATTTCCTGTCTTTTCCCATTGCCTCTTCCCGGGGTTGTTAATCTCATCTTCCATTTTTTTTCTTCACACAAGATTGTCGTTATTTGATCTTCACACCTGCTTCATCACACCTGTCCAGTGTTTTTAATTACTCCTCCAATGTAAAAGAAACCCCTCCAGGTTTCTGTTGTTTCCTAGCTCTACGTTTGGGTCTTTACCCTCTTCACCTTGGATTGTAACAAACCTCGTTGTTTAATGGGATTAAAAAGGAGTTAAATTAGCTAAAACCTTTGAGGTTTCTTGGTTTGTTGTTTGCTGTTGCAGCATTTTTGGATGAAAACAACTCAGCCATCGTCTCTAAACGCTCAACAAGATTGTTAGCTTTCAATAATTTTCTCTGTAATTTTTTATGACAATTATTTAATCATTTGCATTTATATTTTAATAGAAGACTGGGGTTGTCTGTTTTTCAGGAGATCTCAAATTTAAGCAATAGAGTGAGATAATACTCTGTGTGAAACACACCTGATATATGTTATTATATGGATTTTATTGTTAATGAGCACGTTTAAAAATAAAAAGCCTTTTAACCTTTTAGAATTACAGTTTATTTCAGTGCATCATTTCTGGTTAAATATGGAATTAGTAATGCTAAAAGCTTATTTATTTTCTCTAAATCTTCTCAAGATCCGGTGTTTCTTGACCCATGGTGGGGTCCAGACCAGTGCCTTAAGCCTCCTTTCCGCCGGACGTAAAAGTGTCGCGAAACGTACTTCGCAGCAATTAGCCGCCGTTATAGTGGACGCTTTCCTTTCCACCGGCAGCAAAGTGTAACGTTTTGGACTGATTCCAGAAGCGAAGGGACGCTATCATTACGTTTCAAGTCTATTTTTGGCGCGCTATGCTTCTGAAACACGTCAAAATCCGCAGTTTAGATCGGGCCAGACAGGAAGTCAAACATGAAGGCAGTGTAAAACATCCGGACATGTTCAAAATAAAAGTCACGTGCAGATAAACGTACGTGATTTCATGTCAAAACCCTCGTAGCCGAGGTAAACGGTCCTTGTTTGTTATTGTGTGGACTTCTAAAATCACGTGTGGTGTTGCAAATCTCCCGTGATTTTGTGACCTCACGGGATCAGCTGTGTGGAACGCTTTTGCTCCCATTTTGCATCAGAATGGCTCCTGATTGGAAGAGAGCTTGTGGCTAAAACGGCTCTATTTCGTTACATGCCGCATTTGCGTCCAGTGGAAAGAAGGCTTTAGGCTTAGACCACCATGTGGTGTTTGGTTTCTAGGTTATAGCATCAATATTTCAGCAAGTTTTAATATTTTAACTCCCACTTTGTCCTTCTACTTATGAAACTTTAGTTCTTTCTTTAGAGGTTTGGTTGTGGAAGCTGAAGGAAAATCTTTTTAATTTTTGATGTATATCCTAAAAAACCCTCTGTTTATCAGTTCTTTTGGATTGGCCAGAATTAAACAGGATATGTGTAAAGGAATAAATGGCATTTATTGGTTGATCAGAACACAGAATTCCTTACAAGCCTTTCCCAGCAGCTCCCACGTGTTAGCTCTCACGTGAGATGAAAGAAGTGTTAAATATTCTAAAATGCGTTTGATTTTCCTCTCATTCAAGATCGTTTTCACTGTAAAATTTCCCCTCCAGCTGCACTTCAGCTGGTCCGTTTGACTCGATTTGTGCCCCTGAAAAAGCAGCGCTGGTATCATTTTAAACTGATTTGAAAAGCGACGCCATCCCACCAGTTTATTTGTCCTAAATCTGTTGTGCTGAATTACGCATGATGCATCCGGTCAGACTGAGATATGCTAACGCACACAGAGCTTCAGTAAGCCGGTTAGCGTTATCGCTGCACCTGAACGATGCACACTTGAGTGAATGTGTGTGTTTCTGACAGATAAATGTGTGTGGGCAGTCATGCGTTCCCCTGACCTTATTATCGTGTGTGTGTGTGTGTGTGTGTGTGTGTGTGCTTGGTGGGAGTGTGGCTAGTGCATTTAATTTAGTATGTGACAGATGTTGATTGATAATTGTTGATGTTTATCCACTCATGAATTATGTTTTAAGAATGAAGAAATCGTGTGTGTGTGTGTGTGTGTGTGTGTGTGTGTGTGTGTGTGTGTGTGTGTGTGTGTGTGTGTGTGTGTGTGTGTGTGTGAGAGACAATCAGGTGTGTTTGGTGCCTCCGGTGTTGTGTTGTTGCATCTCAAGACTGCAATCTTCAGTAACACCCCCTCATGTTGGCTGACACACACACACACACACACACACACACACACACACACACACACACACACACGCTCAGCTTGAAGGTTAATCGTTAAACTCAGGGTAACGAGGCCAAACAGCTGACTGCTTCCTCTTTGCAGGAGAAAAATAAAAGTCTGCTCCTGATCAGCTGGTTTCATCTCTCCTGTCCCGGCTGTGAAACACATAAAAACACGTCTGAAAGGGTTTAGGATTACATTTGTCAACATTTAGTTTTTTTCATGAACTGATCTGAGAACAGGAGTTCAGACACCAGGTTTTTGCAGCCTCTCTGGTAATTATTCCATCTAATTACAGTTTCTGAAAAATCTATGAGTAACATGCAATTATGCACAGCTTGACGAGACAGTGTTTGTGTAGGTTTTGGTACTTCAATCTGTCTGCAAAGATGGGAATAAAAACAGTTTTCTCTTTCTTCTTATTTACTTTTAATTTGCTCCTTCTCAAAACTCCCTTACTTTAACAGGAAACGATGCAGTTTTGGCTTGTTTTTAGCACCCCCTAGTGTCCATTAGTGAAACCAAAAGTGAAACTTATCTCCTCGCTGTGCGTTGGTCTTTTTAACACCTTAATCTAACTGCTGAAACGTCTCCTCAGCCTTCATTAGTGTCTACAGGAGCGGTTCATCGCTAAATCAAACAAATCAGCTGTGTTCATGATCTAAAACATGCTGGAAGCAGACTGCAGCACCAGGCATGTCAGCTCCACTTTACTAAGTCCAACAGGGACCGGACCGCCACTCTGAAGTTGCAAGTGTGGTATTCTGGCCACAGAGGGTGGTGGGGGTCTGAGGGACATTTCATTAACCCTGTAAAGGGTCATTTTAGCACAAACTGGCTCAAGAACATGATTTAAAATATGAAAAAGTTGCAGAGTATTCAGACACCTTAACATGTTGCTGTTAGCTAGCAGGCTAATGCAGAGCTAATGTGTCGCCTCAGGAGAGTAAAATATCTAAAGTTTAGATGCATTTTAAACTGGACAGCCACTTGTAATGTGTGCATATTGAGCATTTCATGGATCAGGACTTGGTATCAACAGATACTCAAAGTCAAATGACTCGAACTCTGAGGTAAATAAAAGTGATCAGGACATCCCTGATAATTATATTATTTATTAGGTAATAAACTGTTTAATTTGTTACTTTTGCAGGTTACTATTATACAGTAAATAGTTTTTTAAGGATATCATCTGCTGCTGATATAAACTGTAGTGGTTTCATATTACTGAGTCAGTCGTCACTATTAAAGCCACCATGAGTCACATTTATGGCATTTTGTCAGTCTGTGGCTTTCCTTATTACCATGACATCATCTTTGTTGACGACCAGCGCCGCCTCTCACCATTCATTGTGTTTATGTGGGTTCTGACCCGGTTCTGGATCTGGAGGGTACATCAGGGCGTCTAAAGCACTCAGGCACTTATCTGCATTGACCCCCCTCTTTCACACAACCCAATCACTGCCATAAGTGGGTGTCATGTTGCCATAAAGCGTCTCCTGAACTTCCTGTCAGGGTTACGGGGCTGTTTTATCAATGACGTCTAACGTATAAGTAGAAAATAAAAATAGATTAGCCTTTTTCTTTCATGATTAGATACTGAGTTATGTAATAAACATGTTTTATTCAGATTTTCTTGGTGTAACTTTTTTGGAAAACGAGTTTGACAAAAACCTGGTAATAAAAATCTCGGATGAATGGTAAAAAACCGTTCCCGTTGGGTTTTAGCCTCCAGTCAAAGGCCAACGGTCTGCGTTAGCATCCTCCCCTCCCAGCTGCTGAACCTTAACACCCAACACTGAGACTGCTCTGCAGCTTTAACCTTTACTCCTTTCAAACAGTTAACCTTTAACACATTAGGACTCAGGCGTGAATCAAGTAACAATTGAAAATTGATTTAAAAAAAATCAATCAATATCCCAGTGAAATGCTCGTGTCTATAAAAAAGCATTAACTCATTTATAATCTTTTAACACTGACACAAATTGTTGATCAGACCACGAGAGGACACCTGCTCTAGGATGAAACTCAATAATCTTTTCTTCCCTTGGAGCCTCACAGCTAAATAAATCAGCTAACTGTTATTTTTCTGCTTGTCTTTCAGATATTTCCAGGATTGCCTACTACACAGGTGAGTAGCTGACCTCCGACACAAACGGTTTAATGCTCTTAGGGTCTTCTTAATCTGTTTAAAATAGATTTTATTGTTTATTTATTAACTTAAAATGCCCAAATCAGCAGCACTGAATCGTTAAAGCTGTTTACTTTGCAGCTGATTTTAAACGTTGTCTTTGAAGCGGTTGTTTGCTAACAAAAGGGCTGCACAGATTCTGTGTTTGAGGGCTGATTTATGTGCAACCCTGACCTGCTGTTGTCCACTTTAACTGGTTATGATTAAAGAGTTAAATACCAGAATACAATAAAAAATAAATATTTGTGATTAACTTGGAAAATTCCACATGGAGCATTCGTCATTGCTAGCATGAATTAGCATTTAGCAATGGTGTGTTCGCTGACTGGGAAAAAGTATGGTTTTTAAAAATTCTGCATTCATTTCTCCAATAAATCTGTTCTCTCAGCGCACTGAAACACTTTGATCAACTAGATTGTGACTTGACAATAGTCGATGCCAGCTGTGAGGAAGTAAGAACATAACAAAGGAAGAACGGGTCACTGGGGAGGATGTTTAAGTTTAATCTGTTTTTATGGTTTATTTGAGGCAAGGCAGCTTATTTATTTTGCACATTTTATACACAGAAGCAATTCAATGTGCTATCCAGGCGCAGGAACAGCAAAATCAATGTTGCAACTTAAACACACAAATAAAATTAGATGTAAGAAATAAAACAGGCAAAGTTAAAGGGTGAGCAGATACAGTGCAGAAGGTGCAGCATATGAAACAATCATTCATAGGCTGATGAATACATGAAAGTTTTCAATCTTGATTTAAAAGTTTCTAGAGCTGGGGCACATTTGAGGTCATAAGGAAGCTGATTCCATCTGTGTGCAGCATAGTAGCTAAAAGCAGCTTCACCCTGTTTGGTTCTGACCCGGTTCTACCAGCTGACTGCTCCTAAGGATCTCAAAGCCCTGCTGGGTGGAGATACTGGAAGGAGATCTGACGCGTATTTTGGCCCCATGCCATTGAGTGATTTATAAACTAGTAGAAGCACTTTGATTGAAATGGATTCTGTAGTTTACTGGTAACCAGTGTAGAGGTTTAAAAACCGGAGTGATGCTCAGTTCTCTTGGGTCTTGTTAGGGTTCATTATATTATTATTCACTCTAGATCAACATGAATTATTCAAATCAATAAGACCACTTTGCCTCTAACGTGCCTTTATGTCACCATTTTATGTTTTAATTAAAGCCACAAAATATTGCTGCCATATAGAATTTCAGCTGGGATTTTAGAATTAAAGATTGTTATTTCACTGGTGAATGGTTAGCATCCCAGTGGTTTATGCTCTGTGTTTAGACTCTGTGCTAAAATAATGACGATCACGAGCACAACATGGTAAGAAGACTTTTGGCTACGTCCCAGAAAAGCTCTTCCCATTCATGACAACATCCGGCCCTCAGACAAAAGGCCCTCAATGGTTTACACACACGCACGCACGCACGCACACACACACACACACACACACACACCACAAACCCCCTGGTCCCACTAGATTTTCATAACAATAGGGAATGCCTGGATGGGAGCACAAATTATAGGAAACCCACGTGTGCACACACACACACACACACACACACGCACACACACACACACACACACACACACACACACACACTGGACTCACTGCTCAGTTTTTGTCACCCTTAGGTTTTTGTTCTACAGAAGCTTGTTCAAGTCTCGTGTTTAAGGACGTGTCCGTGTTTTGCAGTATCTCTCAGTGAAGCACATTCCAGTGATTCTGTGACAGAAACGCTAAACCCTGTTGGCTAAATAGCTTTGATTGTGCAGCATAAGACCAGTACCTGGTTGTCTGGAGGTAGACCCGTCTTAAACAGCTGCTTGTTCACACACTAAACAAAGCTGGAGTTCAGATTAAAGCTTCTTTTTGCTAATTTTATTAGATCTATTTAGGTAATAGAAATCCATAAGAAGTCTCAGTTAAATACAGTCTTTACTTAAACAGCTGCTTCTGGTTTAGTGATGTTGATCATTGTTATAGATTTGATCATTTCTGTGCCTTTGGGAGGACTGTGTGTACGTTTAGAGATAGCAGAGATGCTGTTTTTGTCTCTCGAGTTTAAGATAAGTTAGTTTTGTCTCAATGTGCAGCAAGATTATATTTTTATATTTAAATCTTGTCTGTGGGAATAACTTGAGGATGAGTGCAGGTCTGAGATCAGCTGTGAGCAGAAGAGGGAGGGGTTTTTATTGAATGAAGAAAAGTGAATTAGCATATTAATAGCAGCTAGCTCCTCCTGCTCCGGTAGCAGCCCCCTCTCCGGGTAACTTGTGTCGCACTGTCCTCGTTTTCCTCTCATTTACTTCCAAACAATCTCTCCGTCTCTGTCCCCGCTTCCTTTGTTTACCTGGCTCGCTCCGTCCTCTCACTTTCTGTTTCCGATAACGGAGTTTGTTTTATTTCTATCTGAGTGAGACGTGATGGTCTCTCCCTTAAAGTCCTCTGGATCAGCGCGGTATGAGCTGGATTCGTCTTGGAGCTCTCGCTGGAAGGAATAACCCAGATTCTCTCCTGAGCAACAGTTGCTTGACACTTTCCACGGCAACTCTGGAACTATGGAGGGCGGGCACGGAGCAGATTTTGGGCTGAAAACAAACGGTGCGTCCTCATCAGAGAGGGACCGCTGAGGGGAGACTCGGGAGTGAACAGAAAAAGGACAAGGAGGAATTTTCTGTTTTGTCTTTTGGAACTTTGGATGACAGGAGACGATCAGGAGGACAAGCAGAGTGATTATCTGTATTTATTTATTTAGAGTTTTAACAGTGAAAACTGGGTCTTCTGAGGATTTCATCCCTTTGGAAGTAATTCTTTGCAAAAACAGCAGTCGCGTGAGATGCTTTTTGTCTTACTAAGCTTCGTGCAAATTAGAGTTTGGATTATGTAAGCATTTTCTCTCAGTTGTGTCTGGATCTTGGTGTGTTTATTTACTCGTCCTCCGCACACCAGAAGTTCAGCGTGTGCGATGAGAGGCTGCGAAGCAGCTAGCTGCCTCTCTGTGCTCGGTGCAGACGGGCACAGGAAAGGGCAGACATGCGTTTCCATGGCGATGAGTGGCTGTAGCCCTTTCCCCATGTGCTGGGACAGAGGTATGAATGAAATCTCCTTAACACACACACACACACACACACACACACTCGCAGACAGAAGAAACATAAAACCTCTCTGCATAGAGTGACATCTGACTCCATGGGAACTGACCTGGTATACAGCCATAACCGTTGGTTTGCAGAGATTGTGTGTTTGTATATATGTGTGTGTGTGTGTGTGTGTGTGTGTGTGTGTGTGTGTGTGTGTGTGTGCACTCCACCCCTCTCAGGTGTCATTACCTGCTTAAACGTATCAGTTTTCATTTAATTAAGAAGAAAGACGGGAAGCAGAAAAACGAAACCTGATTTGTTTTGAAGTGGACCACGGCACGCCGGTGCACCTCCTTATAAATGTTGCTCTCGTTGTGCGTTTTCAGATGAAATTGCAGGAAGTGTGTCAATGTCAGAGCCTGTTATTCAGGACAAAATGGCAGCCGGCGGTGCATTGTCTTCTCTGTTTTATAGACACGGATGCTTACATAATGAGACTTGACCCTGACTTCCCTTCTCTCTCTTTATTTGTCTCTCTGGTATCTTATTGTTCATTGTGTTTTATCTCGCCAAACAACAACACATGGAGGATAGATACTGTACAAAGTTTGCGTCAAACGGGGCAGGAAGCACTCGGTGGAAAAAGGGACTAAGGAGGATTTGATTGTGCGACGTTACAGGTGTAGCCGTCTTTAACCGACAGCAGGGAGAAAAGGGAAGGTCATCGCAAACGAGATACAAACCGGGACTGATAGGATTTGAAAGCAACCTTGTGGTTGTTGGAAATTTAGCTTAAGTTATTGTTGGAGTTAAGAGGCCTTTGATTGGACAAATTTTAGTGATTATTTTAATAGTTCAGGGTAAAATCGGTTTGTTTTTACAGGTTCTATCACAAAAATCCACTTTTTGTAGCTTTTGACCAAGTTTTATTCGTATTTCCTCTGAGTGGGACATGACTGTGTGAGTCTGTGGTCTCCGTGTCTGCAACTGTGTACTATTGTGGAACTCAAATGGGGGTTGAAGGATGGATCATGAAAATAACTGAAATTTTATTTAAAAAATGACATCTCAATAGTGCCAGTGGTGATATATTATCATGTATTGTGCCTATTTTTACTCTGGAAGGTGTAAAATAGCGTGATACAGGTCCTTTAAGTGCTTTGAAACACTTTAAAGTAGGTAGTTCCTTATTTTCAGGGCAATTTGAAACTCAGATTTTTGTTTGTTTTTTAGTCTGTGAGGCATCTGTGCCAAGCAGCAATACAAATCTTGAATCTTCCAACTCCATTCTTGTTATTGCTAATTGCTAATCCACTCTACCAATAACTTAACTGTTATTTTAATCAGAAATCACAAAAAGTACTCTGTTGATAAGAGTTTTGAGATAAATTGGGGTTGGGTAAAATCTATATCAGCAGGTCAGAGCTATACAGGAATTAGAAACTGGTATCAGCCCTCAAAACCAGTTTCTGTTTAAGTTGTCATTTCCTTCAGATCAGACTCAGTAGAACTCAGTCCGTGTCTCAGTAACACTGGATACAAGTTATGTCTGGGATGGAAAAAGGGACTCGAAGCAAAAATCCACATATTGCAATTTTTGCTTGTATGACAATAAAAGATTTGAGCTCTAAATGTTTTTGCATGTCACTTCCCTCACAGAAACGTTGTATTTTATGAGCCGCGTTCTGCAGATAAACTACTGATTAAATGAATGTAATAAAATAAATGTAGGAATTTCCTTTAAGCTTGTCTGTTTGAGCTTTGTTGTCGTCCTCAGTTTTGTTTTTCTTTTCTTTGCCCTGCAGAATATGACAGACACCTAGCAGCGGCGGTATCAGCAGGGAAAACCATGGCAACAGCCTACCTGGACTCCAACCTAAATAACCCCCTCCTGGGAGGCCCCAAAACCCAGCTCAGTGTGGGGGTAACGGACCGAACCATGGCTGGCTCCGTGGACAGGGTTCTGAAGGTCTTCCACCACTCTGAGATCAACACAGAACAAAGCTTCTGGTCTTCCAACATCAGATACGGAGACGCTACGGATGTCAGGGTGAGAAAACGGATGGAGGTAAAAGGTTGGATTGGATTCTGTTCGGATAAATCAGATCAGCAGATCCTAAAAGCTTTATAAAAACCGTCTCTAGTTACATGAAGACATTTACCTCTCAGTTAAAGGGCTCTTCTGAACACAGGGGTTCCAGCCTTATGAGTCAATGTAGGACAATCACTCTAGTAGAGTTTCAATGTCGAGACTTATTGAAGCTTCTCCGTTTGAACAGTGTTATCGAAAAGTTTATTCTTTCTTTATACTCCCACCAAGGGAGTGTCACGGTTAATGGCAAATTTTTTATAGTGAAGTAAAAGGAAATCAGCAGGTGTCTTTTATTTTGAAATTTTCTAAGATGCTTCATACTACTCCTGTGTACGATTTCCTTTCTGGCATGATCTGAATGGTTGAAGCATTCTTTCTGGAGATGTGGCATGTGAAAATAGACATGGTGCATACATTTTCTGTGCACCCGGTGGAACCAAAACCCATTCTCTCTAACGGTGGCCATTAGCTGCGTGTTGTGGTTTGCAGATGTTACGCTGCACATCGGGTGGAAAGCCGGGGCTAACATCCTGACCTGAACATCTACGGTGACGTGGTGTGTTGACAGCTGTCCCTGGGCTTCTAATCACTTTAATCAGCTGTATTGTTGACTGTTCAGCGTTGACATTGTTTGGGGTTTAACCGAAGAGCCCTTATTTATACCACTGCTCTTAATTTTAATCGTGATGTGTAAACTACCGAGCAAAGCTCAGACTGTTAGCCTTCATCCAGGAAACGCCACGGCAACTATCCCCTTCTTCCATCCCTCTCTTCTTTAGTAACTAGGTCAGACCCCCTGGCTTTAACATGGCAACACACATGGGTCTTTGAGCATTATTGTGAATGTATGATGTTTGCCAACTTGTTTGGGTGGGAGCATCATGTTAAATCGCTTGCAGCCACTTACACACACAAACACAAACACACACTCCTTGACCTGATGCAAAATGTCAGATGTAAGCACAACACAGTTAGAACTGTTTGGTAGGGCTAACTGGCTGAAACCTTTTTTCCCCACCTGCTTTTGTGTTGGTTAAGAAGCTACGTGTGTGTTGGACTGCACAAAAGGAAGCGTTCAGCAGAAACTCATTTTCAACCTTTGTTTTTTTCTTTTTACGTCTTTCTGAATGCAGGGGATCATCCAGAAGATTCTGGACATCCACAAAGTGCGCTGGACGTCGTGTTTCGGCCTTCGTCTCACTTGTTGCCAAAACCGAGACCAGGTGCACTGGCTCCACCCAGATATGGGCGTATCCCACATCAGAGAGCAATACGAACAAGCGCGGCCCAATGAGGAGTGGAGGTAAAACGTCTGTCTGGACACTTATTCAGGTTCATGGCTCCAATTTTAAAGCCATTCTATGCAACTTTTTCATATTTTAAATCATGTTCTTGAGTCAGTTTGTGCTAAAATGAGCCTTTACAGGGTTAATGAAATGTCACTCAGACCCCCACCACCCTCTGTGGCCAGAATACCACACTTGCAACTTCAGAGTGGCGGTCCGGTCCCTGTTGGACTTAAAAAACTGGAGCTGACATGCCTGGTGCTGCAGTCTGCTTCCAGCATGTTTCCTGCATGTTTTAGATCATGAACACAGCTGATTTGTTTGATTTAGTGATGAACCGCTCCTGTAGACACTAATGAAGGCTGAGGAGACGTTTCAGCTGTTAGATTAAGGTGTTAAAAAGATGAACGCACAGCGAGGAGATGAGTTTCACTTTTGGTTTCACTAACGGACACTAGGGGGTGCTAAAAACAAGCCAAAACGGCATAGAATCTCTTTAAAATCCTGATTTTCTGCATGACAGTAGGAGAACACAAAGCTGGTATATCTGGCCGTCTTTTATTTCTATTCTGTAACAAACGCTATAGGATCTATACAATATAATTTATATTTTCAATATTCAAACTTCTGTCCTGGAATAATCTCCCACCAACCCACAGTTCTTCTAAGGCGGTGACATAATTTTTTTGTTATTGAAAAGTTGAGATAAACAAAAGACTTCATGGAATCTTTTTTTCTTCTTTTTTTCTAATGGGTTCCATACCACATGTACTAAATCACTCCATACGGCCGTCGCTGATGTGATGTATCCTGCCTACTTCTGGTGAAGTGGAGCAAAGCAACACAGCTCCAGAGAAAATGGAGATGTGTCAATTTGTCCAAGAGGAAACGACAAATGAAAAATTAAAAGGAAAAACTAACGACGGCTTGACTGACGTGTCATAAAGAACTCTATAATAGTTTTTTTTATTGTTTACGTTGACAGATTTCAATAAACTTTGGTTAAAGTTTTATTTACAAAATGGATTTATTTCCATTTGAATCACAAAATACAACCATTTATTTATTGCAGTTGCATTACGATAAAGTCTTAATATGTTTTAGAAGGTCTTAGAAAACTCTAGCCTGGCAAGCCGTCCTATATATGTGAATAATTTTGTTTCGGCAAACGACGGTCTAAATTCTAGGCTGAGAAAAATCTTGAATAAATATTGAAATCTACTCAGCGAATACCCTAAAATACCAGAAGTGAACATTCGCCTCTCAGAAGGGCCGTATAAAAAATGGGTTATGAACAATTTCCCGATTTTACACGACTTTTTTTCAAGTCCTCATTTCGTTAAACAAACACCTCAGAAATAGTGGAACCTGTCTGTTTTGTGGACTTGTGTGTGTGTGTGTGTGTGTGTGTGTGTGCAGTTAAAATGTAAAAACTTGTGTGTTTATTGTGTCGTCTTGGTGCTAACACCATTGTGAGGAAAGCTTTTCATCGTAGACACAAAAAGGAAGCGAGAGGACCAGATGTCTGCTTTGTCTGACTAAGTCAACAGCTCTGTGTGTCTGAGTCGGTCTCTAATCGACTGATTTTACTACCACTGGTCTCATTAGCACTTTGTGACGTTTTTAAAAACACCTTTTCTGTCAAATCTCTGTATTTCAGTACGTTTAAAACCCTTTTAGGTCTTCCGCTCTCTCTCTTCCTCCCAAACCGAGCTTTCCCATTATGCATGAGTTTGGACCATCGTTGGTTTACAAATTAATTAGAGACACATGGTGCATGTTAAGTATTTAGTGCAAAGCTGTCCTCCACTAGATCTGCCCAGGCTGTAGAGCTTAGCTTTGGCTAGCATGTTTTGGAATATTTGATCATCCTTTTGTGTTTTAGGTATGAGTTACGGATCCGCTATCTGCCAAAAGGCTTTGTGCAGCAGTTTACTGAAGATAAACCTACACTCAACTACTTCTACCATCAGGTACTAAAACTCTCAGATACACACGTTTGTGTTTTAAAGCGGTCCTGGGATTGAAAATCACACTTACCTCGTTGTCTTCCAGGTGAAGAATGACTACATGACTCAATATGGAGACAAGGTGGAACAAGACGTAGCTCTCAAGTTGGGCTGTTTAGAAATCAGGTAAGACACTTTTTCAGTGAGTTAGACTCATTTAGCTTTTTACTGTTGGAGCTCTTCTCGTGTCAGGCTGTCTAGTCATAACATAAATTATTGTTTATTTTTTATTAAAAGCAGCAAACCTAGTGAACTAGACCAAATTATTGCCTTGCAAAGTTTGGCCTAGGCACGCTTCATTGGAACCCTCGCAGCTGTGGCTGTCCAATCACAGCTCGCTATAGTTTTGGTTGGGCCAATCACAGCGCTCTATATTGTGGGCCAATCACAGAGCGGGAGTAGCCGATGACATCATAGCTGCAACCGCAAACACAAACAACATGGCGGCAGCGCAGGAACCACGTTGGTTTGAAACGGCTTTGTCATCAACATTGGATTATTTAGACTCCAACGTGCGTAAGTCTGTCGGCTATACTTAGCGGCTTCTTATTTTTAATATCAAACAAAGTAGTGCAATGTCCCAGTACACCTGATATTCACATGTTTTACATACTAGTCGCCATTGCTGCCTCCCTCTTTTCCGTCGCTGTGATTACGTCACGTTGTTCGTTACTCTGATTGGTCCTAGCGCTATCCAATTGCGTGCAGACAGTTTGAAAGACAACCGTAGATCCCGCCTCACGACTGAGAGCCGTCAATGGGTCGTGGCCAGACTATATATTCACATATATAGGATGGCTTGCCAGGCTAAAAAGCAGCAGCAGTTTCATTTTGGGATCTGATTTTCTGTGTGCAAATTATTAAAATACGTGTTTTACTTCCAGGAGGTTCTTTAAAGAGATGAGAGGAAACGCTCTGGATAAGAAATCCAACTACGAGCTTCTGGAGTGAGTATTTTCACAAAGCAGCAGAGTCTGGTGCCTCAGATCATGATTTCCCTGCAGATGGGTGACATATTTATTAAAAAAAACAAACAAAATAGAAAAGCTTTCAGCTTGTTTTATGTTCCTTTGCCTAAATCTTAAATGAAATTAAAAGTCCAACTGTTAATTGAAATGTTAAAGAGGAAACCTTTAAACTCCAGTTTTATTACTGCGTCGTCCCGTTTTGGGCAAAGACAAGTCAGTGAGTGGAGGTTTAAATGGGGCTCATATCTGACATGTTCTGATTCTAACGAGCCGCCCTCTTCTACTCCGGCCTGTTTGAACTCCGGCTTAACGAGCTTTCCAATTAACCGAGGAGAAAGCCCACTGTCTCTATGCTGGAATTTCTTTGTGTCTTTGTTTTCTCGGTCCTTCCCTCACTTCCTGTGTTTTATTCTGTCTTTCCTCTTGTGCTGCTGCTCTTTTCTGTAACTCTCTCTCGCTCTCTGCTGATGGGGAAAAGATGTCGAGTCATACATATTTTAAACCACAGCGAGAGATGAGGGAAAGTGCTATTAGAGCTCTGATACTGCAAACCGACTGTTGGTCATGAGGGGGGTGCTGGGCTTCTGTTAAAAGCAACACTGGCTTTAGCTAATCTATAAAACCAGTTATTTAGATTTTTATAGAAATTACAAATCTGATGCTGAAGGAGAGCTCTGTAGGACAAAGACCTGTCTCTGAAGAGCTTAAACTGGCATCTCAGTGGTATCAACAATTAAAGGAACAACTGTTAAGTACTCAGCAGATCCTAATGGTTGTCCATAGTTTGCACCATCATCTCCAGTGGTTCCATAGTCATCCCTAGAACAGAACCAACCTTTATCTGGGTCTAATGCTGCTACCCCATCAGCCAAAGAGATCACACTTTTTACATCAGAGTTAAAGAAACCATCTTTTACTTATTTTTAAATGATTGGTCACTTTGAGTGTTTCATGCAGGCTGAACATGAAAATAGTCTCCTCCACCTATCTCCTGCATTAGCTTCTGATAGAAAATAGACTCTAGGTGAAACTCTAGGATTAGAAAATCCTGACAGATCTACGTCACACTGTCACTGAACATTCATGGACTCACCCATCTTGACTCACGACGGGGAAGGCTGTTGTTGGTTTAGCGTCCAGGAAACAGCAGAGAACGTCTGGGCTAGTAGAAGCTAACCGTTAGCATTAGCAACTCCACCACACAGCAGAACTCCTCCAGGCTTGTGTTATTTGTGGAGATAAAACATCAACGTTGGAGTCAGTGGTAGAGTCGTGTTGCTGTTAGCCAATCAGAGGAGAGATGTCCACATATCAGGAAACAAGACTCCAAATCCTGCCGTCTGAAGCTACTCTCTCCTCCAGCTTAATTCCACGTCCTCAAATAGGAGCATCTAAACTTTTTTTTTCCTGGAGAGCGACTTGCAAGCCATTCATTCCTACTAGAGACCACTGCTGTATTAAAAATATGAGTAACCTTTAAAGAACAGATGCAGCACTTTGCTGTGAACCCTAAAGCTTCCTTTAGAAGTACATTATGCTACCGCTAACGTTAGCTTACTTCCTCCCTGTTTAGATGTTTACAAGGTGCCGCGTTTTAGCAATCCCACTCAGATTTGTGCAAAAACCATTTGTCAGTTTATTAATAAAACTCTAAAAAACTATATAAAACTAGATTTACATTGTAAAATGTTCCTAAAAACTATTAAGGTGAAATTTGGCTTCAGACGTGGGATTATTTAAAGGGGACCTAGAATGTAAACCAACATTTTCCTTGTTGTTGAATAAGACAGCTTGGGTGGTCAACAGCAGCAATCAGCAAGTCCTGACCAAGTGGGAGGGGTCAACAGCTCTTTTCACTGAAGGCCTGAGTAAGGGGGTTTAGAATGGCCTGTATCAGGACTCCTGGGACAGATGAAAGACAAAAACAATGTTTTTATGTTGTTTGGAGGCTCAAAGCTCTGTTTTAGATTGTTGATTAATTGCATTCTAGGACACCTTTAAGTGTCTGAGAGGAGCCGGTCATGGCCTGGGTTTATGATGCTGTAGTATTGATCTGAAGTGACATTTGTTGGAGGAACATGAAGTAGAAAAGATGATGTAAGGTCTCATCCTCTCCTCAGAGGAACACAAGTCATTAGTTCACTTCCTGTTGTAAGTCTGCTCATCTCTACGACCACCTGCCTCTTTCCTCTTCCTGCCGTTTCTGTTTTTAACACATCTAATAAGAGAGGACGGGGTCAGCCACTCATACCGTTTTATTTACATACTGTAGTTAATATCTTAAGAGTTAAATTTCCTGCCAAGATCAGATGAGCAAGAGGAATGCTTCCAAATGAACATTCCTGTGTAATTACACACAAGCATTCTGATCTCTATCTCTTCTTTCTCTCTTTTCAGGAAGGATGTTGGTTTGAGGCGGTTTTTCCCTAAAGATCTGTTGGACTCTGTAAAGGTAAGATGATGATGAAGTGGAGTTCTTTTGTTTTTGAGCCGTTTGTGTGAGAATTAGCTCAGGCGTTTACGGTCAGCAGCTTGTTTTCTTGTGTCGGGACTGAATGGAGCACTCGTGACTCGCAGCAGCTGGTGTCGCAGCGCTCCATCTGCTCCACCGCAGCGGCTCCGTTACCACGGCGCTTTTACGGCCATCCTTATGGGCAGAGAGGTCTCTTAAAGCCAGATTTCAACATGTTACCTCAGGCCTGAAGTGGCCTGGAGCGGTCAAACACGAGCAGTACATAAAGGTCACACTGATACATATATCAGCCTAAAGTGGAAGTTCTCATTAAAACGTGCACGAAAATATTCAGTTTGAGCCAAACTTTTTAAATAGAACACCTATTTGTGCAGATTTGTGTGTGCACGTGTGTGTGTGTGTGTTTGCGTGTGTGTGTGTGTGTGTGCACATGTGTGTTTGCATGCATAATTAGGCCTGTCAGTGATAAATTTACGGCACGTGTTCATGAGGAGGATCTCGTCTCGTTTGTTTGAGGAAATTAAAAGTCTCAGTGACCCGAAAAGGTCTTAATGTCAGCAGGCGTGCAGGCAGATGCTCTGTGGAGTGAGTGAGTGAGTGTGTGTGTGTGTGTGTGTGTGTGTGTGTGTGTGTGTGTGTGTGTGTGTGTGTGTGTGTGTGTGTGTGTGTGTGTGTGTGTGACCCACAGGTCACAGTTAAACCCACTCTTCTTCCCAACAATGAGAAGGGAGGAGGAGGAGGTGTTGACGTTCTTCTCCTCCTGTCTGTCCCTCCCTGCTGACTCCTCCCATTTCTCCTCTTGTAGAACGGCAGGAGGTGCAGTCAAACATGCACAACTGTGCAAATTTAAAAAACTAATTAAGAGGCAATGAAATGTGTGTTTAATAAAAATAGTTTAAAGATAATCAAGAAAAAACTCTGTAATTGTGGCATTTTTATTTTTATTCTATGATGACCTGATTGATGACCTGCCAGGATTTGCTGCTCTGATGATGATTCTCTTATCAGTTTGAGACGCCGATGCAGTCGTGTAGTGTTAAATTATTCTCTGTGTGTGTGCGTGCGTGTGTGTGTGTGTGTGTCAGACAGAGAGCACAGCTGTCATTTATGTTTCTGTCTGCTGAAACAGAAGAGTGGTCATTTAATGGGATTATTCTCCCTCAATGGACTCAAAACACACACACACACACACACACACACACACACACACACACACACACACACACACACACACACACACACACACACACACACAGCAGATGGTGGTGGTAGTAAACAGTGACTTATGTTAGCTGTTATATAGAGTAAAGTGTGTTGCCGGCCAGCAGGTTTGCTGAAGCTGACCTTTGGAGGTCAGCGTTTGAACCTGCCACAGCTTGTTGTGACGAGCCCGTCTCGCCTGTCAGACCAAGAGCATATTGTTTTTTTGTTTTTTTTGTTAACTATTATCGTGACATTAAAACCACCTGCCTCTCTTGACCAGAACAACACAAGGAGCTGAATGCATTTTAGCTACAGGTTTTTAAAATCTTCCCTTATTTTAGGCAGATAACCCCACAGGAGACAGGACAAGAGGCTCATCAATTTTGGAAATATCACAACTTTACTTCCTTTAAACATCCTTTTGTCTAAATAAGTTTTGTTGTTAGGTTTGATTCTGATTTCATGAATGGAGGATTAAACGATGTGTCACAGCTGGTCAGCCCGTTGCTATGGCGATGGTCAGCGTGTTGATGGGGAGGCTGACAACCATCTGCTCTACTTCCTGTCAGGAAGGGTGTGTATTGGAATCCTGGGAATTAAAGCATCAGTCCTGTCCGGAGTATGAAAAACACATTTACTTTGTAATCTCGAGTGTTTTGTGATCCGTCGCTGTTGTATTCACGTGTGTGTGTGTGTGTGTGTGTGTGTGTGTGTGTGTGTGTGTGTGTGTGTGTGTGTAGTCCCACAGGCTTAGCGACTGCACAGCTGGCAGCAGGACTCTGTGATGCTGAAATAAAGTGTAGAAATTACAAATGAAAGACAAAAACACACCGATGGGAATAAAGAGGCGCTCGGCGCAGTAAAAAGCAAAGGTTTTAAGACGGAAGGATTAAGCTGCGTTTTATTGATCTGTCACCTGTAATCCATGAATTAGACCAGCTGATTGTGCTCATTTTGTACCAATGAGCATTAGAGAAAATAAGATCAAATAAAAGCAAACAAAATAAAAATTACGTTTGGGATAAAAGTTGAAAGTGGGATATTCCAGGAATTACAGAAGCACTTCACCGTCAGTGTGAGTGGAAAAAATGAGTAGCAGTATGATATCTCTTAATAAGTAGGGATGTCCCAATGCAGCTTTTTCACTTCCGATACGATATTACAGCCTTCAGTATTGACCGATACCATATCAATCCAGTATGATATCAGCACTGATCATACATATTTTTATCTATTTTGTAATGTGGGATATATGAAAGGCTTGATCAAGTGATATTACTTGGAGACCAAAAGCTAGCAACAGTATGAAAAAACAACACATTTTTTATTAACCATTGGTTGCACAAACGTGAACCTTAAACATAATATATAACAAATGAATAAAATAATAAATTAAATAACCCTGAAAAATATTTTAAGTAAATAAACAAAAAGATATCTTAGTGCAAAAAGGAGATATTCTGTTCCACCACAGGAAACTTGTGCATGATAAGTTTTTAGGACTTCAACAAAAAATACTGACATGGCCGACATCGCTCTTGTTCCTTGCTACTTTACTAGCACGCACTGTTCTGATCACGTGGGCTTTGCATGCTGGATCTGGGCACTGCTGGATAAAGTTGCTGGAATGGAATTTAAAGTGGAACGGACTGCTTATATCGGAGATTTTTGATGCAGTCCGATATAATCCGTGGGCCAATGTCGAACCTATTTCCGATATATCAATATCAGAATGGGACATCCCTAAAAACGCGATATAAATCTTGTTTTAATTAGACATTTTCCTCATATTAACGACATATAAGTCGTTTTGACGATCTCGCATCTTGCAATAATGAGTTTGCTCTAAAGTGTGAAACGCTGACATCACGCGGGAAAGGGAGAAGATGGAGTCAGAGAGCTTCTTTCCTCCACACTTTTGGTCAAGCCGTCCTCCACTTTAAAAACAGTGGAGAAAACATCAGGATTTCGAGTTCTGCTGATATTCAGACATCTCTCCTCTGATTGGCTAACAGCAGCACGACTCTTCCACTGACTTCTCTGCAACGTTGATGTTTTAGCTCCACTAATAACACAAGCCTGGAGGAGTTCTGCTGTGTGGTGGAGCTGCTAATGCTAACGGTTAGCTTCTACTAGCCCAGACGTTCTCTGCTGTTTCCTGGATGTGGGGGGAAACCCACACATGCACGGGGAGAACATGCAAAAGCCACAGCTGGGATTTAAACCTGCAACCTTCTCGCTGTGAGGCACAGGTGTCCTGAAACACGTACATCTAAACATCTGAAGCTAATAAACCAGGTCATTAATTCTGTTGTTTTAATAAAATTCAAGTGGAGAACAGTATTACGGAACTATTTTTTACTCCGTAGCCGTCCTCCCTTTTGTTTTTCCTCTCCTGGCCTGGATGCGCCGTGATAATATTACACTCTACTGTAACAGGTTTTTTAAAAATAAGAAACCCAAATAAATCTCCTTTAATCTGTGTTTTAATCTATACACACAGAGCTGTTGGTCGTGGGGGTTCTCCGTACAGGCGTGTGTTTTTAAATCCATGATTCCAAACCATGCAAACGCGTGTTTGGGAGTGATGAAGAACAGAGAGGATTGGAACGGCATTAATGTATTTTGATAGATTTTTGCCCCATCTGCCTGCTCTGTGGTGATTTACAGCACTTTAATATATTTGTAGGTTAGATCTACTTCAGAAGCTGTTAAAAACATGAACCGGTCTTTGTTTAGTTATTGATCTGACCTGAGATCTGCTGGTTAATGAGTTGATTTGCTGTTCTTGGTGACATTTTTGTGAATCCTAAGGCTCCTTCTCCTCGTTTTCCTGCTTCTCCAGGCCAAAACACTCCGTAAGCTGATCCAGCAGACCTTCAAGCAGGTAGCTAACCTCAACGACGAGCAGTGCATCCTGAAGTTCTTAGAGACACTTGCCCCGATCTACCGCTACGACAAGGAGTTCTTCAAATGTGCCCTTGGAGTAGGTCTCCTCCATTCTCTCTGTGCTTTTAACGGTGTGAGGCTGACCCCTTGTGGTGGCTTCAGGTCCTGCATGCATGTTTACCTCATCCCTTCTCTCCCCCAACAGTCCAGCTGGGTGATCCAGGTAGAGCTGGCCATCGGGCCTGAAGAAGGGATCAGTTACCTCACAGATAAAGGATCGACGGTGAGTTTCAAACACGTTCTTGGAATTCTAGTAATCGCCAGCATGTTCATATTTCTGTTATGTTCTGTTTCCAGCCCACACATCTAGCCAACTTTAACCAAGTCCAGTCCATCCAGTACTCGGCCATAGAGGAGAAGGACAGGAAGGGCATGCTGCAGCTCAATGTAGCCGGAGCAGCTGAGGTACTTCCCCTCTACTCCACTTCCTGTCTGACATTTGGTGTTTTAATCAATCACACGTTTACTACATCTGATTTGGGTTTTTTTGATTTATTTAAAATCTTTTAGAAAATCTTAGAAAAACAGACCGAAAGTCTTTTCTTTGATGCATTTAATGCGATCATTCTGGTCTCTGGTGGATGTTTTAGTCTGCAGAGATACAACTTTTGTTCACGTACAGATGTTTGAGTTTTAAAAAGACCCTTTGATTAAACGTGTGTGTGTGTGTGTGTGTGTGTGTGGGGTTGCGCAGCCTCTCACTGTTACGACGGCATCCCTCACCACGGCGGAGAACTTAGCCGACCTGATCGACGGTTACTGTCGCCTCGTTTCCATGGAGACCCACTCATTCATTGTCAGAGTCCAGAAAGGTAAAGATGTCACCTCCTTCTCTTCTGGTTTGACAAAATATTAGTGGACCAGTGGCGGTGCGTCCTTCAGACCGGCCGTTTTTTGTCTTTGAGTCCTCCAACAATGTGAGAAGATTTAATGCTGTGGTGTTAAATTTATAATATGTAACCCGTGATTGTTTTTAGGTGGATAAATGAGCAAAAAAACGCTTTAATTTACAAGAACAAAATGTTTTTCCTCCATATGTCCAGTCTGGCATTGATGAATTGAGAATTGGTGTCTGACTGCCTTTAAAACAATGGCCCAACACTTTTACTGTCACAAGATGACGATTACTGCTGTTGCTGTAATGGTCAACTTGTTAATTGTCTTTTATTAGAACTTTATTAGATTTACATTTTGTTTTTTTACAACTGATACAGATCATGGGACTCTGGGAAGAGAACAGGAAGTTGTTTTTAGCAGAATAAAACTCACTCTAAACTCGTACAAAGTGTCATTGTGTATTTTTATGCCCCAGAGAATAAAATCTAGCGTATTCATTCTGGTGGTTTAAATATTGTGTTCTGAATGATACAGGAATCCTTTTTCTTTAATATTTACAGTATTGAAGACCGAGCTTCACAAGGATTTTATCTTTTAATTAAGTCAGTACAGAATAGTCAGAAAAGATGCCAAACTTAAAAATTTCTTTGGTTTTATGTTTTCCTTTAAATGCAAAAAAACAAACAAACTGGGGTTAAGTTCAGGCGAGTTTGCTGGCCAATCAAGAACAGGGACACCATGGTCCTTAAACCAGGGGCTGGTAGCTTTGGCACTGTGTGCAGGTGCCGAGTCCTGTTGGAAAATGAAATCTACATCTCCAAGTTGGTCAGCAGCAGGAAGCATGAAGTGCGTCCTGGTAGACGGCTGCGTTGACCTTGGACCTCAGAAATGGACCAACACCAGCAGATGACATGGAACCCCAAACCATCCCTGACTGGAAACTTTACACTGGACCTCAAACAACATGGATTCTGTGCCTCTCCTCTCTTCCTCCAGACTCTGGGACCTTGATTTCCAAAGGAAATGCAACATTTACTTCCATCAGAGAACATAACTCTGGACCACTCAGCAGCAGTCCAGTCCTTTTTGTCTTTAGCCCAGGCGAGACGCTTCTGACGATGTCTCTTGTTCAAGAGTGGCTTGACACAAGGAATGTGACAGCTGAAACATGTCTTGCATACGTCTGTGCATACGTGGTGGTTCTTGAAGCACTGACTCCAGCTGCAGTCCTGTTGCTTGTAGACCTTTTTCTACCACATCTTGTCCTTCCCTTCACCTCTCTATTAATGTGCTTGGACACAGAGCTCTGTGAACAGCCAGCCTCTTTAGCAATCACCTTTTGTGTCTTGCCCTCCTCGTGCAAGGTGTCGTCTCCTGGACGACTGTCAAGACAGCAGTCTTCCCCGTGATTGTGTAGCCTACAGAACTAGACTGAGAGACCATTTAAAGGCTTTTGCAGGTGTTTTGAGTTCATTAGCTGATTAGAGTGTGGCACCAGCGGTCTTCAATATTGAACCTTTTCACAATATTCTGATATTCTGAGATACTGAATCTGGAATTTTCATTAGTTGTCAGTTAGAATCATCAAAATAATAGAAATAAACATGTGAAAAATATCAGTCTGTGTGCAATGAATGAATCTAATATAAAAGTTTAATTTTGAAAAATTGAATTACTGAAATAAATGAACTTTGTCATGATATTTTAATTTTATGACCAGCACCTGTATTGGTGTAAACTTTCTTTCCACTTCCCAACGAGTCTGATTCATGGTTGGTGTGTTTTTGTCCTCTAGAGGGAGAGAGAGCGCTGCCTTCCATTCCAAAGTAAGTGTAAAAACCTTTCATGACACCTAAAATCCTCCCGTGTTTTCTGACTGATGGATTATTTTATGGTCACGTGTTCCTTGGAAGCTTGGAAGCTCCGCCTCCTCAGATATGGCTGGTTCTGTATAACACATGCATTATCTGATTAACAGAAAACTGCATGTCAATCATCTGTGTCCACCTTAGAACAACTAATGGTGATAAATTTGATTTTTAAAATAGCGCCGCCTAGATTTTTCCAACCAGCTATATCTCCATAATGCAACATCTGATCTACACCAAATGTTGTGTGTGGTTGTGGATCACTGTTTAACGCATTGGTTTGGTAACTGTAACCACCCCCCACCCCCTCATACACACACTCAATTTTAAACATCAGTAGTGGGAGCTCAGCAGAGCACTAATGACTGTTTTAGAGGATCGCTCATTACTCCACCTACTGGTGACATGCACAGTTTATTAGCAAGCTTATAGGACAGGTTGAAGAAGGTTTGAAGTGCTGATGACGTGGCTGTGCACATTGCTTATGACATATGGCCACTGTCTTGCGCCAGAGGGCAGGCCCCTTTCAAAATTTCTTCAGAAATGTTCTAGTTTATTTTCTGCTTCTTAGAAGTGAAAACAGACTAATGACCTGCAGGTTAGGCAGAATGGAAAAGAGCTGCACGTGTCGCATTTGTAATAAAACACTAAATGATCGTATTTGGTTTTTATTTGCATTTCCCACAGTGCCTCATTACATCTTAGCTGTTTACATATCAACAGGTTTTTTCTTTTCATCTTAACACACACACACACACACACACACACACACACACACACACACCCTCTCTCTGTTTCTGGTCTAATAAGGAGACGGGCTTAGGAGCCAAATATTTTCCACTTTGGGGTTTTTTAAACACCGCTAGTCTCCTCCTCTCTGGCTCGGCGCTCTGGCCGTTTGAGTCTGTGGTGTAAAGTTTGTCGTAGAGCTCAGCTGACAGAAACAGAAACCACGGGAAGGAGAACAATAAAACCAACGGGCAGTCTTTGTTCCTTTCTCCGTTTCAGCGTGTAGATGTGAGCAGCATCTGTTGGGGGGGGGGGGATCTCATTTGGAAACGGGGATTTATTTTAGTTTTCTTGGGTTTTTATATATTTTGAAAACTTTTTATGTCATTAAGTGAACTTTTGTCCTTTTTTCTCCTTCTGTTTAGACTGTCTAACACTGAGAAGAAGTTAGAAGCCGTTAGGAAGGGAGTCAGAGCGATCTCCGTCTCAGGTAAGACAAAATGATCTCTTATCGACAGGTTTAGGAGATAAATGAACCTCTTAGCCTCTTTAGTTTAAGCTGTGGGTACTTCCTGTCTCTTTCCTCTTCCTAATCACTCCTAATAATATTTGTTTACATCTTTTCTCCTCTTATTCCTCGTGTCCATTCACTCCTGGGCTTTTCCTCTCACCCTGTGGTTTCCCTCCTCACCTTATTGGCTGCAGATCTAATGACATCCACGGTTCCTAAGCCAACCAAGGCACGGCGTCTCCTCCTCCCCTTGGTCTTCTGTTCAGATTCACCACCCAGTGGTATCCGTGGCTCTTATTGGACCGTTAGTACAGCAGCACGTCCGCTGAATTGTGATGTGGCGTCCTGTTGGACCGTCGTGGTTCCTGGACTGGAACTAGACGCATGAAAACATGAGTGCAGTCAGAGGGAGTTCTGCTTCCTTTGTTGTTTTTGTGGTGCAGAAACCAAAGTAATTTAAGCTGAATCGGCTTTATTTTTTTCTACGTCTGAATTATGACTTTGTGGGTTAAACAATTTAATCTGCTACATCACAATCTGCCTCTTTTTTTGTACAGAATCAGCGTATTTGGTCTTTTGGTTCGACCCATTTGCTCCATAATTTAATCATAGTAACCTTAATATTATTGCTGCATATATTTGTTTTTCTTAATATTGATAACTGTTTTAACCTCCTGCTTACAATAATAAAGTTTTGGGACATTATTATTATTTTAATTGTTGTTAGATGAATTTGCTTAGCCCAGATTGGCTAATTGACTGTGTAAAGTATTGGTGATAAGATACGAAATATATCACAATACACACGAGTCGATACGATAATTATTGCAATATATTGGAGATGATATTGTGATATTAAAAGCCAGGCAGTATTTCCCATTTTTAAGATTTAATTTGATCGAAGGAAAACTCAAATTTAAACAGTCCAAACTGTTAGATGCTTAACATGAGCTATCCGAACCTAAATGGAGGAATCTACTAAAGGAAACTGGGGCCCAGTCCCAATACCTGCACTTCCACCCTTGCACCCTTCAATTGCACATTACCAGCCAGGGGTGTGAGTGCGTAGGGTGTCCCGATTCTCAAGTGCGCCCATTTTGCACACTTGAGCCGCACTTCGCCAAGTCAGCATCAGTGCGGGTATTACCCACAATCCATTGCTGCGTGGCAATTTTGAAAAGAAGGCGGAACAACGGCTCAAATACCGTTTCTGAACATATGTATCTTCAAATGAAAAAAGTTAATTAATGATATATTTATTCATGCTCTGATTGTTTTAGACTGAGATTTAAATTTAGTCAAATAATTGTTTGTTTGAAAGTTGTTAATAAAGATTTTTTTAAAAAGTAGCACAAACAGCAACCGAACCGGCATGTGTCATGGTTGATGACGCAATGCTCCCTGTCCCAATTCAGCACACTTGTGTACTGCGCACTTCACAGAAGACCATAGGGTGCATCGCGAGTATTGGGCCAAAAGCACTTGTTCTGTCAGAATCGAGGCAGTAAAATATGCTGCCCCCTATCAGTCGGAGGTTGAATTGCACCACACAAAAGAAATACAGTAAATGCTTACTTGTAAATTCTTTACCTGCTTTCACTGCTTTTAAATATGAATTCAGTATCATAACAACATATCGTGATATTTCAGAGTATTGATATTTTGCTATCTCCTTGACACAAAGCACAATTAACATTAATGTCAACTTTAACCAAGAACGTCTCTTTTAGTAAAATTCATATCTTTATGTATTTTCTAAATTAAGCTGAAACTCTCTTGTTTTCTATTTAATGTACCTTTAATGATTCTTTTTGGGCTGTCCTGTCTAATAGTTATAAATAATTATTATCTTCCCCATCTGTATACATTCTGTTTTGCTGCAAGAGCTTTTATCTCCTAAGGATTGATGAGCTAACAGCTAGTACGAACAGATTAGTGCAGTGCAATCGTTTTAATACTCTGCAGGATGAAACCGTATCTTAGAAATGTCACCATCAGCAGCTAAATGAGGCACTAAGTGCATCCTGGGATCGAATCCAGTAGGATGTTTGTCAGCATTTCAGCCAAATTCACCGTGAAACACAGAGCTGGGTTTGGAGTAAAGATGAGCTGCTGTGAAATCGTAGATTGGAGCCGTCACTCAAAGCTGTTTCTAGTCTGAGACGCTTCACTTGAAGCCCTCATTGATTACATGAACAACTTTATTCTCCAATTATCTCCTGCTTTAACCCTTGGTTGTGTTTGGATGGTAACTAACGGCAGGTGGAGTCTTTGCAGATCCTGCACCGTCGTTTCAAAGCTCGTCATGTTCTAACCTCTCCTTTTTTTCTCCTCCACTCTTCTTCTCTCTCTGCTGTCCCGTTTCCTGCATGCTCTCCTGGACCTTGCAGAGGATCTTAGTGGGGATGGTAAAGTTCTACTATTGTTTATAAATCTTTCTCTCTTGTCTCACTGCGCCCTCCTGGGAAAGGGTTGTGTGTGTATTTTGGTGTGTGGGTTGAACTCCATGCTTGCATTCCTGCTTGTTTAACAATGACTCTTTGTGTTTTTGGGCTCTTGTATAAATGCGGTTTAAAATAATTTAGCATAATGTGATTTTTTTCTGGAGGGGTTCAGCAGTAGCTTTAATAACTTGTTCAAATATCTGCAGTGGTGCATATTCGTCTTCATCTTTTCTTTTGATTGTTTGGAAAGCGGAGGACCACAGAATGTAAATATGTCGGCTTTTAACCGCGAGAATGACACAAAAAGCAGAATTTGTAAATCAAGATGTTTTTTAACTTCTGCAATTGTTTTTTTTTCTTTTTCACAAACACGTTCACTAAGCCACATTCGGTCAAAACACCAACACAGACTGAAGAAGGGAGAGGTTTGCTGGAATAAAGAGCGAGTGCATTCCTCGGCTGTAACGAGCTCAACACGCTCAAACTCTGAAACGGACAACAGAGCAATGCTCGTTTATTCTTCTAAGAGGCCTGAAACGATGAGCTCTGTGGAAATAATCTTAAAAGTAACGCTCACACATTTGACATCATGTAAACAGATATTTAGAGCCATACTATGCAACTTTTTCATGTTTTAAATCATGTTCTTGAGCCAGTTTGTGCTAAAATGACCCTTTACAGGGTTAATGAAATGTCACTCAGACCCCCACCACAGTCTGCTTCCAGCATGTTTCCTGCATGTTTTAGATCATGAACACAGCTGATGTGTTTGATTTAGTGATTAACCGCTCCTGTAGACACTAATGAAGGCTGAGGAGACGTTGCAGCAGTTAGATTAAGGTGTTAAAAAGATGAACGCACAGCGAGGAGATAAGTTTCATATTCACACTCACTAACGAACACTAGGGGGTGCTAAAAACAAGCCAAAACTACATCGTATCCCTTTAAATTCAGAAAACTAATAACCAAATCATGATTAGTGTCTCAAAGCAACAAGTGAACCGAACCACTGGAAACATAACTACATCCCAGTGTTTTCTGCACACAACTTGAACTTTTTAATTAATTATATTTTTCACTGTTCAGACAAAGAATAAACAAACACCAGGGCAACTGAAAGCTTTAGATGTTTTTTAGGGTTTTAGTTTGTGTGCGATAAGCCAATGAACAGGGCTGACGACCAGGGGCGCCCCCAGAAAATTTTGATAAGGGTGGCCAGACAGGGCCTGAGAAAATTGTGGGGTGGCACACCAAATTGGTCCTTGTGGTAACTCTGGGAGAGTTTAACCTGTGGCGGTGCATGCTCCTTTATTCTTTTTTATTAATAAACAAAATGCATCCAAAACTCTAAACTCAAAATTGAGAAATACAAAAATTTAAGAAAATTACATTTCAGTAATTTAAAATTTTATTTCAAAATTTATTTTCGAAATTTTTTTTTGCCTGTTGCTGTCTTCACAAAAAAACGATGGCGATATAAACTTTTTTTGAAAATGGTGAGCAGCAGAAACTTAAATACACTTTTTTAAATTCTAATTTTTCATTTACTCATTAATTGTATAATTATTTTATTGTGTTTTACATTTATGTGTTGATTAAATAAGATGAATTTATGGTTTGCGTTAACATTATCATGATTTATTAAGAACACTGGTCTCCCCTGGGGTGGCCAGCCATTTTCTAGCCACCCCTTAGGGGCACCACTGCTGAAGACATTTAAAATCTGAATTAAACCTTATAATTTTTCATGTTCTGCAGCTCAGTCGACGGACGGGACTAGAGTGTTCAAAACGAGTCCAAAAGTCCTGGTAGAGGTTAGCGTTAGCATGCTGTCGGCTACCAGGTGATGCAACAAGCTCTGTCGGGAAAATCAAACTAAAAAGGGACAGGAAGTGAAGGGGTTAAAGCAGAACACTATTTTTATCCCTTTTCCAGGTGCCTGTTGCACCTGAACACCTGTAATATGTCCAAGCCTTATAGCCACAGGTTTGTTTCTTATAAAATTCACGGGAACGTTCCCGCAGAGCCGGATAAACCCCGAGCAGAGCTGTGAGAGGAATGTTCAGGACAGCAGATGTTTGGCTCTCGTTTCCAACAGCTGAGTTTGCACACTGATTTTATTTTAAACACCACCATCTGGTCAGGATAAACTTCGTCCATCTTCTTCTCCCGGCCCCAGAGTCGATCCTAATACGGTTTCTGTATCCTCCGTTTTCAGCTTTGTTTCTTTTTGAACTTTTTTTGTTTTCGATTACCCTCTCATTTCTGTCCGTCTCTTCTTGTCTTCCACTCCTCCTCCTCCTCTTCCTCCTCCACCACAGTAACTCCCTGCAATCCAGCTGCTCTCACACAGACAGATATTCACAACACATGCTCAGCTGACACTATCTGCCAAATGTGTGTAAAAGAGAGAGAGAGAGAGGGCAGCATGGAAAGAGGGACGAGCTTCGTGGGTGTTACTTTAAGCTGTTGAAACTTCGTTTAGTGTTTGTTTTTGTTCTGCGTGTGTTTGATCTATATTTTTAGTTTTTTTCCAGTATTTTCACATTATTTGTGTCTGCTGTTGCAGAGACCGACGACTATGCAGAAATAGTTGATGAAGAGGACACTTACACCATGCCCTCAAGTAAGTCACTGGTTTAAATCTACTTTGCACGACAGAAAGTTGTCTTGAAAACCTGCTGCTGCTGCTGCTGCTGCTGCTGCAGAGCCGGGTTTGCTAAAAATACGTTACGTCTCTGACCAACGCTGCCATCCTCAAGCCAGCATTCGTTTCTTTCTGCTACCTAATAATCAGAATGTGGTATGAGTCATTTCCAGGATGCACACACACACACACACACACACACACACACACACACACACACACACACACACTTGGTTCAGCAGCAGCTATCAGATTTAGGCCACTTATTCGTGGTAAAGACACTGGTTGAAGCTACAAACAACCGGGTCCAGGTGCGGTTCTGGGACATGGTGGACTTCTGCTCCAGCTCCAGCCAGTACGGAGAGCTCATGTATTTAATTATGTGGCTAACTTGCTAGTATCGCTGGTATTCTTTGTTTTCTTCATCCTGTTCTGCCTTTTATGTTATTTTTTGGAGCTTCTCGGTCTCCTTTCTGTGATTTCCTCTCGTTAGAATTTCTTCGGATGTTTTTGCACTTCCATTTTGACTTAAGTGTCGCTGTTTGTGTAAAATAACCTCTGCAAAGGTCTTAACATGTTCGTGGCAGTGTTTTGATTTATTTGTGTGTGTTTTCTGAGCTTTTAACATTAAAGTGGCTGTCTGGCTCTCCCCTTCTCTTCATCTGTGTTTCTTTCCTCTTTCTCCCATCGCCAACACAGTGGCCTATGGAGTAGTTGAAGGTAAACGTCCTCGTCTCTCATTATGTTCCACTGAGTTTGTTGGGAGCTGTTTTTTCTTTTCCAGGCCCTTTTGACACTATTTAACCACATCGGTGAAAAATCATGAGCCCTCTGAGTGAAACAGATCCTTACTGTGGTCATCAACTGGTGGCTCTCGGGCCACAATCGGCTACATGCTCATTCCATACAGCCTTGTAAAAGATTCAATTATTTATAAATCTGATGCAGAATCAAAATCTGGAAGAAATCATTAAATTTATGCACGTCGAGGGGACTTTTTCTTTTTTTAGCTTCATCCTCAGCGTTATGTTCCTCTGTGTCCAAACTCAGGCTTACTGCTGGATGCATAACGGTGTGTAATGTCTTAGACACGTTTTACCCACGAGCTCCTTTTCCACCGCGAGCATTTCAGATTCAAAATGACAGCGAAGGTGCTCCACGCAGCTGGTCCTGCGAGGTCACGAGATGACCGTAAATTTGCAAGTCTGCACGTAATTCCGGCAGTTCACGCGGTATCGAGCTAGGAGAAGACAGCAGCGTGTATCCAAAAAGTCTGTGGTGTATTTTATTTTCTGTTTTCCTCGGCTACGGAGGTTTCATATGTAATGATGTATTTTTAACTAGTTAAGCAACTTAAAATCTACATGTGACTTTTATTTTGAAAGTTTTCGAATGTTTTACTCTGCTTTCGTGTTTGACTTCCTGTCTAGCTCGATCTGAACTGCTGAGGTTGACGCGCTCTGAAAACATAGCGTGTAAAAAATAGACCCAAAATATAAGCGACCCGTCCTACACTTCTGGGACGTGTCCAAAACGTGACACTCAGTGCGTTTACATGTGCATCTAAGTCAGTCTAAAGTAATAAACTGGGAGCCTTTATCCTAGCTTACATGTAGGCTAGAAAACCAAAGTCTCAAATGAAGTTTGTCCCACTCCGGTACAGTAGGTGGCAACATGCGCCCTTTCAAGTCGGCAATCTTCTGGTTAGCTTATAGCAGGGGTAGGGAACCCTGGTCCTGGAGAGCAGCTATCCAGCATGTTTTAGAGGTTTCCCTGCTTCAACACACCTGGTTTTAGTCAGCAGGTGATTAACAGGCTTCTGCAGAGCCTGATGAGCTGCTGAACAGGTTAATCAACTGTGTTGAAGCAGGGAAACCTCTAAAACATGCTGGATAGCGGCTCTCCAGGACCAGGGTTCCCTACCCCTGGTTTATAGCAACACAAATATTAAACAAACGCTGGCGGGAGTGAAGCCGACGAAGTTAAAGCAGGATATGCACGATGGCCGAATGAATAGACAACAACAATGCTACAGCATAGCTGATTTTGTACGTACTGTACTGTTTGGTGGTGTTACATGTAGGGATGTTCCGATCACGTTTTTTTGCTCCCAATCCGATTTCAAGTCATTTGATTTTGAGTATCTGCCGATACCGAGTCCCGATCCGATACTTTTCAGGAAAGCATTAAAATAAGAAGAAAAATGAGATAATTTTCAGGAAAGCATTTAAATAATAAGAAAATAAAACATCCAAGTTGTCCTACATTTCACTTTCACTTGTTTAGAAAGTGCACTGATTAAAAATATGTTACGAACATATTTAAAAATAGCAGCGTTGCTTATATTTCAAGTTTACTCCCTCAATCAGCAGCTGTGTTGAGCGATGCGTGTTCCCGTGACGGGGCAGGCACGCGGCGCCTTGGGAGGCAGGCTAACGTTTCCGTTAACGTTGTAAACTGGGACTGTTGGTGGCAAACCGGGAATTAATGGAAACAGGTATACTGATGTAGAGGAACTTGTTGAAATTAAAACTAAGCAACTGTTGTTCCACTTGAAAATTTCTGTCTCAGGATGAATTTAAAAAGTCATATTTGTTGTTTTAAAAGGTTAAATCCGATCTTTTACACCCGATTCCGATCTTTTTAAAATCACGTGATCTGGCCCGATTTCCCATCACGTGATCGGAGCATCCCTAGTTACATGTGTTACTTTGTGGCGATGATTTTATCAAAGACCGCTTTTGCGGTCTCGTCTCTTCGGAAATTACCTGCATCAACTCGACTGATCCGTTTACCTGCAGATGCAGTCGGCTTCCTACCGCGTTATCTGGGTGCTTCAGCACGATTAGAACCAGTTCGCCTTCAGCAAGACTAACGAGTTTACGTGCATTTAAAAAACCAACGTCAGTCTTTTTAGGGCATCAGTTCGGTTTCTGATGAGCATGTAAATACACTGACTTAGTGGTCGCTGAAAACACTCCTGTCCACTATCATTACGGCTAATCGGTGCGTACTATGTGTCGTGGACGTTAGGCAGCGCTTACGCGTCCGGTGGAAAGGCAACACTGTGAAATTAGGCGATTTATCTATCAGATTGATTTTTGCAATTTCCTCCCGTCGCCTCGCAACCTATGACTGCACTAAACAGAAGTTTTTACTAACCTTGGAGGCAATACATGAAGAAACCCTCCACACAAGCTTATTTACAAGGATTGGCCGAATTTAGCCTAGACCTTTACATTCAGATGTCTTTTCAGCTTAAAAAGTGGCTCTGCTGTAAGAAAGACCAGGACCAGCTGTAGCTTTAAGCTAAGAAGTTAAGAAGCATTGGTGAGAGATTAGCTGTGGTCTCGGCCCTGAAATTCCTTTATCCTCTATTCGAGCCTGGCAAAGAAAAACTCTCCGGTCCTTTCATCCATACGATGAGTTTGTCCACATGTGATTGTTTCTGCTGATCATCCAGGGGAATCGAAGTCCTGACGGGAAGAATCAACTCATGAACAAAACAACATGCTGCACCAAAATCACAAATTAGTGACGACGGTTGTTTTTAGAGCGGAACTAAATGACGTCACAGCATTTGTTTTGTTTATGGGCTCTGGTCTTGTTGCACCATCCTCTCCGTAAAGCCCTTCTCTGATTCATGATCATGGTTGTGTCACTTCTCTGTGGGTTCTTTTTATGTTTGAAGCAATCGTTAATTTCCTGAAACTGCGTTGTCGTATGGGTGAATAATTGTAAGTGCTTTTGTAGAGGAATGTGTTTTGGTCACAGTTGCATCAGGCGGTGAAGCTGTTGTTTGTGAATTGATATTTTATGAGCATCCAGCGTCTACAGCTGTTTCACTTAAAGTCGAGTGTGTTTGAATCTGATGTTGCAGGATGTTAGTTTAGCTAAAAGTGTCGGGAGAAGAGATTTGATTATAAATTGACAAACATTGGTCAAAATGGATGCAGTCATCATTCCCAGCATTGGTTTTAGCTAAAAACAGACAACAATGTCACTGCCTGAATGTTTTTTAACAGAAAACTTGATGCTTTTTGCCTTTTTGATCCTCAATCATGTGGTGCAATAGAATCATGTCAAATCCAAGGTTTTTACAGAAGCAGCAGGTGAGTGTGCTTATCTCATCTATTTTACTTCTTGTTTCCCCTTCGCCCTCCCTCTCAGCGCGGGACTATGAGATCCAGAGGGACCGGATAGAGTTGGGTCGCTGCATCGGAGAGGGTCAGTTTGGAGATGTTCACCAAGGAGTCTACAACAGCCCAGTATGTAGAAATATACGCTCAAATGATCAAGTAGAAACTAGGGGTGCACCGATAGATCTCAGGTTTTTCTCAAGACCGGTGATCAGTGATCGGCCAAAACCTGCAGTCGGTGCACCCCTAGTTAATGTTGCTATAGAATCATTTTTTGGGACAAGTGTGTCAAAACGGGTACAAAAGTTTTGTTGTCAAACTTAGAAAAATGAAAGTCTAAAGGAACAAATATGATTTTGTAGTTCAAACAGCAATGCTAAATATGTTCATTTATATTTGAGAACATGACCTCATGTCCAGTTGAAACTGGTATTTCATGAGTATTCATGTTGGATTTCTCAATAAAAGATAATTGAAACATTGATCTAATCTGCTTTTAGTTAAGATAAGATCGGTATTGGTGAAAATCGGCATCGGCAAGTCAGGTTTTTCTCAAGATCGGTGTTCGGTGATCAGCCAAAAACTGCAATCGGTGCAGCCCTAGTAGAAGCACTTCTACATGAGATGTAAAGGCTTCAAAAAGATGCTTTACTGAATAATATTTTATTTTATTCTTAACTTGAAGTTATTATTTTTACGAGGGATGTCCGATATCGGCTTTTTCACTGATATCCGATATCCCAATATGGTCAAACTCTTAAAACAGCTATTGCGAATCTGCAAACAAGCTAGGTTTTAAACGCAAACATGGAACACTCACCCCTCCCCTTGGGTATCTTCCCTGAGACGCTTCTGCTGGAATCAGAAACCCGCATCATCAGAGGAAACTAGATGGCGCTAAACACTAGTCGCTGTTTTCTAGGTCCAAACGTCTTTTGTTGTCCGTGACTTCAAATGGTGTTTTTCAAATTGGGGGGGCTATTTCTTACTACACTTACCATCCTGTGAAAGCTGTTTAGAAAGCCTGGAATATGGTCCTGCAGCCATGTTTTGGAGAAGTAGGTCTGTTCATTTAGGCGTTTTTCACATGGCAGCATTTAAAAGATGTCGATTTTCAAAACATGAGACCCAACACGTTGTGATAAAAAAAAAAAATCACGGATAAAACAATTTGCATCCTACTGTGTGTGGTGTTCAGCAACACAAACACTCCCTGGTCCAGCAGGGAATCTTGCCAAACCTCTCCATCAATCGTGATTTCGTAATAAACAAACATGGTGGAGGAGGTCCCGATGTCCTTCTGAGCAGACGAGAGCGCTCTTAAAACACCACACACGGCAGGATCATCTGATAAGATTATCTTCAGAGCCGTTACTGTAATCTGGAACATCCTTTAGATTCATGGAACAGGAGAATCAGGTCAGACGTAATTGTCTTGCCATGTGAACCGGGCCAGAACTGAGAGCTCACAGTGAAGGAAATACGTCGGTTCTGGTTTTCCAGTTTAGTTCTGGGCTCTACTTGAGCTGTTCTCATTTGTTCTTACAGTTTATTGCTTTTTAAAAGTGTCTAAATGACTGAAAAAATGTCCACAAGCAGAAAGAAAGGCGTTTTTATGGATGAAACCTATATGGAAAATGTCAAAGCTGCAACGAGAGACAGAAATAATACGAGCATCAATAAAACGTCATATTTGAAATGATCTGACTCGTCTTCTGTGTGTCTCGCAGGATAAGCCTTCTCTATCCGTCGCCATTAAAACCTGTAAAAACTGCACCACAGACAGCGTCAGAGAAAAGTTCCTGCAAGAAGCCTGTAAGACCCATCTCACCGTGTGTGTGTGTGTGTGTGTGTGTGCATCATATACGTCATAAATGCCAACTTTTATTTTCCAGTAACGATGCGTCAGTTTGACCACCCTCACATCGTTAAGCTGATCGGCGTGATCACAGACAACCCCGTGTGGATCATCATGGAGCTCTGTACTCTAGGAGAGGTATCGTTCCCCCACCATCTCACCCACACGCCTATTATAATATTTAGTGTTGCTTCATCCTACTCATCTTTCTGTTTTTAGTTGCGGTCGTTCCTGCAGGTGAAGAAGTACAGTCTCGACCTAGCCACGCTCATTCTTTACGCCTATCAGCTCAGCACCGCCCTGGCCTACCTGGAGAGCAAACGCTTCGTGCACAGGTAAGAATTCTCGTACACAACGGATTTAGATCAGGGATGCACTGATGTGAAAATTTGGGCTAACATCGAAATCCGATATTGATACCACTATATGTAAAAACCTCCACATCACCTACATTGCTGCTCTGCTTCAGTTAGATACCCCCACAGCCCTGTGTTCATCACCATCACTGTCACATGCCCCCCCCCAATATTATTAAATATTATCATTATTACACGTCATGTTTTGCTTTTACCACCTAAGCAAGCCAAGAATTTTAATTTCGTTCTAGGGAGCGTACTGGGTGTAATGTTTTAACTAGGGGTGGGACTTGATTAAAAATTAATCTGATTAATTGGAGGTTTTGTAACTAATTAATCTTGATTAATCGCATTTTAATCGTTCAAGAAAATTTGCCCTGAAAGCAAATTTTTGAATAAAAATAATGAGGCAGAGAATCAAACAATAAACCCGGACATTATTATTGAAAAGTCAAGCTCTTTTAATTTCTAAAAAATGCTTTTAAATTGAATTTTAATTCAAAACAAGAAAATAACGTTGTTTTAAACCGCTGCTGCGCGTCGTGTTAAAAACGCTGCTGAAATAGGCTGGAGCTATTCCAGAAGCTTCATTATGCAACCTTCTATCTCCGTGACTACTAGATTAAAACTAGATTAGTTCATTCTGATAATTTAACACCTCTTTTGGATCGTTAGGGCCAATAGAATCAAGCATTACTCACCAAAATTAGATTGACAGCTCAGTCAGCCAATGAGACTCATCGTAACACGGGCATACATAAACCAGGAAAGTGAAAAGTCCTACTCTACAGTACAAAGCCTGTTTTTTCTGTGAAATTGATTTTATTTCCATCTAAACTGTTTACAGTGTGACACAAGAGGTAGGGCTGATAGTAAACAATAAGAAAGTCTGCATAAAATGAACTTTTCATGGTGAAACATCAAAGGTAAAAAACTGAGAGACAGAAATGAAGGCAAAAACACATGAAGAGTGATTTCCGATCACCCATTTTATTGTAGTTTTAGTTTTGTTTGAAGCACATAACAAAGGTTTGCATGTTCATGTAGCCAGGTTCTGATGCTTTATTATTTATTGATATTTAGGGCGTGTATCTTGCTGCTACACTTCAAAGCCCCCCAACTGGGGGGCCCTCAGGCCCCAAGAGTTAAATACGTAAAAATGTTTTAAAGCGTTTTTATTTTCTAATTAATTAATCATAATTAATGCGTTAAATTCCCCTAGTTTTTACAGTTATTTTATTCATATTATCACTGATCTTTCATGACTAATGTTCACACATGGCAAGGCTCTTATGAACTATTGAATATATATGGAATTATTTTTGCTATTGACTCAAATAAATCCCCAGAGAACGTTCAGGTTCAAGCAGACAGAGGAGATGTGTGTTAAAAGTCCTGCTTGTTCCTCACAGAGACATCGCGGCGCGTAACGTGCTGGTGTCGGCCGTCGACTGTGTGATGCTCGGAGACTTTGGCCTGTCTCGGTACATGGAGGACAGCTCTTATTACAAAGGTAACGCCTCACAACATATGTTTGAATAAATGTTTAATTAATGAACCAATCAAAGCTTAAACTGGATTCGTTCAAACTGAGTAGAACTTTGCTGCCATCTGCTGGCGTCACTGGGTCACAACAGTTAAATCAGTGCTGAGATTAGTAGAAAACTTCAGATTTAGCTGTAATTTTGATGTTCTTTCCTTTTAATCTGAACTCTTACAGTAGCTTTATTGTATCTGTGTTTGTTTTTAAGCCTCTAAAGGTAAACTTCCTATCAAATGGATGGCTCCTGAATCCATCAACTTCAGAAGATTCACCTCGGCCAGCGACGTCTGGATGTTCGGTGAGTTAAGATCATGCTTCATAAGGGATGTTTTATCTAACCAGTCCAGGAACATAAAAGGTGAAAGGAGGGGGATAATTAAAGAATAAAGACATGACTGTAATTTTGACTTTGTTCTGATTGACCCTCATGGTGCACCGTACCTGCTAGCATGTCTTTTCACCTCATAATGAACGTCTGTTATTAATATTAATAGATTAAAGCAAACATCTCCTCATCGTCACCCTCTGTAGGCGTGTGTATGTGGGAGATCCTGATGTACGGCATCAAGCCCTTCCAAGGCGTGAAGAACAACGACGTGATTGGCCGGATAGAGAACGGCGAGCGACTAGCCATGCCCGCCCAGTGTCCTCCTACTCTCTACAGCTTGATGACCAAATGCTGGTCGTACGACCCGAGCAAGAGGCCGCGATTCACGGAGCTCAAAACCCAGCTCAGGTAACGACTGAACCCTGATTTTTATTTTTGTAGCTTGTGAACGGGTTAACGTTCTGGTCTGTGCAGCACCATATTGGAGGATGAGAAGGTCCAGCAGGAGGAGAGGCTTCGCATGGAGATCAGGAGACAGGTCACAGTCTCCTGGGACACCGGCGGCTCGGATGAAGCGCCACCTAAAGTAAGAGCAGCTTTGATCGCTGACTTTTTAGCAGCTTTGGTGGAATTTTAGACGCTAACCCATCTGCGTCTACAGCCGAGTCGACCTGGTTACCCCAGTCCTCGCTCCAGTGAAGACTTCTTCTCCAGCCCCCAACACAACCACGTCCATGTAAGCCAAACTCACACACACACACACACACACACACACTCTAGTCTGGATTCATGCATGACTGTGTCCTAAAGAGTCACATGGAGAAACAAAAAAATGGAGACAGAAAGATCACGCTCATTTTTCTCCTCATGAGCCGAGCAGACACGAGGCATTTCCTGTTGACCTGAAAGCTGCTCATTCATGGAGACGCAGACCCTCGCTGATCAAAACCACACGTCAGCACTTACTGCAGCTGCTCCTTTTTAAACTGTGTTTTATTCCAGTGTTCTAATCAATGTTGATGGAGTATTGATTGGAATATATTTTTGAAAGAAATAAACAGCATATGCTTTTTAAAGAACATAAAAGTCCATGACAGTGTGCTATAAATAATGACAACTCTTTTAAAAAAGCTGCTCTTTTGTATGAAAAGACAATAAGCTTGACTGTGTGATCGTTCATCTTTTTGTTTTTGTCTCAATCTTCAGCGTTCAGCTCACGGAGGAACCGATTCCTGGAATCATCTCAGAACTGAACACAGTGCCCTGTGGAGCCCCAACATGGAGGTACACACACACACACATGCAGACACACATTCAAAACTATACACACACATGCACACATGCAGACACACATTCAAAACTACACACACACACGCGCAAAAACACACACACATGCAAACACACATGACAAAAACCACACATACACACACACACACCACACACACACACACACACACACACACACACACACACACACACACACACACACACACACACACACACACACAAGAACTCTCCCATGTTTTTGCCTCCGAGGCTAAACTGTAACTAAAGAGTGTGTTTCTGCAGGAGGGCGGGTGTGTCGGCCAGGCCCTGATGGAGGAGAGGCTGATGAAGCAGCAGCAGCAGATGGAGGAGGATCGGCGGTGGCTGGAGCAGGAGGAGAGCCTCATGGTAACGACCAAAAACACCACCTAACGGAGTGTTTTTCTACTTTACACCAAGTACTCGCCTATAGAGGAAGCTACTACGGCTACATCATCAAATTACTAAACTTATAGAGCTGAAGCTCATAATGTCAGAGAAAGACAAACCTTTAGTTTTCTACAGCAGAATGGATGGGAGTGTTGAGGAGCTGCTTTCTCCTCTAAATCTCTGATTGTTGTGCCAGAAGAGCAGCAGAACATCTCTGTTAGCTCTTTGAACCGGCTCAGTTGTGCGAGCGTGATTTATGTCATCAGACACACAAACCTTCCAAAAAGCTGCTCTGGAGTCTGTTTTCTTCTCTCTCCGGTCCGATTGTTCCCGCTCCATCTTTGATGACTCTTTTTTATGTTTGCAGCCAGATTTCAAAAGAAAGGAACACAAATAGTTAGTGTTTATGTTCCTCCTCTTCATCGGTGACTGCAGCAGGAGTCAGAGCAGACCAAAGGAAAAGACGGGGAAAGTGTGATGGGAGGGCAAAAGGAAGTGGGATTGGCAGAGGCAGGAAAGGGTGAGGAGTCGGCCGTCAGAAGGAGATTCTCTGAGATGGAAAGAGTGGGAGGAGAGAAACCAGTTGAATCTTTTCTCTCTGTGGTTCAGTTCAGCATTTCCTTCTCTGGAAAATCTTTCCTCCTCTTCCTGCTCCTTCTGACTCCGTTTTCATTTCATCTGATGTTTTCCCCGTCTCTGCTCTTCTTTCGATGGCCTCAGTATCGCGTCTGTCGGCTTCTATTCTCCCAGGATGCATCTCTTCAAGGCGTGCTTCACCAAAACGGTACTGGAGAGCAGACGCAGGAACATTTTATCACTTCGTTCAGGGAGAGTTTGATTTGTTGCAAAACGGGTTTTCTTGCGGTTTGATTTAGAATTGAACTTTCTACATGTCTGTCTAAAGCAGATTCTTTACAGGATCGTGAGTTTACGTTTTTTTTCTGTCGGTGTCTTTTCTGCAGAAAGCCGAATCCAGAAACAGCCGAGGCAGCATGGACCGAGAGGACGGCGCGCTGCAAGCACCGGTCAGTCGTCTAAACCGGACGTTTGTCTCTGACTTTTATGAAGCGATGAAGGAAAACAGTTAGAATCTTCTCTCAGACAACCGGAGAAAATGAAGGGCACTGCCTACATACCAGCAGCTAAACCACAGAGCGCTCATGGGAACTTTAAACCCAGAACTCGTATTTACAATAAACGCTCAGCCTGATCTTCCCTCTGCACTTTAACTCTTTATTATCAAAAAAAAATTTTATTTTTTTATTTGAGACAATAAAAGTTTCTTGTATGGTAAAAATTATGTCATATACTAAGAAAAAGGAACTAAAATATGTACAGATTTCATCATTTGTTTAATTAACTGAGTGTATTTTGAGTGATTTTTTTTATTAACTCATTCACTGCCAGCTGTTTTCTGATCAGACGCCCCGACTGCCAGCGTTTTTGAGCGTTTTTACTGTTTTTTGAAGAGTCACAGAACATTGTGCTCTATGATAATGTAAACGCCAAAACTACCAAAAGAAAGAGTAGACTCACTTCTTACATCAGGAGGAATCACCGTATTTCTAGCTTTATCCGTTCTTTCACAATCTGTTGTCGAAGCGTGAGCTGCAGATGCAGAAGCATTTCCGGTTGGCGCATTGCTTTTTTTCACAGCAGCGTCCCAAAACGATCTCCTAATTCATGGATTTTCTGCTTCCTGATCACGTGACGTGTGACATACACGGATGAAGGTCCGCTTTAGACACGTGATGTTTGTTCTCACGGTGCAGGAGCTCGTTCCGACACCCGCCCAGTAAAAAAATGCAATTGACGACTAAAGTCGTCAATGGCAGTGAATGAGTTAAAAACGAGTATCTAACTCCTTTAGCGAGGGTTCACCTCCATCTTGGAAGTTTCATGTTTATAAGAGCGTTTCCATTATTGGAACGTTGGGGTAAATTTATAGGAACTTCCCAAAGTGCACGCGTCTCCACTTGACCGGGCCGGTCGAACGGCCGTTTTCTGGAACTTTTTGAGTACCTGATCAGGGGAGGTACTCGGAATGGCCCGGTGGAGTCGCTGAGCAGAACTTTTGGTTAACTCACGCTAGGGCTGGGCGATGTGGCCTAAAATTAATATTACGGTATATTGAGGAGTTCACCTCGATAACAATAGACGAAAACTACATGTATACGTGTTGAGTCATGTTGTCATGTGACTGGAGGTGGTACAGCTTCTTAAAGGGACATGAACGTCGCCAACCTACACATCTTTTCATTTTCTTATTACTAAATTTATTGACATGAAAAAACCGATATTGATAAAAGGCAGAAATTTCGATAAATTTTCGATTTATTGCCCAGCCCTAACTCAGGCTGATTGGTTGTAGGAAATGACATCAGCAGACGTTGTGTGGACGCCTTCTGGCGCTGATCAGTGACATCACTCACTGCCGAAGCAGTCGCGATATGCTGACGTCTGTGCAGAGTCCTGAAAGAGCTAAATTTGGTAGAACAGCTGAGAGGACGGAGACGTCGTATCTCCTGGTTAATTTCCCGCTCCCAGAATTTCCCCTGAAGTTCCGACATTGGAAACACACCTTATGTTTTCTCTTTGGACAGGGTGGAAGTCAACACATCTACCAGCCTGTGGGGAAACCAGGTGAGAGAAACGAGTCGTAACAGCCTGCAGAAACACAAAATCACCACTAAAAGTGCTGTTGATGTAGAAACACGATCATGTTTCTGCAGAACATGTAGCCCCCCCTAAGAAGCCGCCCCGCCCTGGAGCTCCTGGTCACCCTGGCAACCTGACCACGCTCTGTTCAGTAGACAGCTACAACGAGGGGGTGAAGGTACAGATGAGCACATGAACGTGTTTAATTGCATGAATCTATGAATTGGCGCTCTTGTTTTGGATTTTCCCACCGTGGACGTTACGGGTGGTGGTCCGCCCCTTTGCTTTGGTTTGCTTCATAATGTTCTTCCCTTCTTCTCTCCCTCTTCTTCTCCCTCTGCTGTTAAACGTTCCTCCTTCGTCACTTTTAAACACTTCCGTCACACTTTACAAACGTCCCCACCTAAAACACAACCTGACACTCCTCGTAGCCGTGGAGGGTAAGCAGATCTGTGTGTGTCTGTTAGCATCGTAGACCTCGTTAGCTGTTAGCTACCGTCTCCTCCATTCACAAACAGCTGTTCTCTTTATGACTTTTGTTGTTTTTCTTCATCGAAATCGTTTTTAAAAAGATTTTTATTTTAAATGATTTAAAATTCTTGATTGTAAAAGAGAATTTCTGGCAAAGCGAGGCCTTAAAAGCATTTCATTTATAATATATGTCATAGAAAAAATAACTAACAGGTTAGTTTCTTTATTTTTTACATGAAAAGATGCATTTTTATCTGTGTTTGTTCCTTTAGCATCAGTTGAGCCATACATAAATGATATTATTGCCCCAAAACTCGATCTGATTGTTAATCTATGATATAAGCGCCTCAGAGTTGGTGAACTAACTACTGAACTCATCACTCATTGTAGAAAAACCATCTAGTATTAACGTCTAATGCATGTGAGCGGGAAAATAAAAAGTTCTTGTCATTAGCTGTCCTGTCTTTGCATGTGCTGCCACCTAGTGTTGAGTCTGTGACACTGCAGTCTCATTCAATAACCCTAACATCATTTTTTAGTTTCCTAAAATGCAAAAAAGCAAATACTTTTTAGAATGCCACCTTGAATACAATCCCCTGACAATGTGACCGGCTCGATTCAGTTGCAGCCTCAGGAGATCAGCCCGCCGCCCACGGCCAACTTGGACCGCTCCAACGACAAAGTGTATGAGAACGTGACGGGGCTGGTCAAAGCTGTGATTGAGATGTCCAACAGGATTCAGCCTGCTGCACCTGAGGAGTATGTCCCCATGGTCAAGGTAACAGAGTCTTAAATAAATGACACTTTCCAACCTGTTTTATCTTTTAGCACATTTTAAATTGATTTTGTGTTTTATTTTGTAGGAGGTGGGTCTGGCTCTGAGGACTCTACTGGCAACAGTAGATGAAACGATCCCCGTGCTGCCAGCCAGCACACACAGAGAGGTAATCTCACACATATGAACATTCAAATCTGCTTCCAAGAACAACTTTTTTAATTGAATACTCTTCTTTGAACCTCCTTATAACATATTAAAATTTCTTGGGGCTCAAAATGACCCAGGAGCCCTGATAAATGACCAAACACGTTGTAATAAAGCCCCATAATTCTACAAAGACTGGTTTGCCCCGCCCACTCAGCCAGCACATGAATATTGAATGAGCTGCGTGCTGATTGGCCGGTTTACCCTGATAGCTCGATGTGTAGAGCCATGTGCAGCATCCAGTTAACTCAATAAGCAAGCTATTCATTCGAAGCCTGGATAATCCCAATACATCCTGGAACATTAAGTACATGCTCCGACATCTTCTTTGTTTCCCTCTCATCCAATCAGGCATTTGTAGTAGCTCGAGCTAGCATTAGCATTAGCTCGAGCTAGCATTAGCTCAGGCTGGCATTAGCAGTAGCTTGTGCTAGTGGTAGCAGTCACAGACATATATACGTAGACGCCCCGTGGACTGGCGATGTCTATTGGAGCTGCCGTAGTGGCCAGCCGCCATCTTGGATGGGGCACCATTCGCCCCCATGCTTTTTCACAAAATCAGACATATGTTATGGCATGAGAATTAAAATATAAATATAATAAAATAAATAAATACATTTAAAATATAAAATCCCAACAGGTAGGCTAGAAAAATCCCACGTGATCTGTTTTCAATAGTGCGCCAGGTGTTGCAACCGTAGGCTGCACAAAAAACAGGCATAGTTGCTCACTCTGCATTGACTCCAATTGGATTTGGAGAGTGAGGGACCCATCCAATATGGCGGCAACGCTGTTATGCTCTCCAGCACCCAATGGGGCATCTACATATTCATGTCTATGGTAGCAGTAGCTCGGGCTAGCATTAGCAGTCAATCTTTCTAGCATTCTCAGAAGCTTGGGCTAGCATTGTTCTGCGGTTAGCAATAGCGCCACCAATATTTATATATTACCAACGTAGAAGTGGGTTGGGAAATGTAAATTTAAGGGGGTGTGTCTCAGCAAATGACGCGTTATTGCAGCTTTTCTCACAACACACCGTTTCTATGCAGTCGTTACAAAATTACTAATTTGCATAGGAAAGCAGGTTCGGAGACGGCACTGACTTTTTGGTATGCTACATTAGTCACTCGAAGCTACCTAGATTCAATAACAAGCTGAATGTGGTTTTGAATTCTAGAACCCGTTAAGGTTTTAAATATTTGTTTGAAAATTTCGGATGTGTTTATGCTTTTAGAAATAATCACTTGTGATCCTACCATTTTGAATTCTCGCAGATCGAAATGGCCCAGAAGCTGCTGAATTCTGATCTGGCAGAGTTGATTGCAAAAATGAAGCTAGCGCAGCAATACGTCATGACGAGGTAAAGGCAGAGTGGGTGGAAATGTTCAAAGAAATCAAGCTGAACTTTACAAACTGTCTGTTTCTTGTGACAGTTTACAAAAGGACTACAAGAAACAGATGCTAATGGCAGCTCATGCTTTGGCAGTCGACGCCAAGAACCTGCTGGACGTCATCGACCAATCACGACTCAAGATGATCAACCAGATCCGCCCACATTAGTCTAAGATCCAATCAAGCCAAAGACTAAAATGGACGGATGCCCTGACGTTGTGTTGGATATCTGTGATGAAAACATGGACTGAATCGATCAGCCCTCTGTTCTACAATCACAGCTTCCTTCTTCCTTTTGGAAACATTTATTGTATTTTCTACTTTATTACTGATGTATGCATCTCTCTTCCTCTGTTTTAAAAAGCCATCCATTACTTCTGTTTAAATCTGAAGAAAGCAGATCAAATCATGTTTTGGAGGCGCGTTGGAAGGACACGACACATGAATAAACTCTAATCACAGGAACTGGAAGAGAATCCAGTTTGAAGAGGACAATGAAGATGATTTAACTATTTTTTAAAATGTGCTTTTTTATCTTTAACGTTGATGTTTTCTGCATTGACTTTTGCAGTTTTAGATTTTCAGTCTTCCTCTTGAAGTTTACTCAAACATAAATTAATGATTCACTCAAATCTCATAAACATCTATTTTCCTTCTTTAAGGATTTGTTGTATCTCAGGATGCAAAAGAGAATCCAAAAGGAGATGACTTCCATGTTGAAAAAAAAAAAATAACCAGATGAAATGTTTTTAAGTTAATTTATGTAGTAAATATACAAAAAAAACTATATTTAACACATTTCTGAGTCGTGATCATTAGTGGACGTTGGAGGGGTGTGATTATGGGGAGGGGACAGAATCCTGAGGACTGGGTTTAAATTACACCGGGGTAATAATAAGACTTTTTGTGCCAGATAACTCACAATTAACTAAAATAAGCTGTTGGTAGATGCAAAGCAGGAACTTCATAAAATTTTATGCAAAATTTGATATATGATATGAGTGGGAATTCAATGCATTAAGATTAATTAATTAGAAAAAAATACCTCGTTACAAATATACTCCTTTGAGCCCGAGCGTCTCCCAATTGGGGGCTGGAAAATGTAGCATCACAGTTTATGCCCTATATATCAATAAATATCGTCAAGCTGCACCTCTAACCCTACAAGACCATATAAACTAGGGGTGTGCAAAGCAGCCAGTATCTGTATTTGTTGAGAGGAGAAGGTATTTGTATGTGTATTTGTATTAGAGTAAAACTCAATATAGGTGTAAAAATCAATTTTTTTTTACATTACACTCCTAATTTATGTTCTAGTGTAAAAGTGTAACGCAAAACAAAATGGATTTTTACACCTATATTGCGTTTTACTCTAATACATATACAAATACTTTCCCCCCTCAACAAATACAGATACAAATATTGGATAATATAAACCTTTTTTTACGTGCTCCAAACACCTGAACTCTACACTACACCTCTATATGTATTAGCAGTGCTCTGCTGCCACCTAGTGTTCTATTCAGTACACATTTACAATGTTCCATGTCTATTTACACTTCATCAATAACACATCCACTAATAACAAATCCCACCTTGTGGTTACAGAGATATACTCATTAAAGTGTGGGCGTGTCATCTGTGCCTCACTAACATTATTTTTGATAAAAAAAAAATACTTTCGCGCAAATTGTCCTAAACGATTAAAATGCGATTAATTAAGATTAATTAATTACAAAACTTCTAATTAGATTAATTTTGTAAATTGAGTCTCACCCCTACTATATATACATATATATATATATATATATATATATAATGTATGTATAATTGCATATTTCAGTTTTCATTTTGTTTTCGTGATGTTTTAGAGGATAGAGCTAATTTTATCTGCATGTTTTTATTTGTTGCCTTCAACAGATTAAATCAGAAACTTTGGAACACTTACCCCAGAAGGAGTATTTTAAAACATGTCTCCATTATTATCACAGTCATTTGGATGTTTTTTTATATATAAAGTTGAATTGATGTGGTCACCATGTGTTTCTACCCCATTTCTCTACCTCTCTTCACTGGAGTTATTTATATATTTGTAAGCCTGTTTCCTATTTCTGGCACCTTGTTCATCTGTTTTCTCTCCTCTCCCTCTCTGTACCTTCTCCCCTGTGGTGAGCCGGATTCTCAGGAAGGAGACACCTGTATAGTTGCTAAACCAAGCAAATAAAACACTGTTATTAATAAGAAGCTATGGCAACAGTTTTATGTGAATGTTATCTCGGTGATGGTGGTCTGGATAGCACAAATGTAGGTGTTCTAATAGTGGTTTGATCATGTTTTAAGTGAAGATCATTGTTAGTCTGTTTCCTGGACCTGAAATTCTAAGGAAGCTGCACTTTGAAACTTATGATCAGCACTGCACCAATTATGCCAGATTTAGAGTAAAATCATGAATAATGCAGAGATGTGGTTTGGATTTTAAACCACTGATGTGGAGATGCTGATGCACATTTATTTGAAATGTTTGCTTCCACTGTGTTGCATCAGTGAGTCAACTGCTTTAGCATTTGTTTCTTTTTACATTTATTCCCTCCATCGTCACCAGGGAGGCGTCCAGGAGGCATCCTAACCAGACGCCCGAGCCACCTCAACTGGCTCCTCTCCATGTGGAGGAGCAGCGGGTCTACTCTGAGCCCCTCCCGGATGACCGAGCTTCTCACCCTATCTCTAAGGGAGAGCCCAGACACCCTGTGGAGAAAACTCATTTCGGCCGCTTGTACCCGTGATCTCGTTCTTTTGGTCACTACCCAAAGCTCGTGACCATAGATGAGTGTAGGAACGTAGATCGATGCATCGATGTGGACTTTGTGCAAGAGTATTACCCACAATCCATTGCTGCGTGGGAAGTTTGAGAAGAAGGTGGAGGCGGAGCAATGGCTCAAGTGCCTTTTCTGAAAACATGTATTTTCAAATGAAAAAAAATTCATTTTAAGACGATTAAAGAATTCAGCTTATTTTACAGCATTGAGGAACAAAGGAGAAAAATAACTAAACTTAATAAAAGTGGCACAATTACTAAGAACTCGAGTCAAATAATGCATTAAATCAGCAAATGTTATGGTAATCTAGTATATAGACAAAAATAACTCAGAAAAAAGACATCAATGTTTTTCTTGATTAAATTAAAGCTCATATAGAAAAGTTAAACGAAGATGATAAATTGACTATAGAACAAATAGAAATCTCACTAAAACAAATGAAATCAGGGAAGTCACTTGGAACAAATGGAATAAAAATAGAACTTTATCAGACATTTTGGCAGAATATTAAAAATGTATTATTTCAGGTCTTTCATGCATCTGATCCAGGTCATTGGTTAATGATAATTGTTTAAATATTTAGCATGAAATATATATGAAAATAAAACTTTAAACAGGGACTTTTTGAAGAATATGGACCATATAATAAACACATAGATAATAAAACAGAGAAGAATAATAGGTGGTGATTTTAATATTGCTATTAATTCGTGGTTAGACAGGAAACCACAAAAAGGATCACAGCCTCAATTAAATGACATGCTTTTAAAACTGTTCTATTAATGTGACAGATGTATGGAGAGTCGCTAACCTAGATTTTATTTACTAGAATTTTGCATTTCTTCTTCGTCTTGTTATATTTTGAAATATTTTGTTATTGCATTATTATTATTTTATTAAGTATTTTCTCTGCTCCACACTGAAGTATTTATTCTGGGCTGATAGTAATGTACTGTAGAACACACCTGGACACAATATTTAAATGTTATCGAGACACTTGGTTCAAAAAAGTCAACAATCTTTACTGTAAAATCGAAATAAAAATAAAACAGATATAAAGAACATTTTCTTATTGCACTGGAAATATAGACAATAAAAACCGTCTACATTCATATAAAGCGGACATTGATGTGCAAACTTCCCCACAATTTAAAAAAGCTACATCTTTTCAACGAGTCTGTTCATTAGAGCCTCAAAGTTTTCTTGAGCTGTGCGCAGTTGCTGCAGGGTTTCATTATAGCGCCTCTCCAATGCTTCCTCAGAGTCCCTGAAGAACTGAAGAAGCTCATCCTGGGACTGATCCCTGCGCCGTTTGCGTGATGGTTTGTTGGACACAAGAAGCTCTGGTCTCCTCACCTCCACTCCTGCTGCAGTTCCAATTACTGGAATGACAACATCCTCTAACAGCTGTTCCATCTCATCAAACATCTGGTTTGCTGCTGGGCTTGAAGAGGACGCTGAGACCACATCCTCCTCAGCCTCTGTTGTGAGATCCTCATCATCCATGGAGCACGTGGGACTGCCCTGCCTCTGGAACAAAGGGCCAGGAAAGGTACTCCTCTTTTCATCAAGGAACATTGCCACGTTTTGTCCAAATTAACTTTTAAATAAACGTGAAATGCATTTGATCAAATTTAAAAGGGGTACAGGGTGGAACTATCAGGACTCAAAAAGCAGAATTCCATGAAAGTGGAAATCTCAGGAGACTCACTTTGGAATAAGAGTGACAAATAAAAAGCTTTCTTTACGAGATGTAAACGACACTTTAAGTTTGTTCAGCTTAGAGTTGCACGTGCTACGTTGATTTTCGACGAACTGTTACAAGTGTTTGTTGTAAAAAATAAAAACACATTTTAACCAAAACTTACTCTTGTTGATGCGGAGAGCTGCTATTTTGGTCTGGGTTCTGGAATTCTTCCGACTTTTCGACTGGGAGGTCCGACTTTGGGGGGCGTTTCTGGAGAGCGCACAGACATATATACGTAGACGCCTCGCGGACTGGTAGTGGCCGGCCACCATCTTAGTTGGGTCTCCATTCACCCCCAGTGCTTACCCAGCTAAAAAACACATTTTATCAAGCCTTTTCACAAAATCAGACACATGGTATGGCATGATAATTCAAATATAAATATAATTAAACAAAATAAATTAAAAATATAAAATTCCATCAGGCAGGCTAGAGAAGTCAATAGTAATCCCACGTGATCTGTTTTCAATAGTACACCGGTTGTTGCAACTGTAGGCTGCACAAAAACAGGCATAGTTGCTCACTCTGCATTGACTTTGGAGAGTGAGGAGACCCATCCAATATGGCGGCGACGCTGTTACGCTCTCCAGCGCCCGATTGGGCGTCTACGTTTTTATATCTATGGGAGAGCGTAACAGCGTACAAATGGGGTCTATCAATTATTATGTCTATGTCTATTGTGTCTATGATCAGCCTTACCACGAAGCAAATTTATTTCTTTTTGTTTAACTATCTTATCAAGTATCCAATCAAAGTAGAGCGGCTTAGCAGGCTGACCAATGAAGAATTCGTGCGTAATTTACGTCATTTCCGTTCTTAAGAGACGTCAACCAATAGGAAGCACATCTTTCTGCCAGATTGGCCAATAGGATGAGGCCAAGACTTTTTGAACGATGAAAAGCGGGTTGGAAAACATTCGCGAGGGAAACAAAGGGAGAGGAGACACTTGGCTGCTGTTTGTCGCGAGCTTTTGGAAAAGTTTATAATTCATTCCCAAGTATCTTGGCACTTTTGGGAGGTAATTTTAAATCTGTTATTGAATTCGCTACAGGGTCAATTAAACATTGGGGGTTTAGATGTTTGTTCTGGGGAAGTTACGGTAGTTGTCGGCTAAGCTAGTAGCTATCCTTGCTAATATTACCTCGCTGACCTGAATTTGACTAGATTCTGACTGTTAACTAACGGTTACATCTCTTCCATCAGGATTCCGACATCATGTCTCATAAACAGATTTACTACTCTGACAAATATGACGATGACAAATACGAGTACAGGTGGGTGTTAGTTCTACAGCTTTTCTGTTCACTGATACAATCAACGTGGATTTACAGATGTGTCAACCTCGTTACACGATACGTTGTGAACAAACTGGTCTTCCTTTTAAACGATTTTGCATTTTCTTTTGCGTACAGACATGTAATGCTACCAAAAGACATCGCTAAGCGTGTGCCCAAGACCCATCTGATGACGGAGACGGAGTGGAGGAACCTCGGGGTCCAGCAGAGTCAAGGATGGGTGCATTACATGATCCACCAGCCAGGTATAACGATCATAGCTCTGATGCCTTAAACAGTGGAAAATAGCCAAACGGATGACTTTTAGGGAGCTATTTTTTTTACTAGAAGCATTTGATGAGTTAATTTTGCTGTAGTGAGTTGCATGATTTTATTTTGAAAATGTCAATGATCCAAATAGACGAGATCCAAAGCTTCCGGTAAATAAAGAACACAAAATCCTCCACTGATGATCACAGCTTTTTGTTACAGATTCTTGTAAAACTATCGGATCTCTAAATTGATATTCGAGTTTGATATTTAGAATAAAATCAGCACAACCTCCATTAAAGGGCAGTGTTTCTGTTCCTAATCGTCTGTAAAGTGCTTGTAAATCCAATAATTAACGGTTATGTGCTAAATGTGTTCACGTTCTCTTGTGGCATCCTTGCTCTGCCAAGAATGCTGAGGTAAAACTAGAATCTCACCACACATTCTTGCTAGCTGGTGCAAATGAAAAGCTTTTTCACTAAAGGATGCTAATGAATGCCACTGAAGAGCATGCATATGAACTTCTCTTACCCGTCAGATTAGTTTGAAATGCATTTAAAAAGAGTGATACTGAGAAACCTGCACCAGAGCAGCTTTATCAAAGACTCCACCCTAATCAGAAACGGCACGTTTATTTAAATTGGTTTCGATGAGCTATTTTAACATGATTTCTACTCCTTTTCCCTTCCAGAGCCACATATCTTGTTATTCCGACGCCCTCTGCCCAGCCCAAAATCATAAAGGAGGTTGTCTGGGTCCTGCAAAGATCAGTCCTTGTGCGCCGTGGATCAGCTGACCACAGAAGCCGTCCCGCTGCCAGACGAAGCTCTTGTGACGGGATCGTTGGACTGATCATCCTGGACCCGGAGACTGGACTCTAACATTTACGAACAATGGTTGTGGAGTTGTACGCGTTGAGGAAACGACCACCCTTGTCTTGGTGAAAGGACGTCTGCTGGTGGAGAAACACCTGAAACTTGATCAAACCCACCTGTCACACTTGCTGAACTTCTGTGTAAAAAAAAAAAATTAAACTTTTTAGCGTGATATAAAATGTGAGAAACGAAAGTGAGTTAATCTACTAGAGCGTGGCGCCAGACAGAAACCGGAGGGTTGTGAATTTGGTTTGACTCTGAAGCATTGCTCTGAGGTTTTGAGTGACATGTTGCTGCTTGATTTAAATGACACTGTAAATTAACGATATTGTCATGTTCATGAAAATCCGCATCAGAGTCCTTTTGAACTAGTTTAATTTCTGTTAAACCGGTTTTTCATCTGCTTAAAAAGAAATCGTCTTTAGGTCTGGAGGCACAGATGAGCTGCTCAGTATTTATGTTGCCTTTTCTGAAATAAATGTACTTTTTTTAAACTGGAAAGGCTTGGATTGGTTCTTTCTTGGACTTCAGTCTAAAATATGGTTTAAGGCTGCTGTGAAACATTTAATACAGTCTTTCAAGAGGGTTTTTGAATGAAGCTTTCTGGAGAAATACTTGTTGGAGCACAGGGGGCCAAAACGTTCATGTTGCTGTAAAACAATGAAAACTGATCTAAACAGAACAAAAGTGATTTTATTTAAATGTGACGCAACATCTGGGTGACTTCTCACATTTCTTCATAATAATAGATTGGATTTATATAGCGCTTTTTAAGGCACCCAAAGCGCTTTCCATTATTCATGCACTCCCATTCACACACTGCTGGTGATGGTGAGCTACAATGTAGCCACAGCCTCCCAGGGGCGGTCTGACGGAGGCAAGGCTGCTATTCTGTGCCGTCGGCCCCTCTGACCACAACACAGGCAAGTCGGGTGTCTTTCCCAAGGACACGACAGTGTCAGACTGAGCAGGACGTGAACCTGCAACCTTCCGATTGCAGGGCGTCCACTTAACTCCTCTGCCACCATCGCCCCTTCAGTCCACCTTTATGCAACATTTATTTGTAGGGGTGCGAGTTTATGCAAAGGGGTTCACGTTGGAGATCTACCGATGTGGGTCTGACTACTGCTGATATGTAGATGTTTTCCGCCTCATTTACATGCTAATGTCAATAACGGTGATGCACAACATTTTAACTGAATCTTATTTTGTGCTCTGCTCAGTTTTAAAATTAAACCTTTTAGTTAAACAACTGACCAAGTAATAAACGTTCAAAACTGGTAAAATAAATGCCGCTCAATGTTTGAGTATTTACTAAGCAGATGTTTTTTTCAGGAGTGTAAAAGTACATTCAAGTAAAGTTACGCAGGCCGCCTGAGACTTTGCCTTTCTCTAAATCAGCTCTAGTAGTTCTGAAATAGGCCAACCGATATATCAGTTTATCCCTAGATGTGGAAGTTGGTCTGGGATCACATGAAGTCATTACCAGCTTGTACTTTGCACAACTCAAACAAAAAAACTACCTATAAATTCAAATTGCTGCAAAATCTTGCTGCATTTTTAAATTTGACCTGTAGAGGGCAGTGCAACACAACAAAAGAATGTCCATAAATCAATGTGGTTTTTTTTGGGTTTTTTTGCATAAATGCAATAATGAACTCAACATGAAAACAAATGTTCAACTCAAGGCCACATTTAGTCTTAATCTGCATCATCAGTGCGTCTGAATCACATCTAAATCCTCTTGTTGGAGCTCGTTTTTGGAAAATGTGTTTACAGAAACATGCAGGCCTTGTGACAGCCTGACACCGTGGGTAGTAAATGCACAACTTTGTAAGTCGCAGGTAAAAAGGGAGGAGATTTTCGAATCACAGGACGATTTTTGACAATTTCTGCAAAATGCTGCTGAGGTAATCATCATCGGGCTGTGGTGGTCAGCAATCTGAGCCTCCTTCTGAGGTCTGTAGTGGGTAGGGAACAAAAAAACCCACCTTAACACCTTAAGGTGGATAAAGCTCGAAGCAGAGGTATCAGCTGAAAACTGGTTCCTGTTGGGATCTTAGAGGTTTTATCGTTCATCATCCGACGTGACGACCTTTCCCAGACCCCTCCCGTTAATAACACGACTAAAGATTTTTACAGTTTTAATGGTGATCAGGAAAGGATTTCACTCTGTAGAGCCGAGATGATGAGCGGGAGAAATTACAGCTAATCAGAAATGCCTTTCCAATATTGATAAAGCATCAGGGTTTCAGTTTTAAAACTCAAATCATGGTTTATTAAACGTCACAGGAGAGCGGCTGCACCCCCCCATGTGAAATTAGACCAACGTTTCTAATGAGAAAAGATAATCAGAGAAGCAGCTAATCGACTGTTGTGGCCTACGCTGACATTTCGGGTGGCGTTTTGCACAAAAATATTAAATGCATCATCTAAATATGACAGCAAATAAAGTAATAAATAAGCTAGCATCATTTGTCACGTTCTCCAGGGAAGGGAAGAACAGACGAGGATCCTTTCCAGTGCACACCATTAAATGTGCATTCATGTTGAAGTGTAAAAATTTACTTTTTTAATGACTTCTGCAGAGGCACTGACTTTGTCAGTTGAAAAGGGAATAATACAGAAAAAAAAAACAATAAAATAGGGTTTGACGTGATTGTGAAAGGGCTGCTTTGACTACATTTTCTTTTAGCGGTTTTTCTTTTGAATCACAAAAATCAAGATCTTTCAAAATTACCTCTCTTGAATAAAAGCTTCTAAAAGTTCCATGTAGCCCCCAATGAGTCTATTAGCATCTCAATGTAAACGCACAGTCGTTACTTTCCTTTTAGTCTGTGTTTCTGAATCTTTTGTGCTGCAGTTTCAGTTTCACAGTTGCTTCTCTCTCAATGCAGGAGAGGATGAAGGTTAAACACTGACCTACTAGAGCAGTGGTACTCACCCCTGGTCCTGGAGAGCCGGTATCCAGCATGTTTTAGTTTTAACTCTGCTTCAACACACCTGATTTCAATCAACAGGTGATTAGCAGGCTTCTGAAGAGCCTGATGAGCTGCTGCACAGGTGATTCAACCACTGAATCAGGTGTGTTGGAGTAGAGAAACAAGGACAACATGCTGGATACCGGCTCTCCAGGGCCAGGGGTGAGTACCACTGCAATAGAGAAAAATGTCCACAGAGACACTGAACACACCTGTTTCAGTGGTTAATTACCTGTTAATCACCACGGATTCAAATCGGGTGAGGCAGAGAAAAATCTAAATATTATACACATATGTCCCAGCTAAAGGCTCATTTAAAAACTCCAGATGCAGTGAAACAGGTGTGTGGAAGCAAAGAAAACTGCCAAAATATTGACATTCCTCTGCTTCAACACACCTGATTTCAATCAGTGGTGATTAAAGCCAAACTATGCAACTTTATCATATTTTAAATCATGTTCTTGAGCCAGTTTGTGCTAAAATGACCCTTTACAGAGCTAATGAAATGTCACTCAGAGCCCCACCACCCTCTGTGGCCAGAATACCACACTTGCAACTTCAGAGTGGCGGTGTGGTCCCTGTTGGACTTAATAAAGTGGAGCTGACGTGCCTGGTGCTGCAGTCTGCTTCCAGCATGTTTCCTGCATGTTTTAGATCATGAACACAGCTGATGTGTTTGATTTAGTGATGAACCGCTCCTGTAGACACTAATGAAGGCTGAGGGAGTTCGTCCAGGGCACCAAACGGGCTAGGACCACCCCTGGTCCAACACTAGTCTCTGTCCTACATTTGGAGAGTTGGAATCTGGTCAGCCTTTGTACTCGCCCATCTTGTCTCAGGATGGGTAAGGCTGTTGTTTGGCTTAGCAGCCAGGAGAAAACAGAACGTGTCTCGGCTAGTAGAAGCTAACCGTTAGCATTAGCAACTCCACCACACAGCAGAACTCCTCCAAGCTTGTGTTATTTGTTGAGGTAACTTATCGACGTTGTAGAGCAAATGGAGTCAGTGGTCTACTTAAAATTAGCTGTAGTCAGAAAACTATGAAACAACAAACCACTCAAACTATTAAAGTTTATTTTTTTAGCACAATCAGTTAAATTTACGAACCACAACTTAAAAAAATGATAAAATCCATCTTTCTTAGTTCTAAACTTAAAGCGGCTGTCTGGAGTATTTCTTTTATCCGATGACACCATCTAGCGGCTGACAAGCATATCACACCAAGAGTCGGTCGATTCGGTTTTTTAAGATGGCGACTGCACGTTTCTTGTTTATGAATGTGCTTCTGTAGCCGACAAACAGAGCTAAAACACGTTGTTTTACAATTATTATTCTCATGTCATGTTGTGTTTTCATATATTTATATTTTAAAGACTTACTTGTTCGTGAAAAGTTCATCAACTCTGCTTCAGTCGAGGTACTTCCTTAAATTTGAAGCACGTAAGCAGTAGTCTAAAGCTTGGTTTATGCTTGACGTATGTACATTCCGCACAGAAATTAGACGCGCAGAATCAGGTCAAGACGACTTTTGCAGAGTTTACACCTTCCGCAGCTCGTCCCCGCTGTGAGACAATATTCTCCCAGACAGTAGGGGGTGGCATAGGGCTCTACGATATGCATACAACACAAAACAGACAGTCTGCCATGTTTTTCTGCATGAAACCATCCGCTTAGTTAGAACATTTTCTAGGCGCGTGGTGTGGAAACCTTGTGCAGTGCGGAGGGGTGTGGTTGCTGAAATGACGTGATTTGGCCGCGTGGAGCCGTGCGGACCTCGCGGATGCGTCAAGCATAAACCAAGCTTGACGCTATTGGTTAGTTCTGACCGGCGCTCGGTTCATATTGCACGGGGCTCTACGGGGCAGGGGGCGGGCTTAACAAAAAAAAAAAAAAGAGAGACTTATTGCTTACATTATATCACAGTACATGATAAGACAATCACTTTTTTTTCAGATTTCGGAAAAATCATACATAATTCCTGAAAGGGTAAAACTCTGGACAGCTGCTTTAACATTTGGACAAATCTGTGCAGCAGCGACCACAAGCAACAGTGTCTTATATTTATTTATTCTCTATGTAATGCTTCATTTTGGTTGCTTTATAAAAAAATAAAAATATTTTCCAGACAGCTTGGTTTAACAAAACATCTGCAGGTAAGATTTTTTTTAGATTCCAGAGGTTTTCTTGGGAATAAAAAGGCGGCTTAACTCACCGAGCTCTGTGGAAATAAAGTGTTACTCTGCCAAAGAGACCCACTCCTGGGGCCTGACATGAAATCCCAACATTGCACCTCCTTCAATAACAAAAACGTCCAAAAAGAACGTCAGAATCTTATTAGGTTTAGCGAAGGTATGTGAATAATTTAAAAGGAAAGCAGCGATGGAAAAGGGAAGATGTGCTCCGTTAAAGGAAGGAAAGGAGAGCAGGAGGAGGCGAGATTTTAGGCTGAAATAGAAAATAATAAAATAAGGTGAAGCACAAAGAGAGACAGCCAAGCTGGGGAAGAAATAGGGGTGAGAACGTCTAAAAGGAAGAGGAGAAGCGCTGAAGAGGAGGAAGAATAAAGATCAAGCGAGGAAGTGGAAAGAGCTTCGGCTAGATAGCATGTTTGTACTTCCAGCTCAGTAAGAAGGATTTTAAAAAAGGCCGTTAATAGAACTTTGAGCACCAAATTGTTCCATTAGAGGATCGTGTTCTAAAATTGAATTTTAGAACAGCATAAATAATTTATCGTACCAATCATTCAAAGTGCACAAAGTTAATATTCTGCAAAACAACAAGCTGTCAGCTCTTTGATTAACACATCCAACTCAATGTTTAATTTAGTTAACATAATTTAGCAATTTGTTCCAGATTAATCCTGCGAAGGGGAAAAAGAAATGAGTGTCAGACATTTAAATTATACATCCGCCCCAAATCTCAAAACCTTTGGTTCATTTGTATTTTTTTATTTTTCTCTTTTTGAGCCGTTCTGATTAGAGATAATCATAGAAAATGAGACTTAAATTAAACCTCCTGTTTTAATCATAAAGAAAAAGAAATAAATGGACAACATTGATCTGTGACGAGGGTCCATGTAATAAAACTAAAGCAGCATCTTAGTGGAGCATGATTTATGTGAACATTTTCAGACTAAATAAAAGAAACCCTTTAAAAAGCTAATTAGTGGGAACGTTTAATAAGGCTTGATGCCTCCTGTGTGTAATCTGGCATTTAAAACCTACATTAATTACATTTTTTTACCCCTGTGATTGCAGCAAAACAGAATGAAAACACAACTCTGGAATATGTAGTGGTGAATGTTTCATTGTTAACCTTTAACAGCACTTGGATTTCACCAGTCGCCCTCGGCTATGGGAATATATATATGACATAAATTTCAACTGACTCTAACCAGGAGCTGCTTACATCAGAGGAAACGGGTTTAAACATGAGATTGTTTGAAAGTTAATGTAATGTTTGCAACATAATCGACGCGTTAAAGCATCCAGTGGCTGTTATTAAAGTGACAATGTGTAGTTTTTACCATTAATCTCTGGAAATATTCATCAAAATGTTGAAAATGAATTAAATGGTGCAGAGTTGTTGAAAACTATTGGCGGCTTCGTAACGTATAAACATAAAAATTGGGTCTAAAATACATGGGAGTGGGTGTAAGTCTCTGGGCGATGCCATATTAGACGCCATGTTTCCTTCTACGTGAGCCCGTGAGGACAAAACGCATTTACTAATTTGTAACAAGCGCTTACAAAACTTTCGCCATTGATAAACGTTGTTTTAAACATTTACCTCTTCGCTTGTTGCCAGTGATGAAAGGGTCATGATGTCATTTTGCTGGAGGTTGAACGATCTGACAAAATACCTGTTTGAAAATTGCGCTTCCAGGGATTTTTTACCCTAATGGCCATCCGTTGGTAAGGTGCTACTCGAACACAAAAATACAGGTTGCTTGAAATAATTTAGGTATGTACTGCCCCCTATCGCCAAGAAAAATACACACAGTCACCTTTAAATGAAAAAGTCGTTTTCTATCTGCCAGTTCTGCAGCTCCCCTTGTGGTGGCCAAACGATATTGCAACTAAATAAAAAAATTACGTTCACAAAGAAAATTGTTTTTTTAGAAGTAAAAATCAAACATTGATAGCTATGGTGTTCTAGACACTTTGGTGTTCTGGACACTGTCTCTTTGACCCGCTCCCATCTGGCAGGAGGTTCAGATCCATTCGGACCAGAACCTCTCGCCACAAGAACAGTTTCTTCCCCTCTGCTGTTGGACTCATGAATGTCAATCCTAGGGCTGCCCACTCCAGTCGCTTGGTCCCAGTCACATGACCCGGTGTTGTGTTTGCACCTGAAGCTGATCCACTCTGATTAGTACCTGCACTGTGTATATAGTAGCTGCTTCTCTAATTATTGCCACTTTTTATAATAATTATTTTATCATGAGTATATTATTAAAATGGTAAATGGTAAATGGCCTGTATTTGTATAGCGCCTTCTTAGTGTTCTACAACCCCCCAAGGCGCTTCACAACACAATCAGTCATCCACCCATTCACGCACACATTCACACACTGGTGGGGATGAGCTACGATGTAGCTACAGCTGCCCTGGGGCGCACTGACAGAGGCGAGGCTGCCGAGCACTGGCGCCACCAGTCCCTCCGACCACCACCAGCAGGCAAGGCGGGTTAAGTGTCTTGCCCAAGGACACACAGCAGCACTCTCTGGCCGGAGCCGGGATCGAACCTGCAACCTTCCGATTATTGGACAACCCGCTCTACCTCCTGAGCTACTGCTGCCCTTATACTTATACTTCTTATATTTGCTTATCTCTTATTTTTTATCTTTCTTTTTGCACCAAGTACCACAGCAATTTCCCAATGTTGTGATTTCTCGCACATCTGGCAATAAAACCCTTCTGATTCTGATTCTAAAAATACAAAAACTGGATTTTCTCTTATTCCTGTTTACATTCTAGCTAGCGTTAGCATGGCATTACAGCTAGCTGCTACAGGAAGTTAGCAGTCTGTATGTGGTAGTGCCATCGTCCTTCCGAGCAGACCAGAGTACTCTTAACACACCACACAAGACAGGAATATCTGATAAGATTATCCTTAGACCCTTTACAGCAATCGGGGGCTTCCTTAAGATTGCTGGAAGGTGAGAATTGGGTCAAATATCAGCAAGATTACCTTGCCTTGTGAACAAGACCTAAGGGTAAGGGATTCGTCTGTTATAAAATTTGTTAGACAGAAATGTGAACTTTAATTTCCCTCTTTGTTTGCACGGAAAAACTTGTAAAGCTCCCACTTGTTCTGTGACTAAGACCTGAAATGACGTCATTCACTTAAGTGGACCTTTCGCTTACAACAACACATTAAATCTCGAGCACTAACTCATCCACCTCCAACCAATCACTCCTGCTCTTAAAAGGTCCTTTAATGGAGTCAGCCAGTCAGCCATTGATCCAGTCTGAGAAGCACCTCTGGTGAGGCTGATTTTAAGACGCTCAGTTCAGGGCACAACCGAGGCTAGTTGAATTGATTGACCCTTCCAGACTGAGCTTATCGGACTTTATGACCTGTTTGTGGAAGAGTTGTTCTATGAATTGTACTATTGAAAAGCGTAATGAGATTGGCAGCGAGAGCCTCTCTGTTGGGATTGTTGGTGGCACACTTAGTGCTAGAGCAGAAAAATCAGTAATGCCTGTCGATATGAGCAGCAGAGGTCAAGCCTCCCGTCCTTCTAAAGCAGTACTGTAAAGGCACGACGGAGCATTTCAAGGCCTCCTCTCCATCACTCCAAGGAGATACCTTCCAAACCATATCGTTGGATTATGCCTTCAGCCTTTCTTCAGAGGGAATAAGGCTCAAAATGAAATCAGCCGTAAGCACTTTGGGACTGGCTCGTGTATTTTCAAAAGCTCTTTGTGTGAAAGGGAGGTTATAAATCAATTTTAAAATCAACCAAGCACTTTATCTTGATTTTCATCCTTCAGGGCTCTTTTAAACATTAGTACATTTCTTGCCCTGGCAGGAGGCGGTTGAGTCGTCTCACTGCTTTCTGTATGTAGAACGAGGCGGTTCAGTCTAGGGGTGATTCACCGACTCGCTCATACAAATGAGGCGCATTAAACTGCACCTGTTGATAAGGGAGGTTGAGAGCAAATGGAGTGCGTGGCATATTGATCCAGCCGGGGGAGAACTTCCACATGGCCTTGATGTGTGAAACGCCGTCTGGACCTGGAGACTACTCTATTGATCAGCATGTTGACTCCAAAGGAGCCTCTCCATTCAGGCCCCTTGACGGTAACACACTTCCAAAATGACAGTAATCAATAGGAATGGCTAAATGACCCCTCACAACTCTGATATGAATTGCCTTGGCAGAGTAAATTTATCTTCGTGGATCACGGAGCCACTCTTCTCATCTTCCCTTGGGATAGTCGCTGTATCAAACCGGGGCTTAGTGTTTATGGACTACACCCACAGTCATTCACTGAATGTTTACTTCTCTTTGCTAAAGGCTCTTTTTACATGATGGATGGGGAAATATATGAGCCACTCCCCCCTTTGCACTCACTTGTAATCCAAACACATTTGAGTCTGATAGTTGTCGAATGGTAGTGGGTAATCAGACCGCATGAATAATACATCGCAATATGTCTATCATTGTGTTGATTATTGTCAGAGCCAGCCTTGTAGAAATCATTTCTTTTAAAAAAAAGAGACATTCAGCACAGCTCCAGCTCTTCATTCAAAAGCACAACATCCAGCATGCATAATTCAGTGCTGCTGAGGGAGAGTTACAAAAAGCCAGAACTGTCATCGCCGGTTGCTCCGTGAGCTCAAGAGGAGAGCCGACCGTAAATTCCTCCATCATCTCGCTTTGCCCCAGCAGTGCAGACACATCGACAAACAGTAGAACACAGAAAATTGAGATTGATGCAACTGCAGAGACGCACAGAGGGCTCTGAACATAACTAAAGCAGCGTGTAGAGAAACTCACTCCTCCCTGGAAAGTTCACAAATAACAGAGACAACCAAGCCCATAGAGGGTGGGAATATAAGAATATTGACATGTGCAGAAACTGGTTTCAGGTTAGAGGCAGCGGACACCCTGGACAGGTGTCCAGTCCACTGTAGGGACACGCAAGATACTAACAACCACTCACGCACTCTAAAGTGAAATAACCACAAAACAGTCTAACGTCTCAATCGTGTTGGAACGAAGGTTATACAGATTTCATTCTCAGCCCGCTCGGGGGTTGTCAGTTTTTCTCCTTTCTATTAAAGGGACACTTTGCAACTTTTAAATATTTTTTAATCATTTTCTTGAGCCAGTATGTGCTAAAATGACCCTTTACAGGGTTAATGAAAGGCCACCCAGCCGCTGTCGCCCCCTGTGGGCAGAATATTCCACTTGCAACTTCAGTTGCTGGTCTGGTCTGTTGGGACTTAGAAAAATTCAGCTTGACCTACCTGGATCTGCAGTCTGCTTCCAGCATGTTTCCTGCATGTTTTAGATCATGAACACAGCTGATTTGTGTGATTTAGTGATGAATAACTCCCGTAGAAACTAATGAAGGCTGGGAGGACATGTCAGCTGTTAGATTAAGGTGTTAAAAAGACGATCGCGCAATGAGGAGAGATCAGTTTTACTTTCGGTTTCGCCAACGGACACTAGGGAGTGCTAAAAACAAGCCAAAACTAACTAGTGTCCCTTTAAAATGAAAGCGGAACGTAGTTACTGTTTATACTCTGAGTTTGTGAAGTTGCAGTATCTGCAGCGAGCTAACGCTACAGCGCGGGCAGTTGTAATTCGACACCGGGCGGAAAAAAGCTCCAGAGTTGTTTAAAAAACCAAAGCCAGTAAACAGGAGCGACCCAGAAGTTAGTTCTTGTACCCCTAAGAAGCCACGGCATCTTTTTGTTTTATTCTAATATCAGGTGAAGCAGGCTAGAGGCTAACGTTGAGCTAACAATGCTAACGGTGAATTAGGGCCGTGATTACTTGCTGTTTAGCAATGCGTATGTGTGTTTAAAATGGCTGCCATGCGTAGCTTGCGTTGATTTGAAGCGTCGTTTGTGCGTGTCCCCCAGAATTAACACGACACGATGCGCCCGAATGCTGTAATATATGAGTAACCAGAAGGTGGAGTTGACAAAATGAGCGAGACACACTCACCATGATGACTCCGTCTCTGGTTTAGAGGTCTTTCACACCATCTACGATACCGCTGCTGTCTTTTTTCTGCCATAATCTCAAAATTAACCAGTTACTGATTTCTTTTATTTACGTCATGTTTGATTTGGTTGCCCCGGCTCTCTATCAGGTCTGAGTACTCTCGTTTGCCCCCTAGTGGAACACTCCGGTACTACATGCAGTGCAGCGCTGTGTAGCAGCAAGTATACGAACAAAGACGCAGCCTGCTGCCTGCGCCAACGCGAGGTTAAACAGAAAGTATATCACGGCCCTTAAAGCAAATAGTCGGCTCTAAAACTATTTCAAGCTATTTTTTCAATTACCAACAACTCGACATTACAGTGAAATGTATGTGAAGTGAATAATGAGCCAATAGTGGTGTTTTACTTCCTTTAATGAGTCGTTCAGAACTAAAACAGCAAGCTAACAGCAAGACGGCTAACCACACTTCCTGTAATGCCGCAGACAAACTACCGTAATAAGTGTAGTAAGTGCTCCCTACCGTAAAACATCCAAGAATGCTAACACCAGATATGACAATGTATTTATCTACTAATAAACTTAGTGTGTACGACTCGTGTTTGCTTGTTAACTAGAATCTTCTGGTGCTGATTCGTAACAGCCATGAAACTCACGGAACGGGAGTGAGAGAGTAACTCTTTTACTTAAACAATAGACTGCAGTAACCACATTTGACCACAGGATGTCAGTCTTACCAACTGCACCTTTAAACATATTAATCATTATCTCAGGGGACAAATGCATTGCCATTTCTAGATTATCACATTAAACCCATATTTCTACAAATCATACTTTATTATCATGAATATATCTTATATATACGGTATATAAACACGGCTTCTCTGATTTCACAATAAAGCGCTGATACAGTGAGTTAGAACCTGTAATTTCCTGTGTAGCTGTATTTATTATCATAATTTATGGTTTTCTCAACATCCTGTGGAACACCTGGGATTTCTCCGGGCTTTGCCAGAGTGCTGCAGCAGAAAGTCTCGGCGTCGCTGGATAAAACGTGTGAGTCACACATTGTGTTGGAGAGGTGTGAGTTTTCTTGCCGTGCATCTGCTGAGTGTGTGTTAGTGAAATAAGTTATGCCGAGTCACAACGATTTAGTAATTCCTTTGACTTCTGGAATATATCTGCGTCCTTAAATATTCAGGATCGGTTTGTGACCTTGGGCGATCGCAGCCATCTTGATACGCTGAAAAATGGCTTTAATGTCCAGGATGTTAAAAGATGCTGATAGTGCTGTGGGAGAAGAAGCGTTTGCCCTTAATGATTTATCCTGTGTATATATATATATATATATATATATAATCTGAGTAAATACAAAATGTTGTTTTTAAATGTTGATGTCATTTATTAAGGAGTCTATGAAGCTCAAACTAACCTAGTCGTATGTGAAAAAAGAAATTGGCCCCTAGACTTAATAACAGCTTAAAGGTCAAAGGTCAGACAATCTCCCCGTCAGAGCTTTCTGGTAGAGAGCAGAATTTATGGAAGTGGTCCAGGTCCTGAAGCAGCAAAGGATGCCCCGACCATAACACTTCCACCACCATGCTTAACTTTTAGTACGATGCAGAGTTTTAGTCTCACACGACGTGCACCTTTTGTGTGATAAATCCACAGAATACTTCCCGAGAGGTTTTGCAGCTCATCAACGTACTTTTAATTTGGCAAATATGAGACGGGTGTTTGTTTTCTTTAGGGTCAGCAGAGGTTTGGGCCATTTTGTGCTTATGAACCAGTAATATTAGCCAAAAAATAAAAGATCTTTTCATTTAATTTTAATTTAATTAAGTTATTTAAAAAGCACTTTCATGTTACCAATCAAGGTGGTCCAAAGTGCCGAACACAAGTCAGCAACCACATAAAAGATAAAAGTAATCCCTAAAATAAGTATTTAAAAACAAGAAAACATCAAAGTAACCCTAACCCTACATACACAGAATAAAAACGCAATTAAAAGCACCCTATAAGAAATAAAAAAGATAATAAAAACAGCTTTAAAACACTTTAATGATGGAGCCAGTTTAACCTCCAGATGGAGTTGGTTCCTGAGTGTAGTTTCAAAAACCGAGAAGGCGCGGTCACCTTGGTCTTCCACCAAGAGACCGTGATCAGCTGATCGAAGAGATCGCAGAAGGATGTGTTTTTGAGATGTATGCAGGACCTGTTCTGGCGAGAGTCTTGAAGACCTGAGCGAAGGTCTTGCCATGGATCCAAAGTTCCATAGGAAGCCAGCGCAGAGAGACCAGGATAGAGGAGATGTGTTCCCATCTCTTTATGGTAAATGGTCTGCATTGGTATAGCGCTTTCTTAGGGTTCTACAACCCCCCAAGGCGCTTCACAACACAATCAGTCATCCACACATGCACACGCTGGTGGGGATGAGCTACGATGTAGCCACAGCTGACCTGGGGCGCACTGGCAGAGGCGAGGCCTGCCGTACACTGGCGCCACCGGTCCCTCCGACCACCACCAGCAGGCAAGGTGGGTTAAGTGTCTTGCCCAAGGACACAACAGCAGCATTCTCTGGTGGGAGCCGGGATTGAACCTGCAACCTTCCGATTACTGGACAACCCGCTCTACCTCCTTAGCTGCTGCTGCCCAGATAATGATCTAGCTGCTGAATTCTGAACGCATTTAGAGAGTTACAATAGTCCAGTTTAGGCAAAACGGAGACATGAGTTACAGATTGTTGGTTGTTTATGGTCAGCATTGACTTAATTCATGAAAAGCCTCGAAGCTGGAAGAAAGAAGACCAAGTGACGGCATTCATTTGAGCGTGCATCGTCAGCGTTGAGTCCAGTTTTACCGTAAGGGGCCTAGGACTTTAGGGCGAGACCATGGTGCTGACGATCCTTGTTAGAGAAAACAGTTTTCTGTCATTTAAACACAGAAGTTTGGGTCCATCCATAATTCTGTCATACTATCTATAAGAGATTGAGTCACGCCTCCAGTCCACATGTTTCAATAGCAAATGTCAGTAAAATCATCCCTTTCTGCATTCATATTTCTATATAATCTAATAATCAACCATCGCTGCAAGAGGCCACCGTTCAGCGAGGGTGAGAAGACAGAGAAAGTGCGAGAAACTAACGGTGAAGATGACAGCAACATTAAGCTAAAAGAATTAAAAGGTGTTTTATTGAAACACGAGAGTCGATTTAATTGTTTTATCAAAGGAAATTAAACCAAATCAGCAGTGAGAATCCGAGGAAAGAAGACATGTGATAGAGCAGCTTGAATGTCCGCAGCCTGCACGCGGAAACTAATCTTTTCTGCTGAGACTCTGATAAATGTGTCTCGCTATCACAATTTTTCAGAATGTTACATGATGACAACCCCTCTCCATTTTTATCTGAGCCTTAATGCTTTTAGCCTCTCTCTCTGAATTAGCTGTCAGACGGCGTGGTCTTCTCCTCGACGCTTCTTTGGGGCTCAAATGACTGAATTAGGCTCTACCTTTAAAGATAATTGCTTAATTGGAGTCTTTTCATATGCTGTCGGTGGCTGAGGACCTGAAAAAGGCTCTGATAACTCTAATTATGCTGCTGAAGCAGATATTTTGTACAGAAGTGCTTTTTCTGCATCTGCACTTCCTACTTAGAGTCTGACGTGCAGATCGAGAGTGCGAGGCCTCTTTTGTCGCTAATAACTGAATATGTTCCCGTCGGAGGGCATCGGGAGTCCTGAATGCATATCAGATGTCCGAAGATTTCTGGATTCAGCTCAGATGGAGCTAAAAAAAAACTTTAGTTCTGCTTTTGTTCCCTTTGTACTGCCACTGCTTCTTGTTTGAAAGGTAGAGGAAGACTATTACACAGTACATCTTCTTTCAAGTGCAGCTCTTAGACGTGAAGTGTCAGGTGGAGTCAATTTGCGTTAGATGTTTTGGGTAGCGACGTCACACACGAGGCAGCAGCTTTCGCTTGAGCCTTTCTTTTTTTGGCTGTCAGTATAACTTACACTGGAGCAAAGATCTGCCGCGGTGGGGAGGGAGCAGCCTGAGAGGTAAATACAGTTATGGTCCGAGGTGAATAACAGTGGGATGTCAGAGGGAAAAGGGAAGGTCGGGAGTACGGGAAAGGAGGGAGGGCGGGTAAGAACGTGTCAAGGAGGGCGGAAGATTAGTTTTGGTCTGGTAGTGACAGATCATAAAAAAACGAAGGGGAGGAAAGAGGAGATGAAAAGAGAGAAGGGGGGAGAGGATTAGTGCCACTTCAGGAATGACAGGGCAAGGGGGGGGGGGGGTGTCGAGGAGTAGGCTGGGAGAGGGGAGGAATCCTGGGAGTTTAGTTTGGATTAGTTTTGCTTCAGGAACTGGGGATTGAATGGGGAAGAGAGATGGGCGATCTGGTTGGTGTCGTGAAAACAAAACCTCTTATCAATCAATTGTTGACGAAGTGATTCCGCAGCCATTCCCAACTCTCCCAGTCCTCTGGGTGGTGCACATCTACTGGGCATGTTTAAGTGCTCCATCCAACCAGCTCCGATGGCCTAGTGGTAGAGTGTCCGCCCCGGGACTGGGAGATCAGGGTTCGATTCCCGGTCTGATCATACCAATGACTTTGAAAAAATGGGACCCAATACCTCCTCGCTTGACACTCAGCACTAAGGGGTTGGATTGGGGGGTTAAACCACCAAATGGTTCCCAAGCGCGACCACAGCTGCAGCTCACTGCTCCCCACCATGGGGATGGGTCAAATGCGGAGATGTAATTTCACCAGTGTGTGATGATGACTTGGTACTTTAACTTTTGTCCATCCTTTTGTCCTCCTTGAGGATCCAAACATTTTCCAAGACCAGAAATCATATTGGATCCATCTCCTCCCAGTGGGACAATCCTGGAAAATCTCATGATCTATGTCTCGTGACTACTTGTGAAGATTCACAGCAAATTCAGCATGCTCAAATTAACACGGTCAGAGCTGATTTAAACACTTTTAAAGTGTCTATATGGGTCCACACCAGTAGGAGTTAATTTAACTCTTTTTGGAGAGTTTAACTCTGATTTAGTGTCAATAACTGACTCTTCTGGAGTTGACAATTTAACACTGGTGTTAGATTTAATATAGTAGCTCTTAACACTGGTCCCGACCCCCAATGTGGGAACCCCTGTTTTAGAATAAAGGGGTGGAGTCTGCGAATTAACTCTGCAGGTGTTCTAGCCGCTGTGGGAGTTCAGAGTTAGCGTTCAGGAGTTATTTTGTCCAACATGACGCCTACAGAGTTGATCAGGAAACACTCCTTTTTAACTCTCATGTCAGTGTTACATATCAACTCTTTTAGTGTTAAATGAACTATTGTTAGTGTTAAATTGGACCAACGCCCCAATATTAACACTTTTAAATTTGCTGTGTTGGAACACAGAGCAGTAACTTTGACTTTGAACTCAGCTTCTCCACCACAACAGCACAAAGCCCTCATTCCTGCAGATGAAGCTTAGATCCGTTGGCCCATCTCCCTGCCAAACCAATCACACAGCACAATGTTAACATCTGATCTCAAGCCCTGTCTCTTGCTCCATCAACAGTAGCTTGACAATTGGGTGTCATGATTGATGACCAGCAGACCTTTAAAGATCATGTTGCCTTCCTCGCTCATTTGTGCCATTATGCATTATTTAACATAAGAAAGATCAGACCATACCTCACCCAAGATACGCCCCAGCTACTAGTGCAGTCTATGGTCATCTCCCACCTTTACTACTGCAACACCCTCTAACCTGGGCTCCCAGCTTGTGCTATGGAACATCTGATATTTGTCTAGAATGTAGTGTACCTTCAATCAACCCAATAGAGGACACGTCGCCTCTCTGTTTGTTGATCTCCATCGGCTACCCTTAGCCAACTGCATCAACTTAAAGTCACTGATGTTAGTCTACAAAGTCCAGAATAAAACATCTCCCATCTACTTGAATCCTCTTGCAAAGGCTACTGTCAAAACTTAATCACTTCTATATTCAAAGGATTGTCAGCTAGCAGTGCTTACACCCAGGATATCTTAGCCTTTAAGATGGAGGCATGTGGGAGGCAGAACCAGAGTCTTTACCAACTGTATACACGGCTGTTCACTCCACCTCCCGCTACTCCCCCACTTGTCCAAACCTGGGCTAACTTCACTCTGAATTTAACCATAAGCCCTATTAAAAATAAAAAAGTTTTAAGCCTAAAAAGTAGACAAGGTGTCTGCCTCACGAACTAAAGCTGGGAGTTGGTTCCACAGGAGAAGAGCCTGATAACTAAAAGATCTGCCTCCCGTCCTACTTTTAGATATTCTAGGAACCACCAGTAAACCTTATTTTGAAATATTATTGGTCACTCTGTGTTTAACATGCAGGTTTAACATGAAAATAGACTTCTACCCCTATTTCCTGCATTAGCCACTGGTAGAAATGGGGAAACCTTCAGATTAGAAAAGCCAGACAATTACACGTCACATTGTCAAATTAACATTCATGGACATTCATTTTGGCTTGCAACGAGGAAGGCTGTTGTTGATTTAGGGCTGGAATATACAGCTGCTTAGCGTCCAGGAAACAGCAGAGAACGTCTGGGCTAGTAGAAGCTAACCGTTAGCATTAGCAACTCCACACCACAGCAGAACTCATCCAGGCTTGTGTTATTTGTGGAGATAAAACATCAACGTTGCAGAGCAAACAGAGTCAGTGGTAGAGTCGTGTTGCTGTTAGCCAATCAGAGGAGAGATGTCCGAATATCAGGAAATAAGATTCCAAATCCTGCCATCGTCTGCTCCCCTCTGCTCTGGCTAACTTGTACTTCCTGAAACAGGAGCTCGAGAGCCTTTCTTCCACAGAGATCTTCAAGTAGAGGTCTTTAATAGTAACTTCACTGATGACATCACTGATTAGCTCACCTTTTTCAAGAGTCTGATTATGTCTTTTAGAGTTTGTTAGTTCTAACAGAGGAACGTTGACACTCAAAAGCAGGACATAACATGGGTTTTGATCCCTGTTCACCATTTAATCACTTTTTCCAGCTGCATCTGAGAAGAAAACCTTTATACCAGATACCAGGCTGAACGCACGGATCGGCACCTTTAATAGCAGCACACTGATACAAAGAGAAGTTCAAAATCCCAGAAACACCTGCTCACTTCCAGAGCATGATGTGTTTCCAGTGATGAATCAAGATTTCATGCTTTTGGACCCTGACGTTCTCACCCAGCCTTGGTATTAGATGTGCAGTCAGATGTGGTGATCATCATTTCTGGTAAGCGCAGAACTCACCGTGTTCAATCTGAGAAAGAACCATTCAGTCAATACTTGTGCATTTTTCACATCGAGCATCTGGCGTGATAAATTTGAGCGTGCTAATGGAAAAATCTGAAATAAGACACACTGACAAACACCAGTCACTTAATTAATAGAACCACAATTTAATTGCATAACCAATTAGAGAGGTTACTGACCATGTTGGCTCTGCAAACAGCTGTTGTGCAGATATGAAGTCTAAATATGATCCTCCTGCTTCTGCCGTCTCTCAGCAGAGTTAAAGGTGATTTTCTGTAAAGCCTGCACTATGTTTACATCTTAGCATGGATGGAGATAAACTATATGCTGCTAACATTGGGCCTCATCTGTTTTTCTAGAGTTGTATACATGTGTAATCATTATTTTGGCATTTTAGTGCATCTTACTTAACATTTAATATTTCAGTCCAAACCCACTCACCTGCCAATATGAAACGTTACGACTCCAAACCGCTCGCCTCCTTAAAAAACGTCCTCCTCTCTTTCTTCTAGTGATTGCAGTGGACAGGAAATCCTCCAGCCTGCTGCAGTTTTTGTATTTGCTAGTTCTCCTGAATGGTGAGTCTGCTGTGTGTGTGTGTGTGCTTGTGTGCACACGCGAATGCGCGCACGCTTGTTAATGACTCAAAGTGCCCGCAGGGGGGTTGAGGGGGGTGCAGTCAATCACTGCCTCAGTGACGGTCTCTCAATCCACCAGGCAACGCCTCCTTTAGGTGCATTTTGGTGTGACTCACCCTTTAAAGCCACATTCCGCAACTTTTATACCTTAAAGTAATGTTTTTTGTAAAGTTTTGGTGGCGTACTATCATCTATTATGTTCATTTTTGGAGCTGTGATGGTGTTAGGGGGACCCACGTCTGTTTATCGCACTATACAGTTTTTCACCCACGACCCGACACCGGAAGTACTGACTGCATGTTGCTTTACGGCACAATATGGCAAGCCAAAGGGGTGAAAAAAGCATGCGCGCTAAACGAGCGTTTTGTCCACCAAGATGCACATCTTGAACGTGCGTTTTGATGCCAAAGGGGGAAAAAAACGCGCGTTCTAAAATCACGCATTCTAATCGTGCGTTTGGCATGTGTACTTTTTTCTCCTCTTTGGCTTGCCATAGAGGTATAAAGTAGACCTGCGGTTTAGAGACTTGAGCAATGGCAGATCCACTAGAGGAAGCTAGAAATCCCTCATCAGAGGAATCTAGGAAAAGAAAAGGAGAACGTGATAGAGCAAGAGCAAAGACCAGAGTTATTATTGGGCCGTCTTTTCCTCGCTGGAGAGCTCTTTTAGAAAGAACAGCATGAACTACGGACTCTGACCTAGCCGTGCTGCTAATGGCTAGGTAAGTAATAAATGATTTCACCAGGGTTATTGTGTTTGGTCGGGCATAACGTTGTTATACAGTCCTGATAAAACTATTTACTCAATGTGTGGAGGTGGAAAAGTTTGTTTTTGTTGTTTTGCCTGACATTAGGAATGTAAACATGCCTCTTATGCCCGAGAGAGAGATTTGATTTTACGACAGTGACGTTACGCAGCAAGCCTCTAGAGGGCGACAGAGAGCAGATATCCGGAAAGTTCAGGAATGTGGCTTTATGTCCTTTTTTTTAGAAAAAGGATGTATTTGCATCTTCTTCAACCGTGTATGGCGAACTGCCCTGTTGCCTGACGTGTAGCAATAAATACATCACATAGTTTGTTGCTCTGATTGGTCCTAGCGCTGTCCAATTGCGTGCAGAGTCAGTTTGAAAGACAACCGTAGATTCCGCCCCTATGACTGAGCTCTGACTGTGGGTTGTGACCAGTATATTTACATATATAGGATGGCTAACAGGCTACTAGAACAGGGACAGATTGTCAATTTTTTTGTTATTTTCATAAATTTAAACTACCTACCGCAGCTTTAATTAGCGTCTTTTTTCAGTTGGCAGAAATGTCCTGTTTATTGCATTTTTTCTATTATTAATGAAACACTTGAAATGTTTTTACCGAGAACTTCAAGATGTTTTGCAATCGTGAAAAATAATTTTCTGTTGTTGTTATTTGCTGTGACAGAGAGCAAGAAAAATTATTGGAAGGCAAACATTTGCGCTGTCTGCTGGTATCCTCCCCCAGTTATTATAGCATCCGCTTGCACAGCAGCCAAAGACAAATATCGGTGTTTAATGAGAATAAACACAATTGCTGGATCTTATGTTTGTCTAATCAAGTTTCTTGGATTAAACAGAAATAAGGAAACAACAGATGCCTTCTGCTTTTCTTTGCCAACAATTTAACGGGGAAATAAACACCCAAAAGCTTTGCCAGGTGACTGAATCTGTGAAGCTGTGCGTGTTTTATCCTAGAAAATGACTGAAACATGACTACATCTGTCCTGTTATTGCTACTGCTACTCAGTAAAGTGCACAAGAGGTCACAGAGCGAAGAAGAGGATAACAAGTTCGGCGCTTTGTACAGACTGACTCAGAAGACCGTCCCGATGTGAATATCAAACCTCCGCCGTGACAAATAGGCAAAGAGGGCGAGAGCTGGGAAAGGAGGGAAGCATGAGTGAGCTGATGGAAAGAGGAAGAGAATATGATGCTCACTGAGAGAGCGGGCAGTGCTGAGAGAGGAAGAAAGAGACAGAAAAGGAGGATGGGTTGTGTTTAATTAGTGGCCCTGGAGAGCGTCTTGGTTGAGCCAAGAAGGAACACGGGATGTTCTCTAATTGGCCCGGCTCGGTGGGAAGCGAGGGGAAAAATGGAGGAGTCAGACACACATAGAGGAGGAAAAGGAGAAATGACCAGATTTATGCCTTCTAGCTCTGTAGTTCTAACAGATTTGTACGTTGCTGTATTATATTTGATTCATTATAAAGCTGTTCGGTATTATAAACTCCCCTTTATGAGGTTTGTGTTGAAGCATCTCCTCGATTTCTAGTAGTTTTAGTGTTAATGGGTGTATTTTTTACTTATTGGTCACGTTCACATTTTTTCTCTATTAAAGTTGGTTTAATCTTTTATTTTATCCATTTATTTTTTGTCCTAAATAAAGATAATCTCATTTAAGCCCAAGAGCATGTACTTTATAAAGGACAGCTGTGTTTTAAATGTTTTTCTCTTGAGGTCATTCTTCTCTCGTAAAGCTTCTGACAGACAAAACCAGAGTTCTGCAGAAGCTCTGCTGCATTAGCCGACACGGTTGTTACTGATTAACCCTTTAAAGAAGATTATCATGCAAGTTTATTATGCTGTCAGAACTCATCTGTTGTTGTCATCATTGAAAGAGCTGTTTATTATCTGGTGATTCTTCCTAATCTTTTTTGCAGAACTCCACTTTAAACAGTCTAAACCACAGACATATATACGTAGATGCCACGTGGACTGGCGCTGCCTATTGGAGCTGCCGTAGTGGCTGGCCGCCATCTTGGATGGGTCTCCATTCACCCCCAGTGCATTAATTTCTACTGAGGAATGTGCCTACCCAACTAAAAAACACATTTTATTATGCTTTTTCACAAAGTCAGACATGTGGTATGGCATGATAATTAAAATATAAATAAAATAAAATAAATTAAAATATAAAATCCCAACAGGTAGGCTAGAAAAGTCAATAGTAATCCCACATGATTTGTTTTTAATAGTACGCTGCTTGTTGAAACCATAGGCTACACTGAAAACAGGCAAAGTTGCTCATTCTGCTTTGACTCCAGTTGGGTTTGGAGAGTGAGGAACCCATCCAATATGGCGGCGATGTTGTTACGTTCTCATGCGCCCAATGTTTATGGTCTGAACCATCAGGAATAACTGTACGGATGTTTATAGTCACAATATTAGCTGCATTTTTTGAGAAACCTTGCCCTCCGTGTGGATTTACTCTCGCCCTGAACGTTTCTCTTGGTCCTTCGAGATTGAGAACGCTCCTAAAACCCTTTATTATATCAGTGCAACAGTTAATGTTATAAATACCACATTGTAACGCTAACGGCATTAGCACACAATCTCAGACCTGCATGGGCACTTGTCATATTATTTGCAAGTCATGTAGACATTTACACATGCACTCTTGTTTCAGGAAGTAAAAGTTAGCAGAGTTGAGCTTCAGACGGCAGGGTTTGGAGTCTTACTTCCTGATATGTGGACATCTCTCCTCTGATTGGCTAACAGCAACACGACTCTACCACTGACTCTGTTTGCTCTGCAACGTTGATGCTTTATCTCCACAAATAACACAAGCCTGGAGGAGTTCTGCTGTGTGGTGGAGTTGCTAATGCTAACGGTTAGCTTCTACTAGCCTAGACGTTCTCTGCTGTTTCCTGGACGCTAAACCAACAACAGCCTTCCCCGTCGTGAGTCAAGATGGGTGAGTCCATGAATGTTAAGTGACAGTGTGACGCAGATCTGTCAGGATTTTCTAATCTGAGCGTTTCCTCTTTTATTTTCTATCAATATCAGGAAATAGGGGTAAGAGGCTATTTTCACATAAAGCCTGCATGTTAAACACAGAGTGACCGATCATATTTAAAACAATAACAAGAAAAATGGTTTCTCAGTGAACTTGGTCTTTAAAGTTCTAAAGCACTAAATGCAACTGGAGGATTTATTTATTGGTTCTGAGTTTACTGGAACTGAAGAAAACCCACAAAGAAATGCTGTAAACAGAGGATTAAGTGAGGGAACCTTCACACCACATTTGTTGTTTTCCTCTTGATAATGACCAGTTGTGTGTGTGTGTGTGTGTGTGTGTGTGTGTGTGTGTGTGTGTGTGTGTGTGTGTGTGTGTGTGTGTGTGTGTGTGTGTGATCCATGACTGAGGAAGCCGCTCTGGTCTAAGAGCTCCAGCTGTTTAAGCACTGCTGGGAGATAGAGTTGTCTCCTGGTCTGGCATGTTTTTAAGTAATGGGATTTTTAATGGAAGGATGACCTCTTTTTTCTCTTTTTTTTTTCCACGAAAGCAATTAAGAGAAATTGATTGCACAAGAAATGGAATGAGAGCGTGCCGTAAACTAATTGTCCCTGTAAGCAATGCACCTTCCAGCAGGAAACCTCCTGCCTTCAGTCAGGATGAGGACAATCAGCCCAGAGCAGAAAGACGATGTGGAGAAAAAGCAGCAGGATTTGTACTCCCAGAGGCAAGAACGGAGGTGCTCTCTCCATAAGTCAAGGTCTGTCTATAGGCAGGTGGAACTTCTCTCTGGAACAAATTGTTTAAGCTTAAAAACACGACCGAAGGGCTGCCTCAGAGCTCTGAGCGGGGTGATGAAAAATTATACCTGTTCAATTATTTGGATTTATTAATTGTTTGAACTCCTTTGGATTGTTGCTTGACTTTGCAAATTTATTACAGCAAGTTGTGTAAAGCTTTTGTTTCACTTAAGTCGATAAGTTAATTCATCAAAATGCAGAAATGTCTGTTTTTTTTAAATAAATACATAATTCATAATGTGACTAATGTGGCCAAATGAAAAGACTTTGTCTGTTTCCTTGTCCGCGTGACCTGGAGTCTTATAGTCTTTCCAGAAATTAAATCCTCAACTTTCTGAAAAGGCTAAACTCAAACCCAGGAAAAAGGGCTTGCAGGATCATCACGTGGAGAAAGGAAGGAAGCATTTTGACGTCTGACTTACCTCTAAAGTTGCAAAGCCAAAAATGAATTCAGTTAAACGTGAACTTTTACATTTTTTTCTGGAATTTGCTGTGGTCTCCGGTATTAATGGATGTCTTGTCAGTCATTTTCTGTGAGAAAAAACAAAAAAACGCTCATGCTTCCATTACGAGGGCAGAAGTTAGTTGGAGAAGTAGGGGTGCAAAACAAAATGATGAAGAGTGTTGCTCATTAATATTCACCATATGCAAATGTATCACCTCTGATTGGCTAAAGCCTGGACCACACTGTGCGTTTTTTGGAGAAATCTCTCATCGTGAACAGAATTGTGACAAAAACGTGAACGTGAGGGTGATTTGCAAGTCTGTGGACGTCCAGTGTGAGCCACTCTGCGACAGCTTGATGAGCCGTCTCACGACCAACATCAGCCTCCAACAGTATGACGTGAAAAACTAGTGGCGAGAGTAGAATTAGCAACATTAGCAACAGTGGACGCTACGTGCAGGAACATGTGGACCACTCCTTTTTGGAGTTCGGTTCGGAGTCTAATAAAAGACGAGTTAACGGTGGTGCTTTTTTCTCTTTTCAGCGTTATTTTGGTCAGCTGTCGACTTTTAGTGACTTGTGCTTTTCAGGGGGTGTGCTCATGACGTTAGCATGTCCTGCTAGAGCGAGACGTTGTGCAGTTTGGCTCTCTGCCTTTCTGGAGTCCTCACAGTGTGACATGAGTCCTGTGCGACAACTGAAAAACGCACAGTGTGGTCCGGGCTTTACAGCAGCGGGACTCTTCCGTTGCCTTTGTTATCAAAACTCAGAATAATGTAAAACATAATTTCTTGGGTAAAAAAATGCAACGTTGATGTTTTATCTTCACAAACGACTCCGCCATGTTGTGGAGTTGCTATTGCTAACTGTTAGCTTCTACTAGCCGAAAGTCGCTCTGCTCTCTCCTAATTGCAAAAGCAACGCTGCCTTCCTACGTCACAACCCAAGGTGGGCGGAGCCATGAATGCTAATTTTATCTGTGACGTAGAAGACACTGGCTTTTCTGACTCGATCATTTTCCCGTCCATTTCCTTTCTGCAGCTAATGCAGGTGAGAGGTTTTGATGATGATGATGTTTCAGGTTAAGCACGCGCAACTCAGCAAGGCCGATCGTATTTAAAAAATAACAAGTATTAGACAGTTCTTCAGTGAACAAGACCTTTCATAATATTAGTGTGTTTCTCAAAGATTTACCGCATCGTCTGCTCTCTGGTGGAGGATTGCAGTACTACAGCTGGCAGATATATTATTAAACATTTACATACTTAAATATAGGGTAATATTATTTCATGTACTCATTATCTATAATAAACAGATTTATTAAAATGTGTTTTTCTTATAAAAAATAATTTTTCAGGTGAACATTTTCTAAATTATATTTCAAAATTAATTCGAACAAAATCAATAATGTTTTGTCAGTATTTTAAATATGTGGTATATTTATATGACAGAATTCACAGTTCAAGCTGCAACACTTAAATCACTCTGAGCAAACAGGGGAATTACAGAAATAAGACAGGACATTTTATTTGATCAGCTCCAGTATCTAGAATAGGTTTGATTGGTGTGCAAACCAGAGCGATGAGTCAGCCTAATATTATATGCAAAGATTCAGCCCACCCCCACATAAAACACTCCCCTGTAACCCCAAACTTTATCCCTGAACAGTAAAAAGCCCCGAATCGAACCCTATTAAACACCGTTGGGGTCAATCGCTACGATCCAGGTCTCAGTCATGATAAGTAAATCCATCCTCACCAAAAATATAAGTGAGGTTACAAAAAAAGATCATTTCTGAGAAAAAATTAACATTTATTGATCTCTTTTACAGCAATGCACATGTTCTTGCTTCAGAGGGTCAAGGAGAAACTTGGCTGCGGTGACAGAGAAGAGGAGAGAGAAAGCTCAGAGGATATGAATAAGGGAGCAGGAGAGATGGATGAGGGGAGTGGGGAGAGGCAGGAGAGAGACAAAGATGGATGGAGTGAAGAGTCTGGCTGTACAGGGGCAATGCCACGGAGAGAATTCACACTCGCACAGAGGAGATCGGGGGAGAGGCTTCGGAAAAATGACAAGTCAAGAAGTTGGGAAAGGGGGGATAATGAACATAGACGGAAACAGGAGGGAGAAAGATGAGGCCAAGAGGGAGACGTGGAAGGGAAACGGACAAGTTTGGCGGAGTAAATTTAGAGAGGGATGCAAAAACGCAGCGATTCAGAAAACAGCTCTTCTTTACCCACCCTATTTAGGACGGTGGCATTATTCTAAGCATAGCCCGGATCAATACTTGTGACAGCGTATCTGCGATCAATCAAAGTGCCAGGACGAAATTGATCACGCTCCGTCAAATGTGACATAAACAAGGCCTCGGGATCGATATAATGTTAGTGTATTCAGCCCAAGACAAACACCGTGTATCTCAATTAACGGCTCGTTTTGCAAGAGTTTATATTCTGATGAAGGAGTCGTTTAAGCACGGCATCGTAGAAGAACGTCGGGGGTGAGAGATGATGTCTCACAGAACCTCGTGCATTTTCATTGTGCCACCGTTTAATCATCTAGACAAGAAATATATTGAGCAATCACTTTTAAACAGCCGGATTCTCTTTGTGCAAAGAAATAAAACGACTATAAAGAGTTATGAAACGCACCGGAGGCGTTGACGCCAAAACGAGCGCCGCAGCGAAGAGACAGAGATCGGCTTTTCCTTAGTAAAAGCCAAAACCGCAGCGAAAACAATCAGATAGTGCTGAGACACCAGAGGTTCCTTAATTATAGGTAGGAGCTAATTATGCTAGCTTGAAGTTATGCTTGCTGCACAGATGTCACCGTTTAATGAGACAGTGGAGCACGAGTTAAGGCAAAGTACCACACACCGGATCCAGACGTTCGGTTTCAAATCTTCATTAGAGCTCTGATAATTCTGTAGCCTATTAGCTGTAAATGAAGATTGATGATCGATACTCAAACTCGGCCTAATGGAGACAGTGATACACCCCTTTGTACCCTCAATGCCTGCAATTAAACAATAATGCCTGTGGGAGAGAATCTGAGAAAGAGACCCACCACTTAACGCGCACACGCTTCCATAACAGCTAATAGACATCATGTCTGACCTCGGGTGTTGCTAGCTGGGATGCTTTGGGAGCTTTCGGAGCTGTAATGTACCATTATGGTATTGAACCGTTGAGAATTTCCCCTTCTTCTCCTGCCAAAACCCCCACAACCCTCCAACCAAACATGCTCCGCCTCCACCTTCACCCTCGCTCAATACAAGGCATCAGATGGATCCTCAGTGTTTATTTCTGAGAGATAAAACCCCCAAAGTCAAGAGAAAATAGAGGAATTGGCCAGATTGCAAATATTAATAGGCCCATTTGTGAATAACTGGTTTAAGATCAATTTAAATATTTGCAACTTTTTCCATGCAGCCACATTTGCTACATTATTTAGCAACAGGCTTGGTTTCCATGCATTGGCTCCCCACGCGTTTCAGGAATGATTTAAAGGTTCTTTTAGTGTTTTGTTTTAAATATCTTAATGGTCTTGGTCCATCTTTTTTATCTTTACCTTTTAGTTATTCCAAAGTTAGAACTAAAACAAGCGGCAAAGCCTCATTTCACCATTACGGACCTCGTTTTGCGGAACAGCCTGCTGGAGAACCTCAGGGCTGCAGAGACAATAGATGTTTTAAAAAGAAACTCAATACCTTTCTTTTAAATTTGGCTTTTTATTAATTTATTTCCTGTGTATCTTTCTGAATTATTAGCAACTACTGCATTTACGAAAATAGACGTTATGAAGGTTCTCATGCGCAGAAGCACTGGGACCTGGTGACATGCAAGTGCTCATGTTCTAACTCTGGATGCAAAGGGGTTCGAATGAAGGCAACTGGACTTCTTTGGTTTCTTGAAGACGTATTGCTTCTTATCTGAAGACCTTTATCAATTCTGACTGGAATATGAGAGGGTCACGCTAACGACTCCAACGACTCATCAGGGGGTAGGGGGGGAGGGGTATTCATAGGTAGTTTCTGCTCCTTAAGCAAGAATACACAGCTTATAAGCTTGCCCCTCCCACATTCCAGTCAGAATTGACAAAGCTCCTCGTATGAGAAGCAAAACATCTTCAAGAAACCAAAGAAGTCTAGTTGCCTTCATTTGAACCCCTTTGGATCACCATGACCTGGATGACTGAGAACCTTCACCAGCCTCTTTTAGGTACGGCTAACCCTAGCAAGTATAGCGTCTGAAAACACCTTTAGAACAATGTCCCTTTGGAGAAATGACCAAATGGGGACATTAACACAATGCTGGTAAAATAAAAACAAACAAAGCAGCACACATACCTTAACCAACTATAAGGCATGGTGGTGGAGGGGTAATAATTTGGGCTTGTGCGCAGCACACCAATATATTCCAAAGTCACACGTGACGGTCCAACAGGCAGAAACTCGTTTGTGAGCACAAGCAACGTGACTTTGACCTCAACGATAGCAGTAATTCTACAACAAAATGGTTGAAAAAGACAAAAAATCAGCTCAGACCCAATGAATACCTTATGCTAGCGTACTCTACCCTGTAGCATGTCCAAAAACATAAAATATCAGATGGTTTTGGTTTTAGGTTTTTCATACAAGTAATGAATTACTCAAATAAAAAAGGGGATTCGGTGAAAGATCTGCAGAGGAAAAGGAGTGTTTCCTCATGCTCCCAGCCTCCGTCGCTTCATCGCTCCTTCACTCCTCGAGTCACCGCTCCATCACAGAGTGAGAGGGGGGAACGGACAGCCTTGCCAGGAGCCGATGAACCAGCAGAGCGAGCAGGTGAGGAAAAGTCAGAAAGGAGAGAAAGAGACCCAGATGCTTCCCGAAGTTCTCCTCCATCACCCTGCTGGTGTTTTCTTAATCCCAGTGACTCCCTTCATGGACCTTTGGCTCCCTGACCCTTGTGTTGGCTGCCATTTCCAAGCCCTGCCCTGTCAGTCTCCACCTGGCTCACATGCAGCCCGACTCCGGAGGGCCAAGTGTCGTCAGCAGACCTTGAACCTCGCACCGTTCTTGTAGGACAGCGACGATCTTGTGATGGACTAAATGTGACGGTTGAGCTGCTGACCTTTGGTCCAGAGATGACAGACAGGAGTCGCCGCACCTGTGCACACATGGGTGCTTCACGGATACAGGAACACACCCAGAAAAAGGCAAACACGAACGACTCAAAAATAAAAGAGAATGTTTCCCTACTAGTCCCCAAAAAACAATAATGACAGCAGGCAGGCAGAGCTGCTCATGTGACAAAAGAACAAACCAAACGAGACAAAAATAGACGAATTTGCATTATTTAGAAGAATTATTCAGCAATAAAGTCTCTAATGCACCTGACAGGGAAATAACCCATGCACAGGGTATAACTGCAGCACTTTTTGTAATAAATAATCATTTATTTTGTGCATGTGGGTTGGTTTTAACTGGCTGTGAAATCCCAGTAGAGTCATGACTCCTCACGCGGCACACGGAGCCGCCGCTGGACGAGGAGCGTTATGGAAATCTGTGGGATTTGGAGGTAAAAGTGTTTTTTTCAGCAGAGTCGTGTGAGTTAAGGCTGAAGCTGTCCCCGAGGCATCGTTCTCCCCTCCGGCAGTCAGAGTTTCTGTTTCCATCCATTTATCCAACGCTTCCTCCTCCTGCACCATCCGGCTCCACCTCTGAGTTTAATTCCACTTATTTATGGTTTTGTTTGTCTGATGCATTCACATCACTTCTGTTTTTGTGTTTGCCTCCTTAAACCCATCCTCTCTGAACAAATAGCCTGCATCTCCTTTTTTAAACTTTCTGTTTCCCGGAGAGACCTCCTCACCAGCTCCCCCCCCCCCCCCCCCCCCCCCCCCCCCCCTGCTCTCTTGCAGTGTTTATTTAAGCTGTTTCACAGTCACTGCACCCTGCTCCGACCGTGTCAAGCTAACAACCTCCTCCTCCCTCCGTCTCCCGCGGACACACTTTGTGTCTCTCTGTCTCACTTCCCTTCTATATTCATGTACATTTCTCCTTAACTCCACTGTTTCTGCCCGACTCCCTCGGTGCTGCCTGCTTCTTTAGACATTCAGAGATTGGTGGTAGCTTTAGAGACATCCCAGCCCTTTCAGAATCTTGGAGGAGAAAACTGGGCCACATAAAATAGGCATAAGCAGGAAAAAACATATTTTTAGACTTTGTTGCAGTGACGTGTCGTCGTTGAATAAAGAGAAAAGCTTCTGGGGAAGCTCAAACAAGACGAATGTGGTGATAATCAAGAGTGCACAGATTCATCTATGGAGCAACAACAACTGCATTTATGTATTAATTTAAAAATATATATTTTTAAGTTTAATTTCGTATGAAATTAGAGATGCTGTCATTAAACTAGCCAATCAGCTGATCTATGCTAGAATGCATTGATTTAACTAAGATCTCTTGGCTGTGTCCAAATCCAGAGGCTGCATCCTTCTGAGGACGCATTTTAAGGTTGATTACATCACAGCGAAGCGACAATGCTGTCCACATTTAAAGGAAACATAAAAATGGCAGGAATCCAGCACTCGCGATGCTAGCACACCCCTGCTAACGCTAATAAGGTTAAGCGCTATACGCTAATCACTTATTTCAGAACAGATAAATCCCTTTTTGTTCCTCTTCAGCCTCTTTTATAAATCAATGCCGCCAATTTGCCGCAACGCCGAGGCGGCATCTGGGAGCGTTAGGTGGTTTATAAGAGCTCAGACTGTGGTGGTAATGTGGCGCAATCGTGTCCATTTTATAAAAGATTACGTGATGCCGGAATAAAGGGGGTATGGGGGCGGTCTCTGCGCTGTTGCAGACTTCCATTTATCTTGGACATACCGCAGCTTTAAATGCTAGCTGGCAGATGGTAGCTCGAGTAGGTGTTTGGCTAATTTGGGATGCTAGGATCAAGCAATCTGGCTATAAATGATTCCAAATAACATTAAAGAAAGCTGCAGCTCGATTGAGCCTTGATTCTTGATTTTTATCTTGAGAGGCGCTATATAAAAGATTGTTTCTTCTTCTTCCTTCCTTTTTACACGTATGGTCTCCTGCACATGCATGAATAAACAACATTTTGAGCTTTCATTAGATATATTTTATCTTAATATGAAAGCTGATGTGGTGAAAAATAAATGGTGTCTTGCAATAAACCTGATTGAAAAACAGCAAAAGTGATTCCATGTAGATTCGTAGACTCCGTGAAGAAGCTGGGATGGTGAAATTACCCTGAAAATAGCCCGGACCCTGTAGAGTTAAACGTGTCCAGCTTCTGAAACACGGGGTTCCTTTTATTGCAGACTAGTCACAGACAAGCAATATATTTGTCACTCAGGGTAACTCTGAATAGCAATCATCAAAAAAATAAAAAAAGAAATGAAAGGGTCTATAAAAGAAGGCATGGCTGTTCACTGCCTTTTTTTGACAGCAGGTCACTATTAAATATTATGTCGTCTAAAGAAATATGGAGGAGCAGCAAGGAGGCCGACTTTATTGTGCCGTGAATGCTGTCACGGGGAAAATGTGATTACTGCAGAAATGAAAGAGGTACTGGCTGTTTTTGATTCCAGGAAAATAAGAAGATACTTGAAAGATTTTTAAAAATTAAAGCCATTTTATGCAACTTTATCATATTTTAAATCATGTTCTTGAGCCAGTTTGTGCTAAAATGACCCTTTACAGGGTTAATGAAATGTCACTCAGACCCCCACCGCCCTCTGAGGCCAGAATACCACACTTGCAACTTCAGAGTGGCGGTCCGGTCCTCGCTGGACTTAGTAAAGTGGAGCTGACATGCCTGGTGCTGCAGTCTGCTTCCAGCATGTTTCCTGCATGTTTTAGATCATGAACACAGCTGATTTGTTTGATTTAGTGATGAACCGCTCCTGTAGACACTAATGAAGGCTGAGGAGATGTTTCAGCTGTTAGATTAAGGTGTTAAAAAGACGAACGCACAGCGAGGAGAGAAGTTTCACTTTTGCTTTCACTAACGAACACTAGGGGGTGCTAAAAACAAGCCAAAACTGCCAAGTGTTCCTTTAAAATAGCTCCAAATTATTTATTTAGAATTTTTTCCCATGTAAAAATCTGCTCATGGAGCATTTTATGTTTGATATTTAAAAAAATCTAACTAGTTGTGAATTAGTAAAATACTGGTTTCCTCTAAGAGCTTTTTTCAGGCTTTAGCTCAGTAACTCAACAGATTTGAGGTATTTTTCCAGTTCAGTCTGTTCCCTCCTCAGCCTGGTGATGGAGAACAGGACTACAACCTCCACTTTAGAGCTTTTTGAAATGAAAGGGACTTTCTGAGAGCAATTCAAACACCATCCACCTTCCACCCACCTGCACAAACGCACACTCACCTCCAGAGCTCATCCCCTACATCACTTCCAGCGCCTCTGACAGCCAAAACACTTTGTACTTTTACATTTTGTGTATTCAACACTTTGTTCTCTCCATGACAGTGTGGGCAATTATACCATCAGTGGCAGTAATAAATTCTGGCCGGTTCCGCGGGCCTCCATGGACCTGGCTCCCATCCTCGCCGTTTCCTCCTGGGACTCCCTTACTGCTGTGGGAACTGAGGCCTGTTGACTGCTTCTCCACCAGTTCTTTTATAACATGTTCCCTCCCCTGCTGATTCGCTTTCCTGCTTTTATTTTGGAGTTTTCTCCCCCCCTCAAAAACAGAACTATGTGGTAACGTTGCAAAAGAAAAAGCATGGGAGAAAGAGAAAGGCTAAGGAGCTAATGTAGTCTAATAAAGCAGATTATGGGTGATGGTTAATAACATCAAGATTGGAGCTCTGATCCAAATTGGCTTATGTGATTACACTGAATCATAATTTGGATGAGAAGAAATGAGTGAAGACTAAATGAGCCTGTTTTTATCAAAGTGTTCAGAGAGGTGGAAGCATAGGTTTGAAAATAAGGCTCTAAACTTAATCTAAATGGGTCCAAAACATATTAAAATAAGAAAGGGGTTAACTTACTGATCACACTTAGAGGTCCAGTTATTCATTTACAGTCTCTGCTGGTAATCAGCTTCCTGTCTGACTGCAGAATTGGAAACATGAATTTGATATACTGTCCTTTTTCAAAGTTGAGCCGCTTCAAAATTTGTATTCAATCGTTTAAAGCCTGAAACATAAAATTATCAAAAAATTCTGTTTTTTAAAGATTTATTTATAATAAATAAATACTAATAATAACAAAACAATCCAATAATTACTGAAAATATTTTTATTAGGGGTGGGACTCGATTAAATAAATTAATCTAATTAATTAGAGACTTTGTAATTAATTCATCTTGATTAATCGCATTTTAATCGTTCAAGAAAATTTGCCCCGAAAGCAATTTTTTTAAATTAAAAATAATGAGACAGAGAATCAAACAATAGTCATTGACATTATTATTGTAAACACAAGCTCTTTTAATTTCTAAAAAAGTGCTTTTAAATTGTATTTCAATTCAAAACAGGAGAAATATATATATATATATATGTATATCACTGGCAAAAATAGGACAGACCTAAACGTACAATACTATTTTAAGTACATTTTGATAATGGTATTGTTAGCATTGTTAGCTCAATGTTAGCGTCTAGCCTGCTTCACCCAATATTAGAGTAAAACAAAAAGATGTCGTGGCTTCTTACCCATTCTTTCCACCGGACGTGAAAGTGCCGTGAAACGTCCGCGAAACGTACTACGCTGCAATTAGCCGCCATTATAGTGGACGAGTTCCTCTCCGGCAGCAAAGTGTAACGTTTTGGACGCGGCCCAGAAGTGAAGCAACACTATCATTATGTTTCGAGTCTATTTTTCACGCGCTACGCTTCCTAAACACATCCACAGTTTAGATCGGGACACATAGGAAGTCAAACAGAAAAGCAGTGTAAAATATCCAGAAACTTTCAAAATAAAAGTCACGTGCAGCTAAACGTACGTCATTTCCCCCGTAGCCGATGTTACCAGAACAGAAAATAGGTCACAGACCTTTTTGGATACAAGTCTTTCTCCTGGCTTGTTATTGTGTGAACTTCTGAAATCTCACGTGGTGTTGCAATTCTCCTGTGATTCTGCTGTGTGGAACGCTTTTGCTCCTGTTTCACTTCTGAAACACTCCTGGTTGGGAATGAGCTCGCGGGTAAAACACCGCTATTACGTTACGCGCTGCTTTCACGTCCAGTGGAAAGAAGCGGTTAGGGGTACAAGAAATAACTTCTGGGTCGCTCCTGTTTACTGGCTTTGGTTCTTTAAAAAACTCTGAAGCTTTTGCCTACTGGTGTTGAATTACAAATGCCGCCACTGCAGCGTTAGCTTAGGCCAGACACGGAAACATAATAGGCTCAGAGATTGTAAACAGTAACTACGTCCCTCTTTAGTTTTTTTTAAAGGAGAAAATCTGACAACCCCCCTCTCTCACTAAGTTTTATCGATTTATGTATATGTTCATTAGCCTTGGTGGCCATCATGACTTAGGCTGAATTATTTGAAGATGCATCAGCTGATTGCTTTCTGAGAGTTTTCCATGGTACATGGTAGTTGTGCGTGCAAATCTACCAGACAATCCAACATGACAGACTGTGACTATCCTCATCCTGTTTCCTGCTGCTGTTTGAGCTGATCTGAAACTGCAGGAGCATAAACTCAGGTACTACTGCAAGCCTGACCCACATTAGGTCCCCTATTAGTCATCTGCCTGCCTGAGAACAGCATCCTCTTCATATTATGAGCATAACAACCACGGTTCCCTCCATTTTTACTGCAGCCCGCTCGCATGTACATCAGGATGCATCCACACACGTCAGATGTAAATGTTGGATGAAGATTATTAAGTTTCTAAATCTAAAAAGAAAAATTAGAGGGAAAAAGAACCACTAGTTGCTTTTTGGGTCATTATAGAACCAATTTTCCTTCCCGGTTGTTGAGGTTTAGCAACCATCTATTTGCCTGAATCAAATGTTGCCATGGTGACAAACTTTAGTGATGCACCTTTATTAGGGGGCTAACTATGTTTACCTATTTACATGCATGTGGTGCTTATTTTATGCTCCTCGGCTGCCCAATTTAAAACTCACGCTCATTAGCGAACGGCGCGCACGTCTCGGAACGACAACAACGTGAGCGTAGCGACAAGCCTAGAAATAAAACCCAGAACAGAAAGAGTCGACCGCAGCGGGGACGACGTTCAAACAGGAACACGCTGTCAGGATGTTAGGAATGTCTTCGGTGACACGATCAGCTGCCAGCGCCAGCAATTTAAAAACTGGCAGGCATGAGGAAAGATCACCGTTGTTTGAGTTGAATCCAGATGTCCTGTAAAATCTTACATTTTCACCAGAGGATAAATGTTTCCACAGAAGGAAAAACACCAATGGTGGCACTTTGTTTCCTCGTCAAAACTGTGTTTGCTGTCGAAAATTCATCATCACAAAAAAGGCAAATCAGGAAACGCTGCTTCTTTCCTCTTTAGGTCACACGTCAACCCTGATTTCTTCTTATTCCTACCCTTTGTCCTTCCCAATTTCACTACAATACACTCTTAATATTTCCTTTTTGTCTTCCTCCACCTCTACTGTCCCTGTTGGACATTCTTTCTTTTCCTGCACAGATGGTTTCAGTTACTCCTCCGAGTCTTAATTATTCTGTCAATTACTGTGGGAAAATGTGCAATTACGGTGGACAGTTATTCTGCGCCATGCGGCTCTGTATTTATTAGACTTACACCTGATTCCAGGAGCTCATGGGAGGGTTTGGATGTACCACGCCGTCTTTCCCGTCACCTCTAGGTACGTGTACAGGACTTCTTGAGGGAATAACCACACTTATCTACCAAATCTTTCCCCCTGTAGGGACTCCCGCTAATGTATGAAGAAGTACTGTGAGCATGTGGCCAACAAACTTTTTCTCTGGATTGCTTGAAGCTTGATAGCCAAGTTTCCTGTAAAAGAAAAAAATCAATCCCAAAGTTTTGTCAGCTGTGGCAAAAAGTTGGGAGAATATTGGTTTCGCAAACTTTGCTGCTCCTGAGTTTTGAAAACTGTTTGTGAAATGTTTAGTGATATTAAAGTACAAGCATTTCAAACGTTGCCAAACTTTTACAGATGCATTGATTTTATGGAAAAGGTCAAAGTCTGAAGTGCAGGTTCTTAATTTTTAAGACTTCTGCAAATTCATGGCATTCTTTTAGTCAACTTTTGTTCTAAATCCTGAATGATGGAAGTCCATTCTTGGACAAACAATGCTTGGAGTTTTCAAAATTTGTAGTTTGTTTTTGTTCATCTACTTTTTGAAGATTGACCATAACTTCTCAGTTGGATCAATGTCTTGGGAGTTTCCTTGAAGTGGACCCAAAGTTTAGATGATTTTTATCTTGAGTCACTTAGTTATGACATTATCTACTATATATAGTGCTCCATTATTCTGGAAGAGGCCTTGTTCACCACAAACCTGTTCTAGGATGGTTGGGAGGAGTTCCTCTTGGAGGGTGTTTAGTTACCATTCTTTATTCTTTGCAGTGAAGTTTTAGTTTCGTCTCTGGACAACCACAATCCATTCATCCATCCATTTATTTTCCTTCACTTATCCGTAGTCAGGTCACGGGGTCAGCAGTCTAAGCAGAGAGGTCCAGACTTCCCTCTCCCCAGCCACTTGGGTCAGCTCCTCCAGGGGAATCCCAAGGTGTTCCCTGGCCAGCTGAGAAACATAGTCCCTCCAGTGTGTCCAGGGTCCTTCTTTGGGTCTCCTCTTGGTTGGACGCGCTCAGAAAACCTTACCAGGGAGGTGTCCAGGAGGCATCCTAACTAGATGCCCAAGCCACCTCAATTGGCTCCTCTCGAAGTGGAGGAGCAGCAGATCTACTCCGAGCTCCTCCCGGATGACGGAGCTTCTCACCCTATCTCTAAGGGAGAGCCCAGACACCCTGCAGAGAAAACTCATTCTTGTATCCTCAATCTCATTCTTTCTGTCACAAAGCTCGTGACCATAGGTGAGGGTAGAAACGTAGATTGACCAGCTCTCTCTTCACCACGACAGACAAGTACAACGCCCGCATCACTGCAGACTCAGCACCAATCCACCTATCGTTCTCCTGCTCCATCTTTCCCTCATTTGTGAGTAAGAGTAAAAAAGGAACGTGACTTTTTCTTCATCCCAAGCAGTCCAATCGTTACATTTTGGAGAACATCCTTGAGGAGTTTTTTCTGTCCTTTTTGACACTAGACCATTCTTCTGGCGTCTTTGCCTCATTAACGACCTCTACACCGGTGATGCCCCAGTCCCACAGCTGGATCAGCTTTAGGAGACAGTCCTGGCTCTTCTGGCCTTTTGGTATCATACATTTAATATTTGTATCATCCTCAGAACGTCTCCCATGTCTCTTATGTGTCCATTTATTAGCACCACCGAAAACCAAAGACGGTATATCTCTACAAATGAGTTGATCAAATTGGTGCAAGCACACACTGAGATGCTGTGTTAATCCATTGGATCGCTGTTCTAACCTGACCTTCAGGTCTGTGAGTCCCTCTGCTCTTCATTACGAGGCTCTAATCCTGACAGGAAGCTTCACGTACAGGCCGGCGAGGAGACGGACAAACAACGGGGAGACCTGCTTATTTTCCATAAGCCCAAAGCAAACACAGGAGCTGCCACGGGTGGGTGATGCTGACGGCTGGAGAAGTGTGTGTGGGCTAGAGAGAGGATGAGACAGTAACAACAAGGGCTGAGTGAGAGATACAGGCCTGCTATATCTAATTTATCTCATGAAAAGCAGTCACAACTGGATTAGTATCCAGAATAATACCACGGACCGCTACGGAGCCAAAAGGAAAGATAGGAAACGGATGTCCCGGTGAGGGGAGAATCAAAGGGAATGTTGAAAAGGAACGAGACAAGAGGGGTGGGAGGAAAAGGAAGAATGAGGATGAATAGAAAGATTGAGAGGGAGAAGATGGATGATGATGATGGAGCAGAGTGAAGAGCTCGCGGAGCCTCTCGAAGTCCTCCTAACCAATGAGGACCTCGATGCTGAGAGGGCTTATGCACAGCAGGCAGCTGCAAGCTGTTATCCAGCCATCTTACTTCTACAAAGACTTCATTTTTGTCACTTTTAAAACTATTTCATTCTCTTAGTTACACAAACAGGACATTTTAAAAAAGAGAAAAAAAAAAACAATACAAAGAACAAGGCAAGCAGGATAAAGGGTTACCAAGCTAAAACAAGACTAAACAAAACCACCCACCACCCTAAAGAAATTGGACTAAATGCATCGGATGGCCAAGGTGGACAAGCCATTGCAGCCATCTTGAATTTAACTCCAAAGGACACACAAAAAAAAAAAAAACGTTATACAGGGCCAGCCCAAGACTTTGTCCCAGCCAGTACACATAGGTGGGCCCCATATGGGATCTATATGGGCAAGCTGTATGGGTCCCAACAGGGTTTGTCCATGGTTTCCATGGTGGCCCCACAGGGGTTTGCTGGTGAAAACCCATGTAGGGCCCATTAAAATCTATGTGGGCAAAAATCTTTCTGGGCCAATCCCCATGGAAACCGTGGACAAACCCTGTTGGGACCCATACGGCTTGCCCATATAAATCCCATATGGGACCCACCTATGTATGCTGGCTGGGGTGGGGTCCTAAGAAGTATTTTCTTTGAGGCCCCCCATACCAATAAGTCAACACCATCATTCCTAGGCTAGGCTATGAGTGTAACATATTAGCATCATTTGTAAGCAGCTAACACCATACCAGTGTTATTCTGGCTATTCATTTGACCTTTCCAGGAGTAGCGAACCAACAAAAATGCTCAAATTAAATTGCATTTCCAAATGCAGTGTTATTTAGATGTGATATATTAATTCAACAGATAAACAACAGATAAACACTGAATAAACACGTTTAGTTTACGGCCTTTTGCTCTTAAAATTTGGACTAGATGTATAAAAAGACTACACCATAAAACCAAATGACAATATAGAAAATAATATTTAAATAATTTTTCCTTGTGTTGTATCACAAAATTAAAGTTATTAAAACATTTTTTTCTCTAGTCATCTTGGTGCTCTTCGGGGGCCCCATGGTAGTGTGGAGGCCCCAAGCAGTGGCTTCATTTGGAAATGCCTTGGGCCGGCTCTGACGTTCCAGCCCACAGCTAGGTCGATATTTGGCAACAGAAATTTAAATAAACAAAATTTGCATCATTGAAACCATAAAGAAAACAAATGAAAGGCTGACCCTGGATCTGCCTGATTAGAAACTTTCATTATAATAAACACACTGTGATCATAAAAATGACCTCTTTGAAGATCCAAAAACATGTTCTGATTAGGCTCCAAGTGACAGTGGGAGTATTTTAATTAGATTAATAAAATAACTAAGTTTATTTCTGTAAGATGGTAGGAGGAGGCAAGCCTCCTACTCTTTCTCGTTAATGAAAGGACCCAAAGATAGCTGAAAATAACTCTAATGATGACTTTAATTAACATCTAATGGGAACATCAAGCTTTCTTGGTGGAGATGTTAGCGAGTATCCATCAGCTGACTAAAAACAAAAGCATCTATTTGCACGTCGTGAGTCCTTCTTCCAGGTTTATTGTTTTCGTCTTTGTTGTTGACTTCAGTCCCATCATGGTGATTGGCAGATTGACGGCGGCTACATCGAGCCGCTTTGCTGTGAAGTCAAACATTAAGTTCACTCCACTGACATTCAGTAATAAGTGCAGCGGCGCAATGGATCACAAAGTGATAATTCCCAGTTAATGGGAGGCAAGAAGAACAACAGGGAGGCTTATCAGCCGCGTGATGTAATGTTTACCGGCTTTTTAATTAATTATGAAAATTAGCCAAAGCAGTAGGCACGCTGAGAAGTGAAATCAGATCTTTACGCTTATCTCAGCCTTGCAGCACTCACAGTTTGCTGTTTGAATGACATCTCACGTAGAACTCTCTCACACACACACACACACACACACACACACACACACACACACACACACACACACACATCCCGGTCGATGTTCTTCACAATAACACACACTAATGCATCCCTGCAAACACCCACACACAGAAGCTAATACATGCTAAAAGAGGGAATTAATGCATGCAAATGTTAAAAACACAAGGCTGAATTTGTTGTGTCGAAGGTTTGAATAAAATTAGATCGTCTCATTTTCTCCTCGTTAAATTCATTCGTCAAAATGGCCGACGGACGGGAGCTTGTCTGATCTATATTTGTAAGCATTGATCTGGAGAAAAAGGTGAACCAAATATGTACAGGGTAACACAAACAAACAATTACCCCAGTGGCAGACGTGACATTTCTCTTCTGTGTGTGTGTTCAGAAAATACTTCAGCTTTGTTTTCCAGCAGCGAGCTTATGTCTTCAAGGAGGTTTTTGTGCAGAGATGCTCAAAAAATAACAATCTCAGCACAAATGGATGATTACCATCTCAGATATTGACGGTAAACTCAGTAAGACGTTGCTACGGGTCATGACTCTACCCTTAAAGGTGCGGGACACTCGTTTAATCAATACATTTGCAGTGTCTCTAGTAGGAATGAATGCTTTGTAAGTTGTACACAGGGGGAAAAAATATACCGATGCACCATTTCTAGGAATTAGCAGCTAGCCACATCAGAGCTAAGCTTCAGACGGCAGGATCTGGAGTCTTATTCCCTGATATTTGGACATCTCTCCTCTGATTGGCTAACAGCAACACGACTCTACCGCTGACTCTGTTTGCTCTGCAACGTTGATGTTTTATCTCATCAAATAACACAAGCCTGGAGGAGTTCTGCTGTGTGGTGGAGTTGCTAATGCTAACGGTTAGCTTCTACTAGCCGAGATGTTCTCTGCTGTTTCCTGGACGCTAAACCAACAACAGCCTTCCCCGTCGTGAGTCAAGATGGGTGAGTCCATGAATGTTAAGTGACAGTGTGACGTAGATCTGTCAGGATTTTCTAATCCTAGAGTTTCACCATCTATTTTCTATCAGAAGCTAATGCAGGAGATAGGTGGAGGAGACTATTTTCATGTTCAGCCTGCATGAAAAACTCAGAGTGACCCACTAGAATCAGAAATAATCATAAAATCTTTTTTTCCAGTGAACCACACCTTTAAACGAGTATTTTGGCCGTTTTGAAGTATGTTTCTGTGTAAAAGTCACAAACATGTACTATCTGTGTAGATCTGATGCACCAACGCTGCTCTACAGGAACCAGCTGGTTTCCCTGCTATAAACAGCAAAAGTCAAAATAGCCGTGTTTTCACTCCAGGAGTTTCGGGAAATTTTTGGAAGGAAAGATACAACGGCTTGGTCCTCTCAGCTGTTGCGTCTCCATACAAAAATCGCCCTTTCAGGACCTTGCTACGACGTCGGCATATTGTGACTGTTTTGGTAGTGAAAGATTCTGATCAGCACCAAAAGGCGTCCATGGACATGAATAAAAAGCCGTGTTCAATGACCAGAAGAAGTGTTGTTTTTTACATCGTTCAGTAGGATACCACTTAACGGCCAAAATTAGGGCGTTGTTTGGGGGGATGCTGGTTGTTTGGCGACGTCTGCCAGTATAATTTCCTACTGAGTTACAACCAATCAGCATGAGTTAACCATAAGTCCCTCCCAATGACTCTTAATGGGCCTTTTCCAATTACAAACCACAGTTCAGGTACTCGGTTGTTCCCCGAAATGTCCCAAAAAATGGTTCTTTCAGGCCGGCCCGGTGAAATAGAGACCCGCACGTGCTGTGAAGGTCCGGAAAATTACCCAAAAGTTCTGATTGTGGATTCATTGTGTCGTGCCAATTACAGCGGTCTATTGGTTTGGCGGGTGGGAAAATGCAACAGAAAATAACAACTACGATGGCGTCTCGTCGTTTGAAACGGCTTTGGCGTCAACTTTGGACTATAAGATTTAGTTTTTTCTTTGAGTCAAGATCAGATAGAGGTACTTTATTTAGAAAAAGGATGTATTTGCGTCTTCTTCGATGGTGTATGGTGGACTACCCCGTTGACTGACATCCGTAGTGGTGAGTACGTCATGTTGTTCATTGTCCAATAGTATGTTGAGACATTTTGAAAGTCACTCGTAGATTCCACCCATCAACTGGGTTGTTTTAATGGGTCATGACTTTATATTCACATATATAGCATGGCTTGCCAGGCTAACTCTACATTGTTTCCTGCATCAGGATAATCTAAGAAAGAAAGACAGGAGCTGAAATTCCACCTTCAAGTTTCCCCTTTCTCCCTCTGGACATTTAGAGAGAAGTTTTGCAAGAAAAAAGGAAAAAAGAAACATGGATATGAGGAGGTTTTTCTTCCCCTGAAACTTTGGATCAAAAGAGGTGAGCTGGAGGTGTCTGTGGGGGTAGGTGGATCACTCATTTTTGTTCAATACACCGCTGATAGCCCTGGGTCCTACGGACGGCCAAATTGCCTGCAGCTGGGCCAGATGAATGGAGCCGAGCATTTTCTTCAAGCAAAATTGCTGCAGACTCGTTTCGGCGCAGAGAAAGCTGCATCTACTATTTTCCTCCTACTTGTCTGTGTATTAATAATAAAAGGGACAGACTTTTTCCATCCAGTGCCACGGACTCAGGTTTGGATCCATAAATAGGTACTCACCTTCCTTTCTTTGTTTTTATTGATGAAACGTTAGAAATTAAAATTTTATAATCCAAATCTCAGCTGGAGATCTAAAGATGGAGAAAGACAATCCTTAACTGATTTATTACGTGTGTGCGAGGCCACATGACGAATGGCTGAATTAGTCAGGCAGTCGTAACAGAATCCAGTATTATTTCCTTCTTGTAACACCGTGGTAACAGCCAGTGCATCACACCATTTCCCCGTCTCCTCCTTGTGTGTTTGTTTTAGAATTCGCAGCAAATGTCCTTTTTTCTCTGCAGCCATGATCTGGTAAAAGTCCTCTGCAGCAGCATGCATGCTGCACACAGCTCAACTTAAGCGCGCGGCATGTACAGACATCCTGGACGATGTGGTCTCAACATTAATTTCCCCGCATGTTGACTGAAGGACTCCCCGCGGACTGGATTTCGAGAACTATATCTGTTACAGAAACCAGAAAAGAGCTGGGAGGAAACAGAGGGTAACGTCCCAGGGCTGCAGAGAGGAGACAGAAGTGGAATGGAGTGGGGGGAAAATGGGAGAAGAGCCGTTAAAGTGGAGGGAATTGAGAACGAGATGTATGAAGCCACGAGGAAGGAGGAGGACTGTTGTGTTTTTAGCTGTGCAGGAGTCACATTACAGCCTTATGGAGTTTCTAAAGTGCAAAAATATCTCTCACCTGAGGCCTCATGCTGCTGCTGTGTGACAAAACTAATGTGGCTGCGTTTCCAACGTGCATGCATGTGATAATGTGTCTGTGCATGGGGTTTTCTGACACTGGAGGGAGTGTTTGTTCAGTCATCCATCCAGAAAAATTAGAAAGACATTTTGTAAAAAGACTGGGATGTTTTCTTTAGCAGGTCTCGTGATCTCTGACGGCACGAGCGTGCAAACGCTGGGTCTAGGAGGCAAAATGCAGCAATTGTAACAAATAAAAATGTGATTTTTAAAGATTCACAGCAGAAGTCCAAGAGCAGAACCTGGATGTGAGATAAACAACAGAAAGAGTTCAAATGTCATGATTTTAATTCCTGGAATGTTTTCATGCCTCTCTGCACCTCATCAACCAGACATGTTCACCTGGGACTTGATTATCTCCACCTGTGCTCCCCAGGATACGAGTTCCCTGCAGCTACACCGCTGATGCCTGGCTCCGTTCATATCTGGCCAAGCCTGATGCTTCACCTCAAGTCTGATTTGTCATGTCAGGTTTGCTCTTTAAAATCAAGTTTGCTTTGTCAAATCTGTATTGTCAAGTCTGCTATGCCAAGTCAAGTTTGCTGTTTCAAGTCAAGTCTACTTTGTCAAGTCAAGCTTGCTATGTCAAGTCAAGTCTACTAAGCCAAGTCTTCTTTGTCAAGTCTGCTATGTCAAGTCAAGTCTTTGTCAAGTCTGCTATGCCAAATTACATCTGCTTTGTCAAGTAAATTCTGCTATGTCAAGTCAAGTCTACTAAGTCAAGTCAAGTCTCCTTTGTCAAGTCTGCTATACCAAGTCAAATCGGTTATGTCAAGTCTGCTTTGTCAAGTCATGCCTTCTTTGTCAAGTCTCCTTTGTCAAGTCTGCTATGACACGTCAAGTTGGCTATGCCAAGTCAAGTCTGCTATGTCAAGTCAAGTCTTTGTCAAGTCAGCTATGACAAGTCAAGTTTGCTATGTCAAGTCAAGTCTACTAAGTCAAGTCTCCTTTGTCAAGTCTGCTATGCCAAGTCAAATCTGTTATGTCAAGTCTGCTTTGTCAAGTCAAGCCTTCTTTGTCAAGTCTCCTTTGTCAAGTCTACTAAGTCAAGTCAAGTCTACTAAGTCAAGTCTTCTTGGACAAGTCTGCTATGCCAAGTCAAATCTGCTTTGTCAAGGCTGCTGTGTCAAGCCTACTAAGTCAAGTCAAGTCTACTAAGTCAAGTCAAGTCTACTAAGTCAAGTCAAGCCTTCTTTGTCAAGTCAATTGTTTTTTGTCAAGTCTGCTTTGTTAAATTCATTCCATGTCAAGCTTCATGTCCTGTTTTTCCTGAAATAAATACACTTTAGAAATTTGCTCGTTTCTGTGTGTTGGTTAAGTCCTCGGGTCCTTGACCTGACACTTATCTGAAGAGAGAATAAGAGTTTTAAGTTTGTGTTCAGTCACAGTTCTCGTTGCACACACACACACACACACACACACACACACACACACACACACACACACACACACACACGTACATACATACTAACTATTTTTTTATGTTTGGCTGTAATCGGTTATCTGACGCTTCAAAACACCACAGATGTGCAGCAGCCAAGTATCTCCTGAAGTACTTGACAGATTTTAATGAAACTTTCAGAAACCCTTTACTGGATGAACATTTGCAACTGTTTAACTGTTGAAGTCAATCCAGGTGAAGATGCCAGCTACAGGTTGTCCAGCCCTAGCAAACACAAAACTGGCTAAAACTCAGTTTCATAAAAAAGAAACACAATTTCTTGTGGCAGATGATGATAGATGACAGATGTTGCAACAAAGCAGTTAGAACTCCTGATAGATGCATTCTTTCAAGGAACGCCGGTCCTTTAATTAATAGGGTGCATTTGCACCGAGGCCCAAAACCTCAAAGGAGTCGTTCTTGTAAGCAGGCCTCAGCTGGTCTGTGGGGGTTGTTGTCCTCCCTGTGATTAATTCTCAGGTTGGCATCATGTCTAAGGAGTCAAACCTGCACTTTTATTTATTTATTTATTTATCTGCAACCCATCGAGACCCTCACAGGACTCCTCTTTGGTCTCCTGACATGAAACCGTGGTGGGAAGCGGCAGCGTTACGCAGAACTTCACCTGAACTGTTTCTGATCCGACAGAAACTCCAGGTTAATGGAAACTGTCATAAATCTGACTGGATTAAATGTTTCTCCCTGAGAGTCTCAGACGACACGTTTGACGAAGCGGGACGTCTTGCTGTCCAGATATAAAACGCCGCACTGTGAATGTCAGGAACACCACACGGAGACTGACACATTATTGAGATTTACAAGTGTTTAGGCTCTTCTTAATCTCCTCATGCTTCCACGGAGTGTTACACGATCTGTGTGTGTGTGTGTGTGTGTGTCAGGAGGTGAAGCCGAGCCTCTATGGAGGAGAAAAGAGACGCACAGGAACTATAAAAGGCTGTTAGTTACAGAACATTAGAAAACACTTTGCTCCAGTGGAAGAGCCTTAATGATGAAAGCACAACAACAGCAAAATGACACCAACGTTCGCACACTTGCCCACTTGCACACCTAGTTATCACCATCACACAGCCGCGGGGGGGTTGCACACAGCGCCTGCAGCATGTGAAGCACGTAGGGAGAAAAGATGACCTCCACATTTCCCCTCACCTTTTTTGTTTGAACTCTCTCGACATTATCGCCACCCTGCCGTAGCGACGGTGTTGTGATTTTCACACAGATAGGCTCGGAGCGCCGTGAAAGGCGCTCCTTGGGGGGAAGAAAAAACCAAAACGGAGGAGGGAATGGCTCCCACAGCAGGGTAAAAACCACAGAGCAATCACGTAATTATAGAGCCCCGAGGAGCACAACCTGCTGGAAGAAATACAAAAAACGTCGCTCAGTTTTCTGTCTCTATTTACAAAATTTAAAAATTCCTAACGACGCGCCTTCCTCCATTTTTGTTTCTTCGTCGTAAAAACCAGCTGTTTTCTGGTAAAATGGTGGCCCAGTTTGTCCCCCACCACCCCTCCTCCTCTCCCCGTTCTCCCACTGGTGAAATTACCAGTTGGTTACTATAGAGACGTGTTTATAAATGCAGTTTATGACTCCCTTTCTGCCCTTTTTCCTGCTGCATTTACCTCCTCATTTCCACACCCGTCTCGCTTCACCTCTGAAGTGACATCTCTTTTCTTGTTTCATTGCTTTCTCTTTCATCTGCCCCTTCCACCTAGCTCTGTCGCTCCTTCTCTTTGTCCAAATCTCATTATTTTGTTAATTTTGTCGCCAGCCGCCGTCAACGTGACTTGCAACGGGAATCTTTGTTGGATAATAAATAATTTAGCCAGATGCGCTCCATTAAGGTGGCTTCCTGGTCTCGGTGTTTGCCGTACCGTCTTCTTCTTTGGCTGCAGGCTGGAAACCCTTTTTCTCGGACTGCAGGGCTCCTTTTTTACGATAATGCATTTGTGTGAAGGTGCCATACATCATTGTTTGCAAAGCTCTCCCGTACCTTTGTGACCGGGGAGATAATGTAAAGAAAATAAAAGCTGTGGGTTGTCTTTCTGCTCCCTCATGAAAGTATAATGGAGAGCTGATTCATGCGTGCATCTATCTGAGAAGACAATGGACACATAAGTGTATTTGTAGCGCTCACAGGAAAGTGCTGCTGAGGCTACAGTTTTACTCCTACTGGGTTCAGGTGTGCAGGGGAGCTAATGCACAACAAAAGCCTATGCTTTATGCAATTATGCAATAGTCTACCTCAAAACAAGCCTCAAGCAAACCACTTTGCTTCGGTTTGATTGCGTCACAAGCTGTGAGTGCTTGTGCAGCGAGGAAAGGTGAAAAGTTTAACGTGGAGTCTTTGTTTAATGCTTTGAAAATGACCCGAAAGCATTTAACCTGAACCAGAGCGGAGAAAGAAGACACCAAGGAAGATTTTAGATCAACTGATGTTTCAAGTTAGCCTGGTAAGCCATCATGTATATATAAAAGTATAGTCTAGTCTGGACCAATAGGAGCAACGACCAATGTGCCGTATTCATACGGATGTCAGTCAACGAGGCAGTCTGCCATTCACCGTCGAAGAGGAGGCACATCCATCCTTTTTCAAAATAAAAGACTTAAGCACCTCGATCTGCTCATGTCTAAAAGAAAAGCTCTAAATCTTCCAAAGTTGATGCCAGAGCAGTTTCAAACGAGTGCCATTCTGAACCGGCGCCATCTTTGTAGTTTTTCTCTGTGGCAGCTCTGGTGCTAATAGTGCGTTCCAGTTGTTCTCAGAACTTGTTTTTCCAAGATAAGTTACCTGGAAATGATGCAATAAACTCAAAAATTCCGAGCTGCGAGCTCGTTTGTTTCAGAGGACCCCGAACTCGCCATTTTAAAGATGGCCGTGCCCAGTGTTGTTGTCTTTATTTTTTTCATCATTTATATGTTCTGCTTTCTTTCTTTTTGCTATTTAACAGCACCGAGTTGTTGTTTATTCTTGTTATTAGGGATGTAAGAAAATATCGATATGACAATATATCGTGATATTTTTCCTGCAATATTATATCGATATTCAAAAGCTGTGTATCGAATTTTTGGAAAAATTTACATGCAAACATTTTTGTATTTTCTTTTCTTTTGGTGCAATTCAAACACCGACCGCTAGTTGGCAGCAGTGTGCAATGGGTTTTGTTTCCACCATTGAAATGTAAATCCCTCTATTATGGTTCAGATACCTCATGTTAAACATGTTATGTATCAGTTTGGACTGTTTGTTGAATTTTCCTACAATAAATTCAGTCTAAAATAATCGCTAATATCGTCTGGCTGAATGTATTGCAATATATTGTGATATATTGTATCGTCTCCCCTGTATCGTGATACGTATCGTATCGCCAGAATTTTACCAATACACATCTCTGCTTGTTATCAATAGTTACGTTGCTGAAAACGTCAGCATTGCTGCCGAAATTGACCGATGTTTATGGATTTTTTAACTCTTCCTGCCGATTGTTGTGTGCGACACTATCTAAGCATTTCCTGCATTCCTCCTCGAGGGACTTTAGGTGCAGAGAATGGAGTTGTTTTTACCTTTTTTTCTTGCTGACGTTTCGATCGCAAACTGCGATCATCGTCAGAGCTAGGCGATGTAGCTCTGAGGTGCAGAGAATACTTTGTTATTAGTTCTTTGTACTCATACAGAGCAACAACACACGCAGGTTTACTGGCGGCGTCCATTTTTTCCGAGTTGGAATCTGGAACGCAAAACGTGCTCGTTACGTCATTTCCTGGTCGGAAATTCCGAGTTCCGAGGACAACTGGAACGCACAATAATCCTACCCAACAAGCATAAGCCTATTGTATAAAACAATGCCGCCAATTTGCCGCAAAGCCGAGGCGGCATCTGGGAGCCTAAGGTCATTTATAAGAGCTCAGACCGTGGCGGTAATGTGGCGCAATCATGTCCTTTTTATAAAACATTACGCGATAGCGGCATAAAGGAGGTATGGGAGCAGTCTCTGTGCTGTCACGGACTTCCGTGTATCTTGGACATAACTTTCTTTTTATTGCGATCAAAGCCGCACTCGTTACGTTTTTTTGCACAAGCAGCTCCTACAGGTGTGTGTCCTCCACAGTCCCCATGAATTGTCAGATAATATGAGCTCCAGCTCTAACGGAGAGAAGCTCCCGGGGCGCTGCATCGCTCCAGTTTATCATCTCAGCTGATTCTGTTTACAAAATGAAACTTATGCCCGTGTTTGCTTTCATTTTCAATACAGATGCTGGCCGGAGCTCGGCAATAATTCATCACGTGATCACCACACCTCCCTCAAGGCTTAATGTGCGTTTATAAGACCGGCAAAGCCGCAATATTACCGCAATATTACTATCAAGCGTGGCGGCAAGAAAGCCGCAAAATTCCCGCATTGTCTGGTGCCATAGCGCGTTCATAAGACACACCGTTGCGGCAATATTACGCAGATTTGCCAGCACGGTGTGTCTTATAAAAAGGGCTATAGAGAGCTGTGATTTGCAAGACACAAAACTGTTCGGGCCAATGAGGCTACAACGGAGCGTGGCTAGACCGACCTGCAGAGCAAACTCTTTGCTGCCGCTAGCGTTTGCAGCTACCTGTAGTAACGTAGTGATTTCCTTTATACATCTGCTTCGCAGCAGTGGGGTATTAGAAACCTGAACACAGTGAAACTTGTGAAACATGTCGCAGCTGTGGCTCAGGTGGCGGAGGAGGTGGCAGGTAAACAATCAAACCACAATTTCAACCGTTTGTGTTAAAAAAAACGTTCCAGTCTTTTTCAGTCAAACACAACACGCAGTTCACACTTTAAACCCCGAACTGTTATTTTTCTTACACTTGAGTGCACAATTTCCATTTTTTCCAAGCTGATTTTCCTTCGAATGACTGTCATGCTTTCAAATGGAAGGTGTATAAAAGATCCTCGCAGGCTGATTTTTGCCGTCGATAAATCCAATTTCGCTCACCGGGTTTTAGCGACATTTAAAAGAATTATTATTCTGCCTGTGGCTGAATTTTTTTTTACACATATTATGGCAAAACATGCTAACACAAAACATAATGGGCCTGGAATTACAAGCAGAGAATTACAAGCAGGCTGCTGATTAGACGTCCGTGATTCAGATTGAGTGGGATAAAGTGTGTGTGTGTAGGGATAAAGTGTGTGTGTGTGATTATGTCTGTCTGTTTGTGCATCTGCCTGCATCATGTCTCTGATTTTCTGCAGCTTGTCATTGTGCCGCCATTCCAAGAAGGCATATTGGCATTGCAGAGAGCGCCTGTCTAACACGCGCGCTGGTGAGATTATACCGTACAAGACAGCAGGACGTGCTGCCATGACATTGATGACACGACACGTGTCACCCCTCCACCGTCTCTGCCGTTTAGCTCCATGTGGGGCCCCTGGTTTTTGTTTTCGTTCGTCTTTTTCTTTCTTTTCCACTTTCCGCCACCTTTCCTTCTGGGAATGTGACGAGGTGCAGTAATATATAAGAAATGACTTGGTGGCAACTCATCTAATATGATTTGTGTAGGAGCTCATAAAACCCGGCCAGGCGTAACTTTAAAAGAATGGAATGGAAGGGCCGAGCGGACTCAGCTCCCCTCTGTCGCATTGCGGGCGTCGTAAATGCGTTTCGAATCAGGTTGTGGGATGGGGGATTATCTGTGAATTTCTATCAGCGCTAATGACATCCACATCATTTTCTCCTCAAACGTGTGTGTGGATGTACGGATCTCCACCTCCAAAAACTCTCATTCAGTCTGTAAAGAAGCAATGAGGCGTCTGACTCACACCCCCCCCCCCCCCCCCCCCCCCCCCGCCGCTCTCCTGGAAATAAAAAATAAACACATTTAATTAAAATGAAAATGCGCTGCGTTTCTGCGTTAATCCTAATTTATTCGCCTTAATTGAGCTCCCTGTTCGCTTTGCTAACGCTTGGCAGAGGTGTTAATAAATATGCTTTTGTCTGAATGCCATGAAGCATTTAGCCGAGCTGACTCTAATATACTGTAGCTCCTAGATGCAGCACAAGCACACCCAGGCAAGCACTGAGAGGTGGCTAAAGGCACACAAAGCTCTTCTCTTTATTTCTGTAACACATTTTTGAGCATTTGTTTAGAAGAATCTGTGTCATTAATTATAAAACGTTTAGTTGAAATTAAAACGGCTTTTACTGTATTTGCATTTTTAGCTTTTCCAGTTATAATGTGATGATTTGTATTCCAGAGCTCTCACCTAAAGCCACCATCATGTCCCTTTTTTCTTAAAGTGGTCCTAGAATGCAGTTAATCAACAATCTAAAACAGCTCTGAGCCTCTAAAAAGCATCAGAAATGTTCTTTAGGCTTCCATCTGTCCCAGGAGCCCTGATGCAGGCCATTCTAAACCCCCTAAACCAGCTGTTGACCCCGCCCACTCAGCCAGGACATGAATATGATAATGAGCTGCTTGCTGATTGGTTGGTTTCCCCAGAAGGCCTCAGACACTGGAGACATGCAGGTTTGAGGAGGCGTGGCTCCCCCTTATGACGTGTTAAGGAAGGTTTTCTCTCGACTTTTTCAACCTTCTAATTTACATAAAAAGTAGGTCACACACGACTTTGACTGTCTGGTATGCTACTGTTGACCACCCAAGCTGTCTATTCAACAACAAGGAAAATGTTGGTTTACATTCTAGGTCCCCTTTAAAAAACGTTACATTTTTTAGGACCTGTCTCAGTTTTAGGGTCACTGATATGTTTTTGTTTTCTGTGTTCAGCAGGTATTCTTTGAATCACTGATTTATGTTAATATTTTTAGTCCTTATATATATACACACTTTTTAGTAAAATCGAATATAGAAACTTGGGTCCACACCAGCAAAAAATCCAATTCATTGTGAAGCACATTATTATACAGCAGTTCCCCAAATCTTTGGCACCTTTCCCAAAAAAATTCCTTGGCATTGCTATGTAGGTCCCTAAAGGTACAACAAGTAAGAATTTAACTATGAAATAATCACAAAACAGTCTAATCATGTTGGTAGGAACAGATTTCCAGCAGGTGAGCTGTCAGTTTTTCTCCTTTTAAAAAGACAGAAGAGGGACGAAGTCTTTGTTTACAATCTGCTGAGTCTGCGCTAGCTAACGCTGCTGCGCTGCTATTTGTAATTTAACACCAGCCGGCAAAAAGCTCCAGATCTGTGGACTGCATGGTGGCCAGTAACAGGAGTGACACAGAAGTTATTTCTTGTACCCCTAAGAAGAATTATGTGCCTAAAATGAGTCATTTCAAAAAGGCCCCATTTGTGATGTCACAAAAGGGGAGATGACCACAGAACCACCTCTCACATGCAAGAGAGAGAGAGAGAGCCGCTGCTGGAGGAGCAGAGGCTCTACTTTGAGCCCCTCCTGGATATCAGAGCGTCTCAGCTTATAGCAGCCTGAGTGGGACATGGGTGGGCGTGGTCAGTGACAGAGCCCTGAAACGACTCATTCTGGAAGGTACTGAAAAGATTAAATCTGCTGAAATTGATTTATGTGAGATGGATTTTCCACAAAACATCCCATGTATCTTTATTCGCTTCATCATTGGGACACTATCTGCACCCAGTGAATGATTAATAAATATAAAAGGCCATGTGGTACATCACCTCTAAGGCAGTGGGACTCACTCCTGGTCCTGGAGAGCCGGTATCCAGCATGTTTGAGTTTTAACTCTGCTTCAACACACCTGGTTTCAATCAGCAGGTGATTAACAGGCTTCTGCAGAGCTGGATGAGCTGCTGCACAGGTGATTCAACCACTGAATCAGGTGTGTTGGAGCAGAGAAACAACAAAAACATGCTGGCTCTCGAGGACCAGGAGTGAGTACCACTGCTTTCAGGTGTGGGATGAAGAGAGTATACAATATTGCTAAAACCCTTCATTTTTCAAAAATAAATAGATGAAATAGACAAACTTTTTAAGAGATGCACCCTTATAAACAAGGTAAACTGATGTTATTGTAACTTTCCTTGTTTAACACCCGTTCGGACTCTCCTGAGCTCTATAGAAGTTGTTTTGTGGAGAAGATATTCCTCTGATTACATCCTTAACTCCACTTACTTGCTGCTCATCATTTTCACCTCCTCTTCCTCCTTCACAATGTTCCTTTTCCACTAAATGATAAAAAGGTGGCGTTCCGTCTTCTCAAAGCCTGAATAATCATCTTCTAAAAGCAGCGATTTAATTGCAACACAGAAGTCTCCTTTTTCCGAGTCTTCTGCTGTTCTTGAACTGTGCTCTTTTGTCTGTCACGGACTGAAGTAAGCTCTGTCTCCGTCTCTCTTTGTCTCCCTTTCTCATTAGCACAGTTTTCCCTTCATTACCCTAATGTCATCATTTTCTTTTTAGAAACTGTAATTGGGCCTTTTGCTTATTGGTGATTGTCTCAGGATTTGCCGCACGTACAATCACCGGGAGACAAATTTCACCCTGAGCAGACTCTCTCAACGAATTCAGAGAGCATGAAAGCTATATTTCTATCAGTCCCCTCTAGATGACCCTCCAAAAATCACTCGGCCTGATCCGGCACGGTGAGAAAAACATCACATTGTGCTTCATGCATTCAAAACGGTGTTTGTTTGGAGTTTCTGATTAGAGTCCTTGTGTTTTTCTAGGGCCAGAACAGATATCTGGCACATAGAAAGTGGCGTGGTCCTCCTGAGTGTGGCCCCAGGCGAAGCATCTGCACACATCTGCATCGAGCACAACATCCCCCGTTGCCTCGTTATCTTCTCCAGAGCCGCTAAGTGATTTATTTACCTGCTCGCCGCGCGTCGCTCAGGCAAAAGGACGGGGGGCGTAAAGGGAGGGGAAAATGTGAAAGAGAAAAGAGGACGGGCATCAACAAGAGGAGAGGTGATGAGAAACAGATGAGAGGAGAGTGTTCAGACGATGATAACATGCTGACGAAGAGGGGAGCAGGTGGAAAGACACATTCAGCCGTCATTTACAGGCTGACAGAGCCAATGAAGGTCTGGGCTGCAGGAGGGGAGTGGAAAATGGAAACGACACGACTGAGACGCAGTAAACTCACGTGCCTCGCTCAATCAGGAGATTTCATTTGGCTAAAGTAAAATCTTTGCAAACCCCAAGGATGCCACTTCTCATTCATTTGGCCCCTGTCATCAATAAGAAGACGTCAACAGCTGAGGGACACCAGGTGTTGGGGAAAGGAAAGGTATTAGTCAAGGAAAAGTGGGAGCGCGGTGTTTGAGAGCATTCACTTCTGTTTCCAGTGGGTCAATTTATTATGCAATCGTTTGAAATAGTCATGTTCGAAATGGCTGCATATAAACAGCATGTACTTTTATTTTCTAATGATGTTACAAATGAAAAATACAACGTTTAGGAAGGTTTTAGTGTTTTAATTAAAAAGTATAGAAAAGTAAATTGGAAATTTAGCATTTAAAAGGGAACATTTTGTTCATTTTGAGGTGTTTTTCTGTGTAAAAGTTTAAAAATGTATCATTTTGTAGCTTTAGGAATGGCCTCAGTTCAGAGAAATAGCATTTATGTCTTTACGGACTGACAAGCTAACAACTAGTTTGAATGCATCCAAAAAGAAAGTGTATTACCGTCACCTTAAAGCAACACTAAATTGTTTTTAACACTTTAAGCTATTGCTTTTAAACTGGTTTCAGTGGTTCTTGAGTCAGAAACTTGAGCAGCTTCACACAGGACAGCACTCTGCCGCCATCTGCTGACCAGAAACGGCGCTGAACAACTTTGTTGGATCAGATTGGCACTAGTGGGAGGTGGAGCAACAGTCGAGTGGAGTTTGCTTGCGCCGGTAGCTCAGGCTAGTAGTTAGCTTTTTTGTTCATCGTCTGTCAATAAAAAGCGCAAAACGAAGAAATTTGCTTTTTTGTTGGCGTCATGCCGGAGCCTGGAAGTAAAAGCGAGAGAGTAATGTCTTAGGAGGCGAAGAAAAGAAAGTGTGAACAAACAGCTAAAACCAGAGTGAGCATCCTCACGGTCTACACTCGCTGGCAGGGTTGTGTACGACAACTGTAATTCCGCTTTCAACCAGTAGGGGGCGAGGCGGGAAACTTATCGAGTGTTACTTTAGAATTCTCTTTTCTCCACATTTTCATAGCAGTTTGTGCACGTTTGTTTTGCAAACACTGTTGTCAGTTTTGCATAACTAGTTTGTTTATGGGATTAAAATCAAACTTTTCAGTAATAAAATAAAAAATTTAGATGAAAAAAAATGTATCTAAAATGAGAAATGCAAACACGCTAATATGAAAAGCTTTGAAAATGAATTGTATTATTTATATATTCTAAAAGTTACATTCGGATGTCAAACCTTTTTAGGCTTTCTGTTTAGATTTTGATAAATAAACTTTGTTATGTTTTATATTTTTAAAGTTTCATGGTTGCAGAATATCTTAAAACTTCCCAGACGTCCAGATTCATTGTACATCTCTGACTTTTTTACTCTTATCTCTCACATTTGAGTCTAAAGTCTACTGATCTTACCACACCACTATTATTACATAGATAACAGTTTAAATATGTTTCCGATAGAAAACACAGCAGTTAGCCGTTCCGGCTGCATAATCAGCAGATTGGTTGAGAGTGAACGCTGGTCTGCCAAGGTCGACCCCAGAGATATGAACGCCTGTGAGGCTGCACTTTTATCCACCGCCAGGACTCACGCTGCTCCCTGGAGCACTCCCCCATGTCACCCCGCCTCTCGCGCTGTCCCCTCTGGATCTGCAGGCTTAATGAACTCAACCGTGTAAGCACATCTCCCCCACTGCTGGAATCAGCCTCCGTCGGGGGGCCTCGCTTGCTTTGCCACCCAGCGCGGCACGGGGCACGCACCGGCAGCTCCAAAGGAAATCCCTCCACCAACACCACCCTCTTCTTCTTTTAGACCTTTAAGAACCCAACGTGTTGGTTCTAAATCAGCGTCCCCGCCACGAAACCCCCCGAGGGTCCTGCTCCCGTTTTCCACTAACTCCATTTTCCGAGCAGGGCTCCGTCAGGACGACGAGGGTTTTTGGAGCCCCGGTGCTAAACGACCCCGTTAATGTCAGCGGGCAGAAAAATGGGCAATCTCTCAATTTGGCACGAGCCGTTCCAGCGAGCCGCGCCAGGACTTGATAGAGTGAGGAGGCTTTAAGCGTCAGGAAACCTGGTGACCTTTCTCTGTTTTCTGACGCGTTGACTCGATTGCCCTTTTGAAAATGCTAATGCCGAAACGGTCGTCCAAGTGGGCCCTCAGCGTGCCAAATAAAAGGCTGGAAGAAGACTAAAAGCTGGGCGTGTTTTGAAGACATAATGTTTCTTTTTACGAGCAACTTCGAAGACCCAAAGAAGCAGGTGTATAAAAGCTTTCTACGGCGACGCCTTGGTTTTTCCCGGACAATTACGGACACCTGCCAGACCGTGCACGTGGCACAAAGCTGCTGGTTTCTTGGGCTCTGCCAGCGCACATGAAAGGCAACTTAATTATTTGTGATTTCATTCATTCGGCGTGCCACAGAGGTGCGCGCAAAGCGACGGAAAGCATAATTATCTTAATGGAAGACTGAGATGCATGCCCTTTGTAACACAAGCACCTCTTAACAGCCAAATCAATAGCACACTACGGCTGTGCCCTTAGCCCAAGAGTGGATCCCCCCCCCCCCATCTCCTCTATTGAGCACTGATGATCATAATAAGCTGCTTTGATGTGATTCACATCACCACAAATAATGAGAGCACCATTACCTTCTCCGTCTCTCAGCAAAGTTCACCGTAGCTTAACAAGTTTTCCCCGAACCTCTCTGGGGTTCTCGTTTTACTTCCTCTTTCCTTCCCTTGCCGTTTGAGTGGCGTTTTTCAAAAGATTAATTAACAACCATCACTTCACGAGGAGCTCGGTTCGACTGAAATGGAACAAACTGGTGACTGCGTTGCCCTTGCGGGTTATTATCACTAGTAAAGGGACTTTTTTACATCTTTAAATGAGAATCATCACCGCGGCGTCTCCCGTGACTCCATATGGAGCCACGTCAGCTGTGTGTCACCGTGCTATGAACAAGAAACACTGATTGCTTGGATCATTACTCCCTCCTTACTGGACTTCTGACTAACAATCCTCCTCTGAGGCGTTGCATTTGGCCTTTGCACAAGTGCTTACTGCAAGGCAGACTGCGTGGCTTGCTAAAATAGCTCCCTCCCCTGTGGTTTAAACTGATGTTCATGGGGAAGGGATGAAAAAAAGAGGAGAGGAAGAGCGAGGGTGTTTGGGAGAGGCCGGGACAAGGCGGTTTGTAAAGAGGCTGCATGAATTTTAATGTGCAGCGACGTCAATTGGATCAGATGGGATGATTCATCCTGACGTGTGATCAGGGGCCGAACAAATGGTGCGAGACCTTCTGACGAATGGACAACATGCATGTTGTTAGGTGGCCAGATGAATCCGATGATTTATGTCTCCTCTGAGGCTCAGGAGCCATTACTGCAGCGGGATAATTGCACCGGAGGCCTTTACAGTAGCTGTGTTTGGATCGGTGGTGTAGCATCACAAGGAGGAGGATATACCTCCGTCTGATCCGTGCAAACATCAGCGTTTGAGAGTATTTCTCTACAGACGCCCCCTTTTTCATTCTGTTTGGGTGTTTTAGGCTTTAAGGCTTTAGGCGGGGGACACATAAACTCAACCCAATCACAGATTGTCTGTTAGAGCCATAAACAAAGCTGTCAGGTCAAATTGCTGTTACTTACAAATTCACGCTCCGTCAGCAGAAGATGAAATTTCACATAAAAATCTGTCGATACGGGGCCCTCCCACAGAGGTGTGGACGTAATTATTTTTGAAACGATCTGTAAATTACATTTCATGTGATTTATCGTTGGGTTCGGTGAATAACAACTGTCTGTTGCTCCTCCCGGCGCCAGGAGAAGTCGGGTTGGAGAGGGCCGTGTTCATCGGCAGCAACAACCCGCCTTCAGCCGTTTGTGTCGTTGGCGTTATTAACAGCTTAAATCCGTCCCTTTGCACTTATGAAATTGTAGAAAGTTAACAATTAGATCCGTCAGATTCTTTGTATGCAGCTGCAAGACGTCTCAGATGTAGTCATTTTAATAGGATTTCTGAGCAGACCTGCAGTCGTTCATTTCAACACGATCGTTCAAGGGATGAAAGGAATTCTCTGAAAAGAAAACATGCAGAAATAAAAGTATTTCTCATTTCATGCAACTGTTAGGAAAAAAGGCAAAAACGTCTGCACGTAAAGGCTGACGGCTTTGGAGTTCAGGATTCCAGGGTCTCAAAACGATCATTTCACTCATTCATTATCATGTTGGTCTTTTTTATATCAAAAGTGACCATATTTGGGCAAAAGGGTGGTGCATCATCTTTTACTGACTGTATCATATCTGATACATGTATTTCTAAGTTTTTAGACCTCATCCATCGATCTTCATCCGCTTATCCAGGGGTGGGTCCAGAGGCCCAGACTTCCCTCTCCCCAGCCACGTGGGCCAGCTCCTCCGGGGGAATCCCAAGGCATTCCCTGGCCAGCCAAGAAACGTAGTCCCTCCAGCGTGTCCTGGGTCTTCCTTTAGGTCTCCTCCTGGTTGGACGTGCCTGGAAAAACTCACCAGGGAGGCGTCCAGGAGGCATCCTAACCAGATGCCCGAGCCACCTCAACTGGCTCCTCTCCATGTGGAGGAGCAGCGGGTCTACTCCGAGCCCCTCCTGGATGACCGAGCTTCTCACCCTATCTCAAAGGGAGAGCCCAGACGCTGTGCGGAAAAAACTAATTTCAGCCGCTTGTATCTGTGATCTCGTTCTTTCAGTCACTACCCAAAGCCCGTGATCATAGGTGAGGGTAGGAACGTAGATTGGTAAATTGAGAGCTTCGCCTTCTGGCTCCGCTCTCTTTTCACCACGACAGACCGGTACAACAACCACATCACTGCAGATGCAGCACCAATCTGCCTATCGATCTCACGCTCCATCTTTTAAGACTCCAAGAAATGTATGCTCCTCTACTCAGGTAAGGACCTCATCCCTGACCTGGAGAAGAAGACCATGGCCTTGGAGTAACAGGAGCTGATTCTCATCCCACTCGGCTGCGAACCTGGAGATCATGGTCTGATGAGGTCAACAGGACCACATCATCTGCAAAAAGCAGAGACCTGATCCTTAATTACACAATAACTTGTATTTATGGTTGTTGCATTAACAATTACCAATAAGTAGTTAAAGAAAACATAAAATCAACCATGTTTTGTCCTAGTCAGAAAAACGGATCACAAGCACACCAACCAGTGTGATTTTAACAAGTGACACAAATGTCTTTGTGGAAATTTGCCGATTATACATTTTTTACAAATTTAAGATTATTTGTAGGAGATCTTATGCATTCACAAATGTTTTGAAGCCACCTACTAATGGTCGCTGGTGATGTTAGACTTTATAGAACTTTGACCTTCACGTCCACCCTCTGTGCTGGTGAAACAAAATCCAAATTCTCCACTTTAGTAGATTTGTATTAAAATAGGTCATCTGTCAACATTTGTTTCAGATTCAGTTCTGAACCGTCTGCCTAATCTATACCTGGTTTCCCATGAGAGAAACAAACATATAATGAGATGATTAGCACTTCTTGTAGAAATGCATATCTCCCACTGACCAAGCCAAACTTTCAAACTAAGAGGATCCAAAGGGGGTTCGAATGAAAGCAACTGGACTTCTTTGATGTCTTGAAGACGCCAAAGAAGTCCAGTTGCTTTCATTCGAACCCCCTTTGGATTACCATGACCTGGATGACTGAGAACCTTCACCAGCACACAACTAAGATGATCCTTTTTTGCGAAATGATGACAACAAAATCAGTTAGTGCTTGAACTATGTGTTGGGGACGATCATCAGTGACACCAAACATTAGTTTATTATCTGTAAACCTGACTGTATTTTCAAAAATGAGCCAGCTGTGGTGGCCATCTTGAATTGGGGTCACTCCAATTGGTCAATTGCTAGATGTCCAAACAAGGGTTAATGTCTGAGAGTTACATAAAATGTTTTCCAGTGGTGCAAACATGGTCAGAACCATTATTAAGAAAATAGGAATATTGGTCCAGACAGTTCAGAAGCACCTTCAGCATGTTGCCCCAAATTCCCTTTGATTTGCAACCATAGCAAACACCATTTTCATTGGTCTTCTATCTTGTTTTCAATTTTTTATGATTTAGACAAAAACCTTGAACCACCTCTCCTATTTTATTTCTATTTATTTACAGTTATGACTTTTCTACTGTAGAGGATCATCTAACGTATGAAGCTGAATGAAATGTTCACGGCATTTATCCTCCAGCCACCCCTGTTGCTCACCCTAAGATTGATAAGATGTGTTAAAACACACACTTTGTGCATCAGACTCAGCCGCTCTGGGTGGGAGGGCAATTACTCAAACAGCTAATTAGGTCAGTCTGCTCATCCAGCTCCGGAGGACGACGGGTGTGCAAGATGGTCAGGCCTGACACGCTGACCTCGTGACAGCCAGTCTGAGCATCGCGAGCTGGGATTGTTCCAGAGCCGAGGGCTGAGTGACCCGAGTGTCAGTTAGACTCATGACTGAAATCCTGAGTACAGGCCTCCTGGGCTTCCTGCCATATGCTGCTGTGATGTGGGCCTCTGTGGACGCAACACCACCAGAAATAAAGCCTTTTTTAACGCTTCAACAGTTTTATCGTTCAGGTAAACTAATAAATCAACAGTTGGTCTTTATTAGAAGAGATGGACAAGGACCACTCACTATGATGGTGTACAACGTAGCTAAGGTAACAGTCAGTGTTTTCTGTTTGTGGCTTTTTAAAAAAGGACAGTTGCCTCTGGCTGCAAACGTCTGGCCCTGGTTGGGGTTCATGGTTCGGTTCTGGTGAGGAATAGCAAGTTGGGGTTTGAGAAGACACTCGGCACCTAGAGCAAAAATATTTCAAATCTTAAAGTCAAAACAAAATGGAAATCTCAGAAATCTTTCAAGTTTTTGATGCTTTTTGGTGTTTTTATTGCCCGCCAACAAAAGGCAAATGGGTGAAAATGTTTTTAACTGTAAATTATGTCAGCAAAATCACGAATAGATTAAATCAGACAATATAAAAATGTGGGAGTCACAAGGCACATGTAATTTGTTTTGGATAGTTTTATAAAATTATCATTGAAATATAAAATTTAAATTTATTCATTCACAACAAAATATTTCTCAAAGCAATATTCAAAAAGCAACGAGTTTTGATTGTTTAAAGCAGAAATCTGGAGTTTTTTTCTCAGAAAGCACCACCTAGAGGCGAAAAAATATATTGCACCTTTAAGCCCCTCTCGCCAACTTTGTGTGCGCGTTGACTGCGGAGATCCTTCTCTCATTTGGAGCAACCACAGTCTAAGCTTATAGCAGCATAACTAAAGGGATGAGCCAGGATAATGCAAGTTAACTAAACGTTACCAAAAAGGAAATTCTGAATCCTTGTCTTAAATGTAGACAGGGCTTCTGCCTCATGGATGGATAACCCTAACCCTAACCCATCCGATCTTCTAGAACTTAACAAGTTAAAGTTAAAACCAAACAGGAAACCAAAGAAGTGATGCTAAAACTAGGGGTGTCAAATTATGAGATTAATTGAGATTAATTAATCACAGCCACATTTAGTGCGCTATTTTTTTTAATCGAGTTAATCTCATTTTTAATCTGGGACTTTTCTAACCTACCTGTTGGGATTTTTTAATTAAAATTTGTATTTATTTTATGTAATTATATTTATATTTAACTATCATGCCATACCACATGTCAGATTTTGTGAAAAAGCGTAATATTTTGTGATAAACTGTCAGTTTTGATATGCTAACTTACAGCACTGTAACTTACAGGTCTATTTTAATTTTAGATAAATGTTTTAGTAACAAGTTCTGTGATCATTATTTGCATTGCTAAAAAAAAAGTGTTCCTTGATGTGTTAACTTAGATTATTCTATATGGACCCCATGTTTTATTTTTAATTTCTAATTAATCGAGATGGACAAAAGAGCTCAGTATTATTCCACCTTGGTGATGTCAAAGGAAATTTTAGAAGTCTGTTAAACAATAACTTTTTTTTTTTTATATATTAATCTTTAAGTCTGCCACAATAATGGAATTAATTTAAATAAAAATACATCAAAATGAGGGATTTTCTAAGTCCATTAGTAGGTGAGATTAAAAAAGATTAATTAGAATAATCAAGTACAGGTCATAATTAATTAATCTAAAAAAAATTTTTATTTCATGACAGCACTCGCTAAAACTAAAGAAAATCAAGACCTGCTGGCAGCAAAACTTCCTTTCGAAGTTGCTTCTGCTCGTCTCAGCGGGATCATGGAAGCTCAGCCAGGTTGGAAGGGGCACACCAGGTCTGCTGGAGAGGTTGAACCGGGATCAGGCCCAGATTCTGCCTGAGTCACTCCAGGACATTCACAGTTCTGTGTTTTTATTAGAGTATCATTCTTGTTGTGTTCTTGTTTCAATGATTTTCTTCACAAGCCCAATTATTGTATTATTTTCTGCCTTACTATATGTCCCTGAATGATGAAGCCATTATTTTTTATCCTTATGGAAGTCGATCCTTTCAGGACGCCGTCCTTGCCTTTGCATCTTTTATTAACCCTAGGGTTAGGGTTAATGCTAGGGATAGGGTTAACCCTAACCCTGTGTTTGGATTCTCTAGATTAACGCCATCACTGAGGATATCTCTTTAAAACTTCACATCCTAGAGTGTGCAGACGCAAACACACTTGCTGAGAATAAAATGTTGATGTCCATGCAAGGCCTTGCTCGGGCACTGATTGTGACATTTCTCCTTCTCCCTCGGGGCTTTGCAACTCCTCCCGCGCACCCTCTCATCAAAAATGCTCCAATTTCTCAGGAGCAATATCTTCTGCTCGCTGAGAAAAAGGTCACATGCTCCATTATTTCAAAGTGAACTTTCGACCTAACATTTACAGAGGAGGCAAAAAATAGCTGTCAATGCAAAGACGCAGCAGGTTTAGTAAAGCTGTATATTTTGGGATGAAGGGTGGATGGAGAGCGTGAAGGGATTATCGTTATTCCACAACACGGGGCGCCATTTTATTTTATCTGACAGGAACATTTGATCTGAGTGCTGCAGCTGCATGTACCATACAAGCCATTATCACAAATTACAAGTAGTTCCCATGCTAATAATAACTCCTGTTCATGTGCATGACTGAGCCTATATGTGCAGGCTATAGCCAACCCCCGAGGCTGCTGTGGCACTGACTAACTCTGCCTTTTGACTCTGATTCACTCTGCCAAGATCTCCTCTCTCCGCGGCTGCAGCTCTCCCTCCGTAGCCTCTCATTAGACCCCTGGGATGAGATGCAAAGTGAAATCTTTCGCCATTTGGGAAGAGTCGTCAAGTCGGGAAAGTGACAATAACGGGGAATCTGAGTTCACTAATGCCACCTGTCCTCCAGCCAATTACCGATCGATAAAAGATTTTGCAATTACCAACAAACAGCAATAAGGATGGATAGAGAGTGTGTCTGCAAGGCAATCTTCGTGAAGATTACTTCATTTTTCCTCCTTACTTGTTGCTTCTCCTGTGGTCAGTTGAAGCTGCTGATTTTGGTATTGATCCTGATGTTTGTTCGGTTGTACAAAACTAATCCCCCGAGCTTCACCAACACCAGACAGCAGTGAGGAAAGACTTTTAAGTTAACAAGAGATGGCGTTTCTTTTACTTTTGCAACTTGTGAGGGTATGCAATTTTAAACCAGCCTTGACGTCTGGTTCAAAAACGTCATTTTCTTGGTCTCTTCGTTGTTGCTGAAATCCATTTTAAAGAAGAAAAGTGAAGCTGGTAACACTTTACAATAAGAGCCCCTTTATTAACATTACTTAGTGCATTAATAATGCTTAATAAACAAAGGGTCCCCTTATTAATGTTGCTTAGTGCGTTATTAAGCATTAATAAACAAAGGGTTCTCTTATTAACGTTACTTAGTGCATAATTAAGTGTTAATAAAACAAAGGTTCCCTTTATTAACGTTACTTAGTGTGTTATTAAGCATTAATAAACAAAGGGTTCCATTATTAACGTTAGTTAGTGCGTTATTAAGTGTTAATAAACAAAGGGTCTACTTAATAATGTTACTTAGTACATTTTTAAGCGTTAATAAACAAAGGGCTCTGTTATTAACGTTACTTAGTGCATAATTAAGTGTTAATAAAACAAAGGTTCCCTTTATTAACGTTACTTAGTGCGTTATTAAGCATTAATAAAACAAAGGGTCCCTTTATTAACATTAGTGCATTCTATTCTGTTTCACCAGCAACTCTTCCAATTTTACAAATACCGGTTGTTTGATGTCATTTCCTACTGAGTTACAACCAATCAGCTTGAGTTAACCACAAGTCCCACCCAATGACTCTACCGGGCTATTTCCAGTTCAGGTACTCTGTTTGTCCCCAAAATGGCTCTGAAAGTCATCCTTTCAGGCCGGCCTGGTTAAATGGAGACACCAAACCCTGGCGTTCTGGTAAAATACCCAGAAGTTCTGATAGTGGAAACAGGTCTTCTGCTGTCATTTTTTATTTTTCAGTTGGATTGTTTTTGCTGCCTTGTTAAATTTCGGTTTTTCCAAAATGTTCTGACTTTCAATCTACATTTAATATTTTTTCACACATCTACATCCTTTTTTACTAGGAGTGGCTCTCGTATACTGTCCTGTCCATCGTTTATGTTTCCACCTCCTGAAACTTCAGAGGCAAATATCTTTCCTTACATGCAAGCTCACCAGACTCATGCTGTTAGCCTCTTGTTTGTCTTTCTGTCTTCTCCTCAATATTTCATGCCACCTTAAGTGCATCTATTCTCAGTTTTCCCCTCCCCCACCACCTTCAGACTGTCAAAACACAATTTGCTATCATTCGACACCCCATCATCCACCACCCTAGTGCTGCATCTATTTGTCTTCCAACTCCACAGTAAAATGTACTTTTTAAATACTTTTTAATACTTTAAATTCACTTTAACAGATTTTCCATTGTAATTTGCATTAGCTGTATAATGTTTGCTGAGTTGATGCTAATTTCAGATATTTTGGGTGCTTAAAATAGACAAAAGGAACAAATAAAATGAGTTTCCATAAATGTTTAGCAGCAGTAAATGTGATATTTCCCAAAATGCATCAGCAGAAAGTCAAATTCATCTGTGAGAAGTGCAACAAAAACCTTTTTATTAAGAGAAATTTTTACATGAATTTGATACTAAAATGTGTGTTTCATATAAAAAGTGATGAATGTTTTATTCTCTCTGCCTTTTTTAAATTGTTTATTTTGACTGTTCATCTGTGGCTTTAACCCATTTTAATTATTTTAAATTTGCTATAAAATTTTAATTCATGAACCATCAAATGAGCCAAACAGAATTACACCATTTAATCTGCATTTTCAAATAGACCAACCTCATAAATTAAATAAATATCCCCCATAATAGTTGCAAAACCCATTTTACCCCTATTGTCCCTGCTCCCACACCTGTTCAGCAGGTAATTCAGCTCTGCAGAAGCCTGTTAATCAGCCACGGATTAAAATCAGGTGTGTTGAAGCAAGAAAACCTCTAAAATCTGCAGAATGTGGCCCTCGAGGACCAGGGTTGGATATCACAGACCTATAAGGACAATTAATCTGGCATTGATTATAAAGTTGCTACGGTTACGCAGCATGCAACAAACCTGGATAAATATGCTGATACGTTTATTTCAGTCCATTTTGATCTTGGTCTGAATCAGACTAGCCGTTAGCATGTCAATCCAGTCAGAAATGGTGAAATCTTGATTTTTTTTTTTTCTGACTCATCTCCTTGTTTTCCGCGCCCTCGCGTGTATTGATTTATCCACCCGTGCCGGGTTGACACTATTTGATCCCCATCTTCCACTAAGCAGGTTGTCCTCAAAGTTCACACCCTTGCTTCTGTCCTTCCCGGCCACTTACCAACACATCATTCCCTTCCCCAAAGGCTTCATCCATGCATCCAGTTCTGACCCCTCTCTGTTCATCACTGCCCAGCGCAGAAGAACATTGGTCTTGATTGCTTGGCAGATGCCGTTATCCTTGTCTTATATCTTCACAATCACATTATCCATTTGCACAGCTGGGTAGTCGCCGAAGCGAGGCAGGTTAAGCGGAACGCTCGCGGGGACAAAAAGATGGAGTCCCACCTGCAGCTCAGGCTAGGAGTCTTCAGCATCAGGCCATTTAAAACACTGCAGGCTTTGTTTCTCCATTTGGCTAATGCTCGCTCTCCATCTCCCCTCTGCTCAGGTTAGTGTTCTGTAAAGTTTTCCTCCCCTCTTTTGATTATTTTCTTCTTTTCCCAACATCCATCCATCAGAGCCTCTGGGTTTTCCACCACTGCTTCACTCCTCTTGTTTTATTTCAGTCACTTCCTTCGTTCTAGCGCTCTTGCATGAACACAGCTAGGTTACATGGCTGCAAAGTATAGATTCTCAAGAAATGAAGCGGCTGGTTTCTGAGTTTTGGGGTACAGCGGAGTTCAAAAGTCGTCTGTCTCCGTTGGTGTTTCTCTCAAAGTTGTTTTATATTCAAAGTTTGACATTTCACCAGATTAGGTTATTATTCAAAGAAACGACTGTGTGCTGACATCACCACTGGACGCCGAGCTCAATCACAACAACCTCATTTAAGCCCATTAACATTCAACCTGAGATCATTCCAAAATGAGACATGGAGAGGGGCCTGAAGGAAGAATAAAGAAATCCCACTGAGGAAGAAACGGGTTTTTGTCCCCTCACTGGAATATTGCTTACAACGGTAATGAAGTAGGTTAAGGAAGGGAATCGATAGTGAGCCAACAAGGATATATGAAGGTGTCAAGGCTGATTGATGAAAACAAATTATCAGAATAATCAATATGCCCATAGCTGCTGTTCATGAATTAATCACCAACAGATTCACAGGCAAGGTAACGGGTTAGGTTAGGTTTTCTAACCATCAGCGTGGCTCTGCAGAGGCTGCGGGACGCGCAATCTCCAAACAACCATAACTTCTGGCACCTGCTCATCCGCACATAAATATGCACGTACACAGTAAAAGTGTTAAATAAGGAACTCTGTCAGAGTCAATTCAGTGAAAGTGAGTGTAAAAAAGTGTTGGTGTTAATATTCAGACTCTTTATAGTGTAACCTGTCAGGTGTTAAAGAAAATTCACTCTTTTGGAGTGTTGATGAAAAATGACTCAAAAATAGTGTAAAACGTACTTAACATAATGACCACGCCCACTTCAGGAGCTGCAGTGGGCGAGGTGCATTGTGGGTAGTCATGTTTTTGGTTAGTTTGTTCTATTTTCGGGTGTTTATACATGATTATTTTGTGGGGGTTGTGTTGTTCTTAGTTACTACTTCACTTCGTTCACTGTTGCAAATGCGGTGTTATTTGTTGTGTCATGTTGGCACCATAAGTGAGGAGGTCGGTCACAGGGATGGGACCGCTGTCCCGTTCCACTGTTTTGAAGAAAAAGTGGTAGACCACTAGCCTGGCACGCCATCCTATACATGTGTATGTATAGTCTGGCCACGAACCATTGAAGGCTCTCAGTCGTGAGGCGGGATCTACGGTTGTCTTTCAAAATGTCAGCACGCAATTGGATAGCGCTAGGACCAATCAGAGTAACGAACAACATGACGTAATCACAGCGACGGAAAAGAGGGAGGCAGCTATGGCGTCTAACATCAATGATTTCTGTCGTTTTTGTATAAAAACACATGAACATCAGGTGTACTGGGACATTGCACTACTTTGTTTGATAAAAATAAGAAGCCGCTAAGTATATCAGACAGACTTACGCACGCTGGAGTCTAAATAATCCAATGTTGATGACAAAGCCGTTTCAAACCAACGTGGTTCCTGCGCTGCCTCCATGTTGTTTGTGTTCGCGGCTGCAGCTCTGACGTCATCGGCTACTCCCACTCTGTGATTGGCCCACAATATAGAGCGCTGTGATTGGCCCAACTAAAACTATAGCGAGCTGTGATTGGACAGCCACAGCAGCGGATCGGGCTGCGAGGGTTCCAATGAAGCATGCCTAGACCAAACTCTGCAAAGCAAGAATTTGGTCTAGTTCACTAGGCTAGTAGATCACACTAAATGCCCTGGACTCAACTCCTTGTGTTCTGCTCTCATTGGCTGTCTGAAGTCATGTGGTGTACGAGGCACGAGTTAGCTGGTGTTTTTCAGTGTGGCTGCTAGCTGTTAGCTTCCTGGCTCTAAAGCCGCCACAATAATAATGGTATTAAGAGTTAACGCTTCATTAACAGCTAGTGTTGATTTAGAATAACACTTGAAAAACAGCAGTGTCATATTTAAATAACACTTTGAGTGTTACTCGTATTATAGAGTCAAAGTATTTTAACAATTGTGAGAGTCCATAACTGAATTTAACTCTAATGAGTGTAAAAATGACTTTGAATATTTAACACTGATCTCAGTGTAACTTTTACACTGCACAGGGTGGGACCATACTGGCTCAGTGTTGAAATGGACTCTTTTAGTGTTGCATTAACACTGCTCATTTTACTCTGTATTAAACGTCATTTCCTGTATTTTCATCTCACCTTCATAGCTGACTATGTTATTAGTGTACGCAACAGGAAATGGGAGACAATCAGTTTACGAGAAGCTATTCCAAATATGCAACGCTTTCCACCTGAGTGCGACGCCACAAAAGGATGACAAATGTTGGAGTGGATGGAGGAAAAGTGATCCAGTGGTGCTGCACTGATAGGAGGTGGGACGGCGAGAGGATGGAGGGGAGCAGAAAGTGATGGTACTTGCTTTTTCATCCGCCCCTTTTCCTCCAGTCGCCACGGCAACATGCCTGCAGGGCACTCAAGAGAGGCATCATCACCGACAAAAAACAACAGAGAGGCAAAGGAGTGAGCGAGAGCAAACGGGAGCAAAGTCGACAGACTGAGTGAACGAGAGCTGGATGAGTGGAAAGCAGGCGGCGGATCTACAACTTGGCTCTGTTCAGACGACTGTGAACTGTGGCCTTCTGGGACTCCACCAGAAACATGATGAACGCTCATTCATCACTGGAGGAAACTCAGCACAGCGCTGGACTCGCTCCGCTAAAGTTTAATGATGTTTGTAGGTGTGAATATCGCTGATATCCTCTCCAAAAGGGACAGTGGGAGACGTGGAATTGGCAGAGTTAATCAAACCGAGGCTAAATGCTTCAGATTTGGAATTAACGGAGCCGTTAATATTGATGCTAGAAGAGAAAGAGTGGTTGAACCACTACCGGCAAAATTAAACAGGTTAATTAAAGTCTTCAGATTTTCATACCCCCCTCCAAGTCTGTATCCCACTGTTAAACACACACACACACACACACACACACACACACACACACACACACACACACACACACACACACACACACACACACACACACAGACTATTATTACTGCGCGTAATAGCTTTCTGCTAGCACTCTTCATTTTCAAATTAATAATCTGAATTTATTTCTAATAAGCTGCAACCTTCAGTTTCGACTTTTCCAAAATGCTTCTATTACGTTGTTTACTGCAAGTTCCCAAAGAATGTTTTAGAAAAGCAATCAAACTGAAGAAATGCAAAAAAACACGTTTTAGCGCAGAAAGCATTCAGCAAACGCTTTAGGTTTTAAACTCATGGCTTCTTTAGCAGAATTAGAGATCCATAAGAGCCTTTAAATAAAAGATGTACAGAGACTCCTGGAGGGGAAACTTCCCACTGGGTAGCTCAATTAAAAATGGCTAAACATTTTCTATTTATATTCTCGGGTGAATATGTAAATGAAGCATGAAATAATAAACAAAACTCTAATAATTTATAAACGACTCAAAATGCAAGTCTTGACTTTACATCAATATCCTCCAGGGACCCTAAAGAGGATATTGACTTCTTTCGTTTTGCTCAAACAAGATCTGATTTTATTATTTAGGGAGAATAGATTTGAGTTTTTAATCTTTATATTTGTAATACATTTTTTTTATTTCAACTTTGATCAAGGGTGCAAAAGGGGCGTGGTCACCTTCTGCACTTGAGAATCGGGACACCCTACGCACTCGCACCCCTGGCCGGTAACGCGCAATTGAAGGGTGCAAGGGTGGAAGTGCGAGTGTTGGGATTGGGCCTTAGTCATGAAAAAACTGCAATGAGCCCAAACATTCAGCTGCCACAAAGGAGTGAGCGGCAGGGAGCTTTCATAGGAAGGCAGAAATTGAAATGCTTAGCAGAAATGGTAAATGGCCTGTATTTGATATAGTGCCTTCTAGAGTCCTAGAACCCCCCCCCAAGGTGCTTTACAACACAATCAGTCATTCGCACATTCACACCCTGGTGATGATGAGCTACAATGTAGCTACAGCTGCCCTGAGGCGCACTGACGGAAGCGAGGCTGCTGAGCACTAGTGCCACCGGTCCCTCCGACCACCACCAGCAGGTAAGGGGGGTTAAGTGTCTTGCCCAAAGACACAACGACAGCAACTGACTGAACAGCGTTCGAATCTGCAACCTTCAGATTGCGGGGCGAAAAGATGTAACAAGAATCTGTGGTAAGGAAACAGCACGGGTCAGATTCAACATACCGGAAAAGCGGAAGAGATCCATCTTGGGCAAGGCAGGAATAATTTGGGGAAATGAACGTGGTCGGAAATTTGGAATCACCTGAAGAGCATGGAAGGACCACTATACCTCTACTGCTAACCCAAGGGGGTCCCCACAAGATTGTCTTTGCTGAGGTTGTGAGGTTTGCAAGATTTTATTTGTAAAAATTACATTTATAAAATCCCAATAACACCCTACTGTATAATCAGAACTCCATATAAAAGTTATAATTCTGTATGTTTGTATAAAGTTAGTAAATTATTGCATTTAAAGTTTTTTGCGTGTAGGAGATGGGGTTGGGGTTCTTGGCTTGTCTTGGATGCAGGCAAGGAGGTCCTCAACGAAAAAAATTTGTGAACCACTGATGTATGAAAAGTACAGCAATGTCTGGAGAGCTGAGGTAAACAACCAAACAAACTGAGCAAAACCCAGCTCCGGTGGCTTAGTGGCATGAGTGTCCGCCCTGGGACTGGGAGATCGGGGTTCGAATCACTGGTCATACCAAAGACTTTGAAAAAAATGGAACCCAATGCCTCCTCGCTTGACACTCAGCATTAAGGGGTTGGATTGGGGGGTTAAACCACCAAATAGTTCACGAGCGCGGCCACAGCTGCAGCTCACCACCCTAACCCATCCCACCACGGGGATGGGTCAAATGATGTAATTTCACCAGTGTGTGATGATGACTTGGGACTTTAACTTCCCTCAGTGGGTGAGTGTGGTCAAAAAACAAATCGGTCCAATTTTCAACAAATTCAAACAAAATAGCCCCCCTTGAGAAATGGCCCCTGCCCCCTCTAAAAAAAGACTAGATCCGCCCCTGCTGTGCCGCACCTCTTCCAGCTCCGCAGCTGTTTCTGTTCCACTTAATAACTGTGATTCAACCTACACGTAAAAAGATAATCATTAGCACCTGTTTGGTGTAATTGCTTAATCACACACCTGACTGTAATCCTACCAAATCTCTTTGTGCGCGCGCTAGATGCTGTTTAGAAGCCTCAGCAAACATCAAAGCGCATTATTTGTTGTTTTCTCCCTTTTGATGTTGTAAATTGATTAAAAAACAAAAACAAACGGGATGTAGATGAGTGGAAGCCTAGGTGTGTGAGCCGAGTGGGCGGGACGCGTCAGGAGCGTCTCCTCCATCAGAGGGCGGGTTTGCGGCGCTGCGCTGGCCGCGTGTGGCTGCTGCTGCTTGGGCTGCTGCTGATGAGACAAGTCGCAGCTCCACAAACCTCCCAGCAATCATCCTGCTGCTCCACGCGACTTTTCCAGCTCAGTGTGGTTAATAATAAACACATCTCAGCTGTTAGAATTAGAGCTCTCATTCAGTTTTTTAATGAAATAATCAAAAATGTGCGCAGAGCTGGAAAACAAAAGGAGTGACTTGAGAGAAGAAGAGAAGATGCTCCCGTCTGAAACATGGGGCTTAAACTGAGGAACACCTGACACAAGTGCACCCGTTTTTCTTGTGGGGAACTGGGAAGTTGAAGACGCGCTCCTGGCCGCTGGGATGTTGTGAAAGACGCGCCGTTCGGGACAGAAGGAGCGGGGACGCAAAAAGAGGAAGAGGGGGGACCACCGCATCACCGGAGGGATTATGGCTCTCGTTACGCTCTCTCTCAGCCTCGTCACGCTGGCGCTTTTAAACTTGCACCTTTCCAGAGCCAGCAACCGTCATGCGGTGTACTGGAACAGCTCTAACCTACAGTAAGCAGCTGCTTTCTCCTGTGTTGATGCGCACCTGAGCTGTTGTTTCTCCTCCAGAAGCATCCAAACCACCACAGAAACGCTGGGATCGTCTCTCATGTCCTGGTTTTCAGTTATTTATTCAGCCTGAGTGGAGTGATGCAGTGTTGCTTCTGCCTGCAGAGTGGTTCCTCCATAAATATTTCAGCACATTTACTCCATCTCCTGCCTGTGTGTGAGTCATTTCAGCAGGTTTATGCATGCTCCTGTCTGCCACACTGCAGCACACACCTCAAACTTCCATCAGAATGAGCGGCTGGACACTTTCTCCAGCAACAGTGAGGTGTACTTTCCAGGTGAGCCTCCTCAGGCTTTTCCCACATGGAGCCCGCTCTCTAGGGCGCAGATCGATGTGCCTTTGTCTTCTCATTAGCCAACAGTAAATCCATCTTTTTCACTTTGCTTTATCTCCTTTCTCACAACCTCTCCTCTATCTGTGCATGTCCTCCATCCATTTGTATTCACCTCAGATGCATCTCCTTTCTCCATCTCATACTTGCTTATTTTCTCCTCTCCTATTTTTTCCAGCCTCTCTGTCCTTCTCAATTACCTTTTCGCCCCCTCGTCTCTTCCAGCATCTCATTATTGAGGCACCCCCTCCTCTTTTTGCATCTGCTCCTGGTCCCTCGTTCATCTCCGGGGCTTCTAGCTGACAGCACGCACTCTCTGTGATTAGAATTCGAAACTGTGTTAAAGTTGGGATGATGACTCAAAATTTGAAGGTTTCCCGGAGACATATAGCGACAGAAACGGCTGTAAAACTTCCTCGAGGGTTGCTGCAGCACTTTCACTTCCTAATTTATGCCACAGCGTGAATCATATCAGAACTGCTTTAGATTTATGGCATAGGTTTACGACATAAACAGCGACAAATTTACGTTTAAATAAAAATCTGCACTGATTTTGAGTGTTTTAATCAGTATGAGCCCCTTTTCTGCACGTTTAGTTGCTTTTAGCGAACGATGAATCAGTAATTGGTGATTTTCAATTGACATTTGTGTGCTAGAGTGACAAATAAGTGCTCATATTAATGAACCCGATGGTGCATGTGAGAAATCGAGGGGGAGGCAAAGTGCAGGTGTGCATGGACGTGCCTGCATGTGCAAAACCTCTGCCTTGCTTCGCAGCGAGCTACAAATCTCTAAAATAATGCAAAAACTGACCCAGTTTGCAGGTAGCAGAGAAATCCACAGAGGCCACGGTAAGAATACTGATGGCCATCAGGCTTCACAAGCCCCTTAAGCTGGGAACTATTTTTCCAGTGCTCCGTCTGAGGCCTCGCTTGTTTGAGAAAGCATCTCCCCTCCCGCGTACAGATCTCGTTATAGAAACAACTCAGGAGAGAAGGGTGAGGAATGAAGGCAGCGACGTGGAGCCAGAGATGAGACGCCTTCAGGGCCAGGTTCTGGTTCAGGCAGGGGCGCCCCCAGAAAGGTTTCATAGGGGGGCCATGGGGCTTCAGAAAATTTTGGGGTGGCACACCAAATTGATCCTCATGGTAACTCTGGGAAACGTTGCATCTTTTGGTTCTTTTTAAACAGAAAAGAGCTGTTTTACCTTCTTTTTGCTGACGTTTTGACCACAAACGGTGTTGTTTATGAGTCCTTTCCTAGAAACGTCTTCCTCTGGTGTTGGGAAAGTCACAGCGGAGAACTTTTACCGCCATGCGGTTTGATTTGTTTTCTGCAGCTCGAGGATAGACATCTAACAGCTTCTTTTTCTTCCTTCGACAGTCCGATAGAAGAATTTTCTATTATCATAACCCAAAGAAATGCATCAGAGCACTTTGATCAGCGCCCAAGTCTGTCACTACCACATGACTTCACCCCCCCAGCCAGAAAGTGTTGGTCTCAGCTTCTGCTCTCAGCGGTGCGCCCAGCCAACTCGTTACAGATGTCCCCGCTAATGGCTGACTAAGGCAGGAAAAAACACACACACAGGCCATTAAATCATCTCACATCTGAGGCAATCTGCCAATTAGAGTTGTGTGTGTGTGTGTGTGGGGGATGTGGAACATCTTGAGAGTATGCGGGAGCAGCGGTGCACTGCGGTAGCCTCGCCTACTCATGAGCGGCGTCCTGTGCTCCCATCAGGTGTTTGGCCTCACAGGTTACACGGGGCACGTCTCTGTAATTGGGCACCCGGCGTCCAGATGATGGAAACGGGGGACCAGGTTTCATTTAATCGACTACTCCGCTCCGAAGTCACACAGCGTCCTTACTAATACTTAGCAGGAACAGAGGAGCACAAAGGAAATGTGACACACATCTTTTTTTTTTGCTAAATTGCTATTCCCCTGCCTGATCAGCGAGAAGAAAGTGATCTTTTTTAGCCGTTTGTGGCCGGTCCAGAGTGATTTACAGCTCCGCGTGTTTCATCCTGCACATTATAACCCTGATTTGGACCTGAAATGGTGTTTGTCAGGCCCCCTTGTTCGCCTGATGAAAATAACCCAACTCCCAACACGCCATATCTAGCGCTGCAAAATAAATTATCACCTTGACAAATGGCGTCCCGGAGAGTGTGGGGAATTTAGGCTTTGTGATCAATGTTTTAGTCGGGATGCCGTCTTTCTAAACAGCCTCATTAGCTGGTGTGTCGTGGAGTTTGGACCAGGAGAGAGTTGGAGGTTTGTGGCCCCCCCGGCAGCTGAGAACCTGATGTCCCGTGGAGAAAAAGCTGTGCTGCAGTGAGGAAGATCATTAATATGGGTGATGTTTTAGGTGATGGAGGATGAGAGGAAACAGAATGCTTCACAATGACGAGGTAATGAGAGCTGAGAGGAATGGAAGGACGGCTTTTCACAGAACAAATAAAGATTTACTGAGTTGAATAAAAGTCAGAGCCTTTATTTCTCTGGATGTTGTTTGACGTGGCTGTTTTCTGCTGAGACTGCAGCAGTTGATCCGTGTTAACGTGGACCTGAGACCAAAGCCGTAGCCGCTCACCTCAGCACGGACCAAACAAACAGATCTGCTGTCTGATTATGTGCACATCTGTCCGCCTGCAGCTTCCTTCTTCTGTTTCTGCAACTTTGCATACAAATGCATCTCATTCACATCTGTTTCACAGTCATTGGACCTCACAGCAGCACTCGTTGTATTCTTTCTACATTTACCATCATATCATATTTCAAGTTCACCTTATAAATGTAATATTTTCCTCTGGTTTTATCCAATAAAGCGATAATCAGCTTGACATTATCGCTCAGTTTGTTAAATGATTGAACTCGTGGAATAAGTGACACAAATGGATGGAGAAACACTGAATGGATATTTAATGGTTTGTATGGATCTAAAAGCGGGTGTTTGGATCGATATGTTTACGTGGTAGTGGAAGGTGGATGGACCCCGCCTGCCTGGATGAAAAAAAAAAAAACTCACGCAGGTTGCTTTCTGAGCAACAATCAATCCGGGTGTGCTGGGTAATCAATTTCAAAATGCATTTTTAATTTGATTTTGTGGTGTCGGTAAATTGCCGTGAAGCTTTTGGAGCTCGGGTCGGGGAAGCTCAGATCAAGTGTTGCCTTGGATCGGCATGCTTGAGAATTGATTATTATGGGCTTGTCAGTCACTGCGCTGGAGTTCGGGCTCCTTAGAGGCCACGAGTGTGTCTGTACTGAGCCGATCCTCGGTTCAGCTGCAGAGGCTGCTTTAGAAAACGCCAAGGTTAAAAAATCCACAAAGACAGAAAAACCTCTTTGGACTACGCTTGTTCAACTTCAGCTCTTTTACCGATATCTGATGAACCCTAACCCATTATGATTCATTTCCAACACCAGCATACCTGATACTAGTAAATGTGGTGTCACCTATCATAAAAAAGGAAAACTAAATTATTTGAGGTAACTTAAATCACATATCTCCTATCATACTTAAACTTTAAACGTACAAAAAATGGTAACGGATTTAATTGAAGTTAGGCCAGTTGTTCCAAACAAGCAAAAATAGCTACAAATGTATTCATTGGATCTGTCATATATTCACATTTTAAGAGAGAGGAGAAGTAGCTGAAGAGTTCGATGTATAATATGTGCGTGGTTTGTAAAAGGTGTGTCGTTAAAGACTAAAAAGCTGATACCGATAATTTCCGATGTAACATTCTACTGTTAGCCGATAATATCGGACGTCTCTAGCTTGGACTGAATCTGTCACTTAAAGGTGAAGCGGTCGATGTTTCTGAATTTCAGGGAAGACCCGCCCTCTCCACGTTGCGCAACACTCTACCAGCGCCTGTTTACATATAGATATCATATATATCACTAGATGCCTTAACTGGGAGTAGACAGCGTCCCTACACGGCGGCCATCTTACTTCGGACATCTTACGTTCCATTCTCAATGGTAGCAGATGGAAGGTGATGAACAACTTAAACAAAAACACTCTTAACTCGATGAAATATTAACGGGTTTACAAGTGGGTTGCATTATTACAATCCTTATACCACATAGGCTTGAGACGACACACTTGCACATTTTTAAATTAACGGGCCAAATCCATTATATTTCACAGCCACATCTCTGGCGTTTATAACAAATCAAACCGTTTGAAAATTGGTTGAAAATTGAGCAAGTTAGAGTTATTTAAATAGTACATGCACCATTGACACCAATGTTACGAAAGTGGGCAGCTATCCGAGTTAAGATGGCCGCCGCGTAGGGACGTTCGTCCAATTGACGAACAGCGTGGGTAAGGCATCTAGCACTATATATATATGATATCTATGTGTTTACAAGTAGGTGCCGGCCGTAAAAATAGCATGCCGAACGTTAGCTTACCTCTCGATCAGAAAACCGCCGACAGCATCGTCTGTGGGGAGCCAAACCGGACCGCGTTTGCCTCTTCCTGGCTTCCGTGAGAGCGCGGGGGTGCACAGCAAATGAAAACTAACCCAGGATTGGCTTCACCAGAAATTAACAGTTATGCGGACCAATGGTTTAGGTGATCCACCCAGAAGAAAAAGATCATATGCTTCACCTTTAGAGAAAACGCAACGTATTTCCCTGAAAAAAAAAACAACTTTTGGTATTTCTTATCGAGAAAAAGCCAAAAAGCCCAGGAATAAATCAACCGATTTTTGCCAAATGTCTCACAGGCGTCTTACACATCAAGGTTCGCCAACCCAAAATGGTCGTGATCCATCATTTCAAAATTTAGAGCTTAACAGAGAAAACTGAAAGGTCAACAGGAATAGCACCATTGAAAAATCGATAGAAGTTTGACTATAGAGTGATGTTGATGCTGAGATGACCAAAATGTGCCTCGTCCTGATGCTTCTTTGTCTTTCTCTGCGTTTGAGGTCAGCAGCTTTAGGTAGTTAGCAAAAATAAGATCTCAAACACAGGCAAGGAGAGCGCTAAACACCAGTTTTCCAGGTCCAAGTCCGTGACTTCTGGTCCCTCCATAGCACCAGGGCTGCATTAGTATCAGGAACCGATTGGTTTGATGGGTCAGTATAAACTCGCCATGGTCTCCACCGTTCTCATCCAGGTTAAGAGGTCGGTTTCTCTGCAGAAACCTCGAGGAAAAATGTCATTTGGCCATCAAAAGCAATTAGCACTCCTGCACTCCTGAGTCATAAAATCAGCCGTTAAGCGTCAGCGAGACCCCACAGGAGATGGTCCTGATCCCAGACGGGTAGAACCAATTTCAGACGCAATGATTTCTATGCAAATTCTTTGTACTAAAATGGAGCTTCCAACTTCCAAACGGTGGCTCCACAAGTCCATTATTCTGGGAGTCTGCACTGCGGTTCCCGTCACCCACTGGGAAATTACATTGCGGCTGTATGAAAATGGCCGCCGTGCGGGGGGAAAGATCAAAGGTGTCGATAGGAGGACGGCCACTGGCTGGAGTGTGATTATTCAGGAAATGGGTCTCGTTACGCTGCTCGGAGAATGCAGCTGGTCCAAATAATGTTTATATGTGTTTTATTAAGGCAGCGGCCTCCTCCTGCGGTGCTGCGGAGTTATCAGCGCTCCCTCCATGAGAGGAGGACACCGGTTTGTGCTGTCATATCTTGTTCTGTGTTGGCTCACTTCAGGTGTTGAGCCGTGACAGGTCTTCCCTCTAATGCTCTCCTGTGCTTAACAACAGCCGCGTTACGGGAAGTGGAAACCGTCCTTCAGCTCAGCGGATGATACGGCTCCACGTTTCCTTTCATGTCGGGGCACCTTTGGACATGTGCGGCGTAATAATTAGATATTCGGTTACAATTGAGGTCTTTGCCCATTGAAGATGTAATTATATGAAGGTCTGAGACCCTTCGGCAGCCATCGTGACTGTAATAAGAATACTTGAAGAAAATTGAAATCTCTCTCTCGAGTTCTGGCTGCGTTCGGAATAACAAAAAGTCGTTTGACCTCTGCGGAACAGCAGGAGCAGGCTTCGGCTATTGTTGTTGTTCCAGGGAACATTTAAATCTGCCTCTTTAAAGAAAAGTGTTGGATGTTAAAGTCTTTAAAGCAGGATTGTGCAGAGAGCTGCCTACTGGCGAAACTGAACGTTTTTATGAGGACAATTTGGAGATATTTAAAAGCTCCCTGAGGACGTAAATATTTAAGGTTTTAATAGAATCTGTTGTAAATATGTTGTGAACTCGCTTATTTCCCCATTTTGCTGAAGACTTCATTTGGATGAGACACTGTGAGACAGTAATCAGCTCATTACAGCCTGTTTCCAGCTTGGGTCCTGGTATTGACTTCCCTCTGTTCGATTTCCACGTGGGGCTGATCCTGGTTTGTGGTTCTAATCATTCACCGGAGACATTTCTGCTAGCATCAGTTCAAGTTTTTTTGTCAATATATCTGCTTAAAAGACGTTTGAGGAGTTCAGGATTTCAAAAAAAGTTGGTGGTGGTTAGATTTTTTAGAATCTTATCACACTAATAATTAGTGTGCCTCATTATCTTCAGTTTCACGGTTTCACCTTGGTCAGTTAAACAGATTCATAGCTGTAAAGAAAATCGCCTTTTTTCTGCCCTAATTTTATTTTTTTATATTTCTTTTCTAACTAAATGAGTTTCAAACAAAAAATTCAAATAATAAAGGTTTAACTTCGCCCCAAATGTGCAAAAATGAAGAAAGTTATCACGTTGCTCCCTGTTTAAGTTTTTTTTTCTTAAAATTTCCTCTGCAAGAAAACACTATGAAAATAACGTTATTTTAGTCATTTAGAGGCAATAATAAGAACATTTTTTTCAAACATCCTCATATATAGGGATGTGTATTGGTAAAATTCTGGCAATACGATACGTATCACGATACAGGGGGGACGATACGGTATATCACGATATATTGCGATACATTCGTCCAGACGATTTTTTTACTTAATTTATTGTAGGAAAATTCAATAAACAGTCCAAACTGATACATAACATGTTTAACATGAGGTATCTGACCCATAATAGAGGGATTTACATTTCCATGGTGGAAACAAAACCCATTGCACACTGCTGCCAACTAGTGGTCAGTGTTTGAATTGAATGCATGTAAATTCTTCCAATAATTCTGAATATCGATATAATATCGCAGGAATAAAATATCACGATATATTGCCATATCGATATTTTCTTACATCCCTACTCATATATATTTAGTTTAATGACTTAGATGTTAGTGATTACCAAATTCAGCCAGTTTCAACAAACCTAACCCAAATCTGTGGATGGTTAGCAGACGTATGTGGAACAGGCTGTAAGAGGACATCCAGGTATGTCAGAGCAGAAAAACATTAGCCTAGAAATCTAGACCAACCGTAGAAGCAACAAAAGATTTTACTCTGCAGGTCGGTCTAGCCACGCTCCACCGTAGCCTCAGCAGGTCTACCATTGGCCTAAACCGTTTGTGTCTAGCCAGATCTCTATGTTTGTTGGTTGGGCTCAGCACCAGGGCTGCAACGAAGAAAACTACAAAAATGGTCTCAACACAGGCATTCATTTGAAGCGACTTTGGCATCAAACTTGAGCGATTTAGACTTTTCCAACACTACGGGTCCATATTTCCCCCCCAACCATGATGAAAATGTGCCGGCAGCAACTGTTGGTCATTGATCGGCTAGGGGGCGGAGTCACTGGTTGTTCCAGAGTTTCTGCACACACAGCATGTAGAACTGAGTCAGGTTTAGATGAGCCGAACCACGATCCGTAAGGAAAAAGGGCATAAGGGTTTGATTTCAATTCAAATCAGTGAGCCTAAAATAGCATTGGCTAGAAAATATCTGACATCTTCTACTTACTGATGAAAACAAACCCACATGAAACAATCCTGATGCATCGAGATGCACTGAAATATCGAATCGCTGACATGATAATCGTAACTGAATCGTAACCTGAGACTAGTGAAGATGCACTCCTCTAATAGGGACAGCACTATGCATGCTCTCATCTGCTTTAACAACGTAACTGATGATAAACGCGAACAAACAATGAGACAAACAGACCTCCTGTTAGTCCTTATTCACATGTATGTGCAGTATTTTGTCTGCAACTTTCAAAACATGGAAAACCAGAAAAGCTTTGTGTGATTTTATGCTTTACTTTGGGCTGTTGTTTACATTTCTGAAGTTTAAAGAGTCTAAAATACCCAGTTTGTTCGTGTAAGAATGTCCCCAGTGGAGCGGTCAGGAAGTCATGTTTGCTGCACTCAGCCGTGTAGCGTGACAAGGTCTCCTTAGGCAAGACACTGAATCTGCCATTACCCCTGATATGCTTATGAGTTTATCAGCGAGAGGAAAAAGCGCTGCACAAGTGCAAATTTATGGCTGCAAAAGAAACACAAGTGTACCGCTTAGCATTTCTGTAAAACAGGTCCAGTGATTTCCCCTCTAAACTGTTTCATTTACAAATTAATAACCTTTAAAATCTGCTCATTACCTCCTGTAGCTGCATTTTTATCAGAATTATAATTGACTCGATTAACCGGATCGAAGTTGTGGCGACATTTTAGCAAAGTCACGCTTGCGTGCAACCCCCCCTTACATAACGGGCGATGTACGGAGTCAGCAGATGAGAATATAACTTCCTTTTTTCATCCGCGACTCCAGATCTCCTCTGCCTCATCGTTTAATCAAGTCTCGTGTTGGTCTGCATCAGAAATCTATCCGGGAATCCACTCGCCGCCTTGATGTGTAAATTCGGTTATGGTTAATACATGAGCTACGGCACATGCATAATCATGCCTCGCTGCTCGCACACATGCATTCGTCTATTTATTTATTTTCCCAGCGTTTCCCATTGATCTGTATGGAGGGCATGACGACATCCTCCATCAATGGAGGTGTAGGTGGAGGATCCTTTCCCTTCTTTTTGCTCCAGTTTCCTTCTTCTTTTTGTGCAGCTGCGAGGGTTATTGCAACATTATGTTCAATTAAAGAGTCGCTGTGACCCGATCAAACCCTTTTGGCTGCAGAAATCCACTCGTGGTTTCGTTTTTAAAACGTTTTGGCTTCAAAAGCAGGTTCTGTGCGAGCCGAGCACCTTTGACCTCGCGTTTAGAGCTAAAGCGAAACGATTGTGCAGAAAATAACGTTGTTTTCTCACAATAACGACCCGTTGGGCGCAGAGTGGGCTTGTGTCTAGACTAATGTAAAACTGGGAAAAGCAAAGAGACGAGCCCAGCTCCTCACCATGCTGTGTGTGGGTGTATAGAATATCAATGTCCTGCTGTGCCTTCACTCTGTGTTTGTCTGGCTGCAGCTAGGTGGCATTTAAGGTGTTTTCTTTTTCATGTCTCATTGTTGGTTTTTATTATGATGTGTGTGCGTGCGTACGCTCTTGTTTGATTGATTGTCTGCAAAAGCGAAGTAATGATTCTGTCTGAGAAGTTTGGGTCTTGTTTGGTTTTCCGCTGGTTGCGTTTTGCCTGGCGGAGCTCTCTCTGTCTTCCTGCCGTGTTGTTTGAAGTGTTTTTCGCTCAGCCTTCTGTTCCTGCTTCGTTCTCACCTTGTGTGGAGTCAATGGGAAGTCCCAGAAGACTGATTCGCTCAACCGCATTGCTGCGCGTGGGTGGAGAACAGGCCCTGCCGCCCATTTGCCTCCCGTTTAATTCATCACTCACCCTCATTGCGACTGAAAGAGGGAATCACTAACGTTGCATCATTATTTAGACTTTCCTTAGATCACACGAGAGAAATGGTTGATTTCTCTTCAGCTCAGTGTAGCTTAAGGTTCATACAGTTAGGTGGTTATGATAAATAGATCTGCTTTCCCGGCTCTTAAAGGGATTCTGTGCCTCTTCCCATGAGGGGGAAGATGGAAAAATAAAAGTTGTGGCAAAAAAATATAAACAAAAGGAATAAAGGGAAGCCGGTGGAGGGAAATGCTAAAAGAAAGAGATGTGGGAGGGTGATACAGTATAAAGCACCGCTGAGATGTGAAGGCAGAGAGTGAGCGGAAGAGAGGGATCGGTAAAGAGGGGGAGGGGGATATTCAGGAGAGGATGAGTGTGTACGAGGAATATTAATGCTGTGTCAAGAGGAAAATCTATAAAGACCTGCTCATCTATCTATCTATCTATCTATCTATCTATCTATCTATCTATCTATCTATCTATCTATCTATCTATCTATCTATCTATCTATCTATCTATCTATCTATCTATCTATCTATCTATCTATCTATCTATCTATCTATCATCTATTCCTCCATGCATCCATGCATTCCTCCATCCATGCATCCATTCATTCCTTCATTCATGCATCCATTCATTCCTCCATCCATGCATCCATCCCTTCATCCATGCATTCATTCCTCCATCCATGCATCCATTCCTCCATTCATTCCTTCATCCATGCATCCATCCATTCCTCCATCCATGCATCCATTCCTCCATCCATGCATTCATTCCTCCATCCATGCATCCATTCCTCCATCCATGCATCCATTCCTCCATCCATGCATCCATTCATTCCTTCATTCATGCATCCATTCATTCCTCCATCCATGCATCCATCCCTTCATCCATGCATTCATTCCTCCATCCATGCATCCATTCCTCCATTCATTCCTTCATCCATGCATCCATCCATTCCTCCATCCATGCATCCATTCCTCCATCCATGCATTCATTCCTCCATCCATGCATCCATTCCTCCATCCATGCATCCATTCCTCCATCCATGCATCCATTCCTCCATCCATGCATCCATTCATTTATCCATGCATTCATTCATTTGTTTGATATACATCCATTCCTAGATCTATCATTTGCTCACTCAGTTTTCCATCCATCCGTCCGTCCGTCCGTCCATCCATCCATCCATCCATTTTCTTTACATTTGCACTCATTGGAAATATTTTTGGCTTTTGCTTTGACAGTACTCTGAGTCTCCTTCCAAAATCTACGACAGGAATCTGGGTGCATACTTGTGTGTGTGTGCGTTCGTGCGTGTGTGTGTGTGTGTGTGTGTGTGTGTGTGTGCGTGTTGTAAGAAGAGAAGCAAAAAAAAAAAAAGCCGTGAGGAAGAGGCAGCAGGAAGTGACTCTCATTTACCGCCTGATTCCAGGTAACTTGTGTCACGGGTGACAGTGACTGACAGCACCAGGAACAGGCCTGTCAGGGAGGCGGGAGCCCAAAAAAGGAAAGGAACTCAAAAAACGAGTGAGGTGCTGCTCACATGGAAAACGCCAGAGATGTAGGGGAGGAATAGGCAGTGGTGGCAGGGAGAACAACAGGAGAGAACATTGTTAAGAGTGAAATTATGTGGCGAAAACAATAACATATACAGCCTGAGGTCCTTGTGTGTGATGGCAAAAACAAATGTGACACACGGCAACTGCTGGAAATGGATTCCCCCTGCGGAAAGTGGTCCAATACCCGGAGTCTTATTCTCTCGGAGCCCTGGAAGCTGGTGGAAAACCGAGGTTTGTGATGGAAAAATGAGAAAAGGTGGTAGACAATCAAATCCCCATCTCTGGCTGTTTTCTTATTTGGAGTAAATGCTGACAGTAAAGTCACATCACATCTGCTGTTTGTCATTTCTATCAACACAAATGGGATTTGTTCCAGAGAAACTTTCTTTTGATCATCATTTCCACCGTGCGCTTAAATCTGGGACGACGTCTGAGCCAGCACTTTATATACAAGACATCTATAATCTCCCTCTAGCTGATCTTGAATTTTTATAATATATTTACACTTTTAAAATGAGATTAAAGCTTCATTCAGTTTTTAATTCTAATCTCAAGCATCTGCAGTTTCAGGTCGGATGAGCATCAGCTTTCCTGGATGAAATTTAGTGTTGGAGGACTTAAAAATAATATAAAAAGATCTATAATATCCTGCTCCTGAAACCAATTTTTCATCTTGTGTATTTCTTATTGACTGATACATTTTATCTCTCTAGACTTTATAAATATTATATAAAGATGTGTGTTAAAGAGATATTTAGGCCAGTTTCAAGTATTTTTCTTCTTTTTTAAACCATTTTAACCAGGAAGTCCTTTGAGATTAATATCTCCTTTGCAGGAGAGACCAGAAGGATAGTTATTATAAATCTTTACACTTTAAGGGAGTAATGTTGCATGTACTTGTACCGAACCATCAACCAGATGAAGAATAGTCACCAGCTGTCACCTCTCTCATCTAAATGAAGACACATGCCTTTAAAGACCAAGTTCACTTGTTTTTTCAACACATTTGCAGTGATCTAGTATAAATGAATGCCTTGTGAGTCAATGTTTGTGGGGAAAAGCTCTGGCGCTCCCATTTCAGGAAGTAAAAGTTAGCCAGAGACGAGTTGAGCGGATGACGGCAGGATTCTGAGTCTTACTTCCTGGTATTTGGACATCTCTCCTCTGATTGGCTAACAGCAACATGACTCTGTTTGCTCTGCAACGTTGATGTTTTATCTCCACAAATAACACAAGCCTGGAGGAGTTCTGCTCTATGGTGGAGTTGCTAATGCTAACAGTTAGCTTCTACTAGCCGAGACGTTCTCTGCTGTTTCCTGGACGCTAAACCAACAACCTTTCCACAATTGTTTGGCTTTTCAAATCTGAGCATTTCCCAGTCTATTTTCCATCGGTGTCTAATTCAGGAAATAGGGGTAGAAGACCATTTTCACGTTTAGCTTGCATGTGAAACTCAGAGTATTATTTAAAATACCGATTTCTGATTCTTGTAAAGCTCAGACCTGCTGACTTAAAAAAACTCAAATTCCCAGAGTATCATTTAAATGTTGTCAAGGGCTATGGAAAGCCAAAACGATTATAATGTGTGCATTTTGAAATGTTGACTCATTAATGCTTTGCAGGTATTTTCTAAGTTTTACCTATTTCAAAAAACAAAAAAGTACTTTGCTTTTGTCTTCTTTCCCCCATTTTACCGAACTATACCACTACACCCTCACGTTACACAGAAATCAATTTGGAATTTTGGAATTAAAACGTTACTCCAAAAGGATTCTAAGAATTCCAGCTGGGCTTTACCCCTGGAAAAATGTTCCATTTATCTGGTAAAATATGTAAATAGCCTTAAAATGCCATGGAGATAACTGCGACGTGAAATCTTAGCTGCGCTCCTTAAATGACGTAAATGCTATTTCTCCAAACAAAGGCTGTTCAATGTTCTCTGCTGAGACAGTAATTATTTACAGCCAGAGTTAGAGGCTCACATTCTTGTCTTAATTTTTGCATTTTTAGTTTATTGTCAGAAAAAGTAATTTACCCATTATTCCTCTGACCCCTGTGATCTCCAGGTGGGACGACACCTTTAAAAACACACCTGCATTTGGTGTTGAGACAGACAGAGGTCAGTAAATGTAAACTCAGCCTGAGTTCATGTTTTAATGAGCTGCTGTTGGTGATGTAACAGTCACTGGGACAACTGATGGTGAAATCAGACAGAGAAACTTTACATTGTCATGTCTAACAAGGCACTGATTGTCCGAACCGGGGGTGTTAGTGAGGTTGTAGAAGCTAAAAGTTGAAATATAATTAGGTGTGAATGTTAACATTGTTATTGTCAGAAAAACAGCTTATTATCCTTGAAGATGAATGTTCTGATGCTTTTATGTTAGATGTGTTTATTTTTTTTTTGCTCTATGCTGTCAGTTTAGTTCATAGTTTCACTTCTGCTTGAGAGACAAAAAAAAATCTTTATGAAATGTCTGTATTTTGGTAATCCTAAAAGCATATTAGGTCCTGAATACCTTTGGATTAACCCTTTTTTGAAGAGAAGTCCAGTTACCCATCTTTTATTATACTTTTGTGCTCTTTGGCTGGCCTTATCCTGGATATATGAGAACTCAAACCAACGTCTGTATTTCAGTTTTTGTTCCTCAAACCTTTCTTTTGACTTCTTATAAATTATACCACTCGTCTCACAGAGCCAGTAGAGCACAAAAACGTAATAAAATAGTTGATTTATCAGATTTTTTCTTTTTGATAAAGAATCTTTCCGTCCTTTTCAGTATTTACTCCCACCGTGCCCTTGAGCTGGGTAATATTCTTGTAATTTCTCAAGTGAGGCAATATAACAGCAAAGAGTACAGCATTGGTTTTATTGTTTGTGTAATCCTGTCCTCTTGTGAATTCAGCCCACTGCTGTAGTAAATAAAGTAAAGGGTTTAAATGAAACCGTGTCTTACCTGGCAGTCCGTACTCAGGGTGCGGAACCGAAAGGAGGAAATGCCTTTGACTCATTTTTGTGTGTAAGCAATCAGCTTTAAGCACTCAGCACTTTATCTCAGATGTACCATCTGTCCCTGTGCGGTAAGATTTATCATCCCGGACTTCTATAAACCCATGAAGCAGATCTTCTGCTTTTCATTCATAAGAAATCTGATTTTTATCAAGAGGAAATGAACCACCTGAAGATTTATGTGCCCACAGATACAGAAGTTCTTGAAAATTTGTCAACTCTGTTTAAATTTCTTTCAAATGTCTTTATGACCGAGAACTAAAACGTCATCAAAAAGCTAAAAAAGAGACGCCAAGACCTAAAGAGGTGACGAAAAAGTCTGTTATTGACTCGTTTTACATCTCAGCTTGTGAGGAGTTCATCCACTAAAGGTTGCTGGTGCAAATAATGTGATGGTGACAAAAAGGAAAGTCTCAAATCAAAATGGACCAAGTAATTTCCCTGAGGTACCGATTTTAATGATCTCGTATTTAACATAAACCAGACTTAAAACTTGGCTGCATCTTGGACTAATTAAGTTCCTGCACAAGATTTTCTGCATCATTGTCTTCAGTGGTGTTGTGGCTCTGGCAAACTCTACAGCTGACAGGTTGGCATTATGGGAAAAGGCTTCGTTTATTAGGGTTTATCACTAAAGTCCTTCGAGTCCTGTAGTTTAGGGGTGGTGTTAAAAATGGTCCTTAAAGGTGAGGTTCACTTAGAAACATCTAACACGTTATTTTTGAAATATGGTCGGTCACTCACCCACTTTGGCTTGCGACCACGAAAGGCTGTGTTGATTTTGCAGCCAGTAGAGAGCAGGGCACGTCACAACTAGAAGAAGCTAGCATTAGCATTAGCACCTTCAGGCTTGTGAGATTTGTGGCGATAGAATAAAGAAAGAAAGAAGAGAGAACAGAGACAGCATAAGAGTTGCATTGCTGTTAGCCAATCAGAGGCAAGATGTTCATGAATATTGAGTAAGACTTGTAATCCTGTTATTTTCTGAAACGTGAGCACCAGAGCTTTTTTTCCCCACTGAAAATGACTCACATACTAGAGACCACAGCATTTTTTTAAAATAATGAGTATATTACTCCTTTAAACTGGGACCACAGCAATAGTTAAAGTAGCTCTCCAGAGTATTTCTTTTATCTGATGGCACCATCTAGTGGCTGACAAGCGTATCACAGGCTGCTTTAGTTAATGGTAAGTCTAAAAACAGAACGCCGTAACGTCTTTTTGTCATTTGTACATCATGATTTCAATCTCATATATAAATCAGACCATCTACACATAAAAAAATAAACAGTTTAAGACATTTTAAACATCTAAAACGAGCATGAAAAGTAAAAATGTGCTGAAGTTGCTTCAAAGGAGTGAAAGGGTTAAATAAAAGTTTGAATTCCTTCAACATAATAACTTTCCTCACAAAGTCATTTTTAGACTCATCAGTTTAATTTGGTTTTTCTTTGTGATTGAAATGACGTTTCGGTTCATATTCAAGAAAAAAACATGCCAAAATTTAAAGTTCAGAACATTTTTGACACCGCAGCACGCGCCTTTCAACAACAGCCGTTGCCGAGCTTGACTGGAATTCTGCAGGAGGAAATAATTGTATTTACAACAGAGAAATTATGCAAATGCATTCAAATACATATTGGGTAATCATGACAAATTGATTAAAGTTGTGATTGAAGTGATGCTTTTGAACGCTGTTGAGGAATCAGCGATGTGCTTTTATAAAACAGCTAATCAGACGGGAAAAAAGTTGTCGTACAATCAGAGAGTAACATAATGCCCAACTAATCAAATAAGAAAGGATGTGCGCACATATTCATGAGCGCTCAAATGCACATACGGGCGCTCACACAGAAAAGCCGGTAGCTCTGATTCCTTCCCTCTAGATCCCCACAGGTGTGGTCCGCTCCTCCTGCGCTGGCTGTTAGCACAGCCCGTCATTGGTATTCACTTCCTGCTTCTTATTCCCCCACAGTATTTTTTTCCCTTCTTACTTGACAGAGGACCGTGGGTTAAACGCCGGGGGGAGCGCTTCATCACGACTAGATCTGATCCAATTAAATACAGATTTAATCAGCCCCACAGTCGGTGAGTGAATACGCAATGCCATCGGGCCGGTTTAACCCAGCAGCATTGGCGCTGGTTTCCATCTCCAGGCTGGACGTTTGGTTTTGTGGGTGAGGGGGTACCTTGATCCAATCTGACCCGTTACTAAAGCACATCCTTGTTTCTGCAGAACGGTTAGAAATCTATACTTTAATGTTGACACTGTTCCCCAATTCTCTATGGGAGTGACCTTTAACCTTCTGGTTTGATGCCTCTTTGGGAAATCCACCAAATGTCCTGTTGATGCAAAGCACTGATTTAATTACTGATTTGTTTGTTGGATTATAGCTGTATTGAGCAGGACTTTACTAGAAGCCACACGGTAAAATTGATTGTCGGACCATTTCACTCTGCAGAGGAAGCCGCCCTGTGATATGACGGAAAGCTCCCGAGTGCCCCATCAAAGTCCACTGTAACTGCTGTGTCACCTTCAGAGTTTCAAGGGGGGATTGTACGGGGGAGCGGCTGCAGAGCCTGCTAATGAGAAGTTATTGGGGAATGGGATGCTTTTTAACATAGCTCCTCGTCTGGGGTCATTTTAGTTATGACACCAGACTTAATTACAGATCCTGCTATTTAATATGCCTCTATGTGCGCGTTTGTGTGTGTGTGTGTGTGAGACGCTGAATACATATCGCTGCAGGAAAATAGCCTGTCTGGTTGTCACTCAAATGTGTAGCATAAATAAATAATGGCTGTCTCGGTTAGCCGTGCTTCACTCAATGTAAACACAACCCACAGCAGCACTAAAAGCACTGTTTAATGTCGGAGCTCAATCCAACTTAGCAAGCAGTTCGCCCAGGCTGGCAAATGTAACACCAGGGGGGTTGGGGGCTTATCCGGGATGCCAGTCACTTAATGCAAACAAGGCTCCTCATTTATTTATGCTATTTGCTATCAGATTAGAGCCTTACCCCATGAGGATCATTGACATTCAAAGTATTTTGCAACTTTTAATGGAACGACCACAGAATGAAATGCCATCCTTTCTCTACGTTATTTCAAAAAGCTTTATCAGTCGATTTTAAAGCGTCCAAAGAGGTGTAATTTCTTAATTGCTTTGTGAAATATTTCAGACACAGGGATCTTTTCTCCAGCTCAGGTCAGCAGTCCTTAATTACTTCCTGTGTTTAAGGGAAGGCTCCTCTCGTTTGTTATTTTCTCGTGTAAATGAGGAGCGAAGCCCCACATGACGGTTCAGTCCTTCAGGACCGTCGCCGCTGTAGTCTGACATCTCAAACAGAGACGTGTTTGAAGTGCTCGGTTGGGTGCCTGCGCTGTCTGCGCTCCGGCGACAGTCGCTCAGGCAGCCCCCCCGCCCCTCAGTAAGTTGCTTCTTTTGTATTTGCATACCGAACAAACAGGAAATTGTGTTCATTTGTATGCAAATGCGCTCGTCCCTAAGGCTGGGATTTTGAATTAAAAGTTTTACCGTCCCATTAATTCCAAATTACGCTCAGGCGCTGACACTGGCTCCTCCGCCCGGCACGGGGGTGTTCGACTTGCCATCCAAACGCGTCTCTGTCAGTTTAGCCTGTTTAGTTTGCCATCTGCGATGAAACTGAGTCGGATTCTGGACTTAATCTGGTCCACTGATTTGCAGATTGATCGTCTGCGGTACGTTGCAATCTCCTCTTAATTATCTCCCAAAAATATGCAGGAATGTTTGGTGTGATTGATATTGGAAAGCAGCGCTAGAGACAGACAGGGGGAGGCCTTGGAGTGGCTGACTGACAAGCTGTGAGAAGCATGGCGAAAGAGAGGGAGTGGTGAAGGCCGTCCAGTGTGCCGATGTAGCACACCTCATTAAAATACAAGTGCAACCTTATAAAAAATGCATGACCCCATCAGTGACGTGTGGCATGTAAAGCCGGATACTGGCAGTTAAAGTACTATAAAAATTTACCTTTTCTCTTTGTTTCTTTTCACTATACTGCTGCAAAAGTATTCTACTATATTGATTATTGATCAGTCTACAGACAATGCACCTAAATATAAACTAAAACAATCACTTCCTAAATGCTGAATGCTTCATTTTCATCTCAAAATCTATAGAAGCACTATTAACTATAACCTTGTAGGCATTTTACAGGAAATGTTTAATACAGGTGTTATTATTCATTTAATGCTTGTCCACAAACGGTTCACACTAAATACAGTGAAAACTATTTTCAAAATTAATCAGGACAAATTCGGGAAGATTAACCTTTTTATGCCACGGCTGATGAGTGAACACCAACTATGAATGTGTAAAACCGATCTCAGCTCTCAGTGAATAATGGATGCTGGGATGTCTTGTAACCGTGCTGACATCTGATGTGTCTGAGTGACGAGCCAAAGGGGGACACATCATTTTTGACTCTCTACGGAGAGAGAGATGGTGGATGAGAGCTTGGTTGTCAAATTAGTCTCGTTGTGTCATTCAAAGGCATTTAATAGGTTGTTTTTTTGGACGGTGTACTGTGGGAACCACTTTGACAGTAAACAATATGTATTACAAACACTTCTGATCATTAACATAGGAAGTGGTGGCTGAAGGCTACTGTAACTTAACTCAACAGTAACGCTAGTCAAGCAGAAACAAATGGAATTGCTTACAAACACATTTACTCTTCCACCGGATGCGTAAACGTCGTGTAAACTAATAAACAAGTTTTATTTGTGAGCTCAGCAGTGTGTCCTTAACTCCAGCAGCATTTCAGATGAAAATCAGCAGCAAAAACGTTCTACGTTAGCGGGTTCGGCAAGGTCACGAAATCACCGCAATAGCAAGGAAAAATATAGTAGCATATATCTAAAAGGTCTGTGGTTTATTTTCTGTTCTTTTTACCTCGGCCACAAAGGCATCACATATAATGACATCTTTATTTTTAACTAGTCAAGCAACGCATCTTTTATTTTGAAAGTTTACGAATGTTTTACATTGCCTTGTGTTTGAATTCCTGTCTGGCCCAATCTCAACTGCTGAGGTTGAAGCAGTTTGGAAACGTAGCGCGTAAACAATAAACCTGAAGTGTAAATTTAGTGGAACGACGCATAGCTACGCTTCTGGTGTGTGTCCAAGATGTGCCGCTTTGTGGCCAGTGGAAACAAACCCCTCAACTAAAACGGTGGCTAATTGTTGTGTACTACACTTCGTGAACTTTACGTGATGCTTACAGGTCTGATGGAAAGCTGGGGTTAGGGGTAGCTCTGTTTGCGTACATGCTAGCATTAGCAGCGCAGCAAAGCTAGCTACTACAGGAAATTAAAAGGTTTTAGACTCCCATAAGTCATTGCTTCAAAAGTATAGTGGTGGGATGTTTTATGGTCTGTTCAGCAGCCATTTATGCAGATGTTTATTGTAAAATGTGTTTTATTCATTTTCTTTAGCATCTGCATGCTGCTAAAAATGTCCATGATAAGCGTTTCATTGGCAGTGAGTGATATTCATTTTTATTAAACAACAAAAAAAAAGACTGACACACTTATGACTAAAATATAAGAATTATTTTTTGATAGCATTGTTTCAAAGAGCACCAGAATTCATTGAAGCAGGCTGTTTTAATAAGTTTCAACACAAAAACACAGCTGTTTAATATTCAACAAAGATGAAAAACGCACTAGAGAATCAAACAGAACTTGAAATCCATTGATACCCACCGAATGTGTCGACATCTTCTGAGTCTCCTTTGTTCTGCCTTTGAATGAACTGTCACAGAACACAATGTAGTCTGCAGTGTACACTTACTGAGATGAAGATGTTGTCACATTTGTTGTAGAATGCTGCAAGTCATCTAGGATTTAATCTTGGGTCCACACCACCTCGTTTGGAGCAAAGAAATAAAATAAATCCAGTGCATTGTGAAGCACGCCAAGCCTGTAGGTGGCAGTAGGTCACCAAATCGTAGGCGTCAGGCGAAAAACATTAGCCTAGAAATCTAGATGGACAGGAACAGAAACAAAAGGATTTTGTTCTGCAGGTCGGTCTAGCCACACTCCATTAGAGCCTCAGCAGGCCCGAACAGTCTTGTATCTTGTCAATCACACACCGCTCGGTATGCGGCTTGTTACTGCGACTGAGCAAAACAAAGATGGCGGTGGCTCGTTTGAAACGGCATTGGCATCAACTTTGGACTATTTAGACTTGGGCTTTCCCTCGAGTGAAGAGCAGATAGAGGTACTTAAGTCCTTTATTTAGAAAAAGGATGTAGTTGCGTCTACTTTGGGCGATGATGGCAGAGGAGTTAAGTGGCCGCCTTGCAATCGGAAGGTCGCAGGTTCGCGTCCCGCTCAGTCTGTCACTGTCGTTGTGTCCTTGGGCAAGACACTTAAACCGCCTTGCCTGCTGGTGGTGGTCAGAGGGACCGGTGGTGCCAGTGTCCGGCAGGCCCCGCCTCTGTCAGTGCGCCCCAGGGCAGCTGTAGCTATGATGTAGCTCATCTCCACCAGCGTGTGAATGGGTGGATGACTGATTGTGCTGTGAAGCGCCTTGGGGGGTTGTAGAACTCTAAGAAGGCGCTATACAAATACAGGCCATTTACCATTTACTTTCACCGTGTATGTCGGGCTGACCCGTTGACTGGCATCCGTTGCTGTGAGTACCTTCATGTTGTTCGTTGTCCAATAGCATGTGCAGACAGTTTGAAAGACAGTCGTACATTCCACCCCACGTTTGAGATCTGTCAATCAGTTGTGGCCAGACTATATATTCACATGTATAGGATGGCTGGTCAGGCTAGAAAAACATTCCTTGGACATGGAATAAGTAGGTGAGGGGCAATGACTTTCTTTAACGTGGTCCTATAACCTGCGGTCTCCTACACAGAGCAGTAACTGAGCTTGTAAAAACAAGCAAGTGGTCGCTAATGTGATGTCAGAGCGTATTTGTTGTAGGCAGTGACCTAAAACCCGGTTATTTACGTCCACAATAATCATTTTGGTGCTGTTTATCTTCACTTTCTTGTACATGATAGGCCAACCCGTAGAAAAATATTGTTGTTTTGTGGGGTACATGTGTACGGGATCTTAGTGAGTGGAACTGGTGGGGGGGATGAACCACCAGCTGTATCACCACACGCACCAGTAACCAGCTTTGGATTGGAAGAATTGAATTAGACTGACTTGTCTTTAAAGGTTTCTGCAGACTAGCTGTCGAAGCCTTTTCGGTCCAAGAGTCAGCGAGGGTCAGCGGGACGGCGTCAACCCGCAGCCACAACCACTCAGAGAAACACCAGAGGGGGGGAGGGGGGAGAGAGCCGAGCACAGCTTGGCAGCTCCACTGGAGTCTGATAAGCTTTAATGGCACCGCCACAATGATTCACACCATGACACACACACACGCACACACCTCGAGCAGCCTTGTGAGGAGAAATCTCTGGACCCTGGATGAATTTGCGGTAGCAGGGAGTCCCTATTTACCAGTAATTGCATTTCTCTGCCCTCTTTTAGCCTGAACTTCAAAAATGTCCTGCGCCTCAGGAAGTTGAAGGTGGCTGGGGGGGAAAGTAACAGAACGTGTTGTTGGCCTCGCGCGGTGCTCTGCCACCGGTTGACAGCTTATAGGCCAATCTGTACCAGAGCAAGCTGTGTGCGGTACATAACCTGTCAGACAAACATGTTGTATCATCTGCCTTTCCTGAAAGCCTGTTCAGCCGAAACAGCCCGTATTTCCCCAGTGCACGAGCTGCTATGTACTATACTGGTGCATTACTCCCCATCACGGAGCGATAAACCACATTTCAGCAAATTAAGACGTTTATTCTCTGCAGCTGCATGTTTATTGGTGAAAATCTCATTAAAGATTCTGAGGATTTGGTTCATTTGTCATGGTGGAAGGGGCTCAGGCTTGTCTGTTGGCATGGAGGGAGTGGAAGGAGGCAGGCCAGTTTGTCTGGATATGAGACCCGTGTTGGACGCTTGTAAAAGCACACAGTTAACATCCAGTGCCAGCAGCGTTCTGTGGCGATGTGGAAGGAGTGGATAAAAGGGTGGCGAGAACAGATGGGTGGAGCCGGTCAGGCTCTGGTTTAAGACCTCAATCAGAAATGTTCTCCTTTCTTCTGGAAGTGAAACGGCTCAAACTCAATAATGCTGTCGTGAAACGGGAGTTTTGCTGAATAGATTTTGAACCAAACCAGCTGAGGTTATTATATCACAAACCCTGTTTCTCCTCATAAACCAACCCAGCAGCCTGCTTTGTTAGAGGTTCCCTGCTGTTTCTTTAAAACCTGGAAAAGCTCTAAAAAGATAAATATTGGCAGGTTGTTTTATTAGAAAAGTGCGTTTAGTTTAACTTTTATTTTCGGATGACAGACTTCTTTTTCTTGTGAACAGCCAGATGAGATCAATACCACCTGTCTGACTGGTTAATGGCCAGAAGCCAGTTTGCTTAGCTTAGCAGAAAGACTGGAACCAAGATAAAGCAGCTACAGTAGTGTGTGTGTGTGTGTGTGTGTGTACTTGTCTATACATCAAAGTGAGGCCCATAACGAGCTTTTCACCTGTAAAGTGAGGACCTTTAGTACCAAAGTGAGGACATTTGGCTGGTCCTCACTTTGGTGCAATCTTACAGAGCTCTACTCATTAGTCATTTGATTTCATTTATTTATTTATTTAGTTAGTTAGTTTAGTTAGTTTTAGAGGTATGGTGTGAATTAAGTTTTAGTTGAGGTTAGGGTTAGGAATAGATCAGCATTGGTTATGGTTAGTGTTAGGGTATGGGTTAGGCATAATACAGTCACTAAAATTAACAAAAATGAATGGAAGTCAATGGATGGTCCTCACTAAGATGGTTAGATGAGAATGTGTGTGTGTGTGCAGATATGATGTGAAGGCATAGTGACGAGCACTAATTAATAAATAAGAAGTATTTTGATTTTGTTTCACAATTTTGACGTTGAAATGTCGAGATTAGAGTTCCTGTCATTTGAAGCTAATTTCTCCTCCAGCCTCAAATAGGCGCACCGGAGCTTTTTTCCCCAAAGAACGACTTACAAGGCATTCATTCCTTCTACCCAGCCAGCACACATATGTGTGCCCCATTTGGGATCTATATGGGCTAGCTATATGGGTCCTAACAGGGTTTGTCCGTGGTTTCCACGGTGGCCCCATGGGGGTTTGCCCAGAAAAGACATAGATTTTAACGGGCCCTACCCCTGTGGGGCCACCATGGGAACCGCGGACAAACCCTGTTGGGATCCATACGGCTTGGCCATATAGATCCCATTTGGGGCCCACCTGTGTGCTGACTGGGCTAGGGAGCAGTGCAAATGTATTAAAAATATGAGAAAAGTTGACCTTTAACCTCATACACACTCTCCAGCATCTGTGAACAATTCCTCAATATTCTTTTGAGTTTGACCAGAAAACAATAAAAAAATAAATTTATGAGCTCCACATATGATATCTTTGAGACTCTTATTGTGAAGGATTGAAGGAAGTTCTTTTAATCCCACTGTTGTGACTGATGCTGAGTTAACGCTCAATGACAATAAAATAATACTATAAAAGAAAAGAATGTTTCTTTTCCTTTCTTTTCTCTTGTCTTAACATATATTTATTCATTTCTCATCATTTTAGCTTCAATAATATTTCAACTTTAATCTGGAGAGGAAAACTTTTATTATTCTATTTCCACTTTAATCTTAACGTTTTGACTTTAAGCTCAAAATTTTTTCATCAAGAAAATATTTTCTTGATGTCGAAAAGAAAGCTCATTTTTGCAAACACGATGAGAGAAATGACAATAATCCCTTTTAATCTACACAAACCCGAGCTGCACGAGGACTAGAACAGTAAATAGACTTACTGTATAACATTTGAAGCTGTAATCCCTTAAGTCTAAGAAAAGATCGGTTCTGTTAGCGGGAACTCACTAGAATACATGAATGCATTTGGAAGCTTTGTCTGTGAAGCGCGTTAGCGCTGCAGCCTGCTATCAAGCAGAACAGATTGCACTATTGCACATGACTCAAAATGTCCATCTACCCCTCTATTATGTGAAGAGTTGATATTTTTTTGCTGCCTTCAGCGTGTTGTCTAAAACACAATCACAAACTCTTCTGCTTTTATTATTTTTACTCATAATCTCTCTTTTATAAACCAGCCGCGATGCAACAGGTAATTACTGAGAGAGAGAGAAAGGACGAGTGTGTGGGGTGCAATTTGCATTGTGGGAGGGCTCCGCGGGACAGAGATGTCAACCGGAGAGGTTGCTGTTTTTTATGTGCACCTTGTCCATTGTTCTGGTGAATGGGGCCGTGTTTATGTGTTGGGCTGTGGGCGTATTTGTTGGTCGGAGAGGACGATTTGCCCCTCGCTGGTGAGCGCTGCCAATAAATGGTAATTCTGAACCCCTCTTGAGAGTGACACAGGTGAGCAGGAAGCCTGTCGCCACCTGTCGAAACCCATTAAACAGCAGGTAGGGCAAAAAACCCAAAACATCTGCTTGTCAACACTTTTCTCTATCTTCATTGTGTTTTTTTTACTGAATTATTGGTTTGATTCAGCTTCATAATCGCCGCTCATTGTTCCCTCGTATTGTTTTCTTTGCTCAATTTGTTTGTTTGTCTTCACACTTTGGCAACACGAATGTTCTTTTGTCATGCCAACCGAGCAGTTTGTGTTCAAGGGAAATGAATTCAATTCCATTTAAGCAGAGCGCTCGGAGGAGGCAGGAGGAATAAAAACAGGATAGAAGAATAAATAAGAAAGTGATGCCTGCAGAAACAATAAACCAAATTAAAGGATGCAAAATGAGTCTCTGCGGTACCGATTTAACCTGAAAATAAATGATGGATTATTCACAAAAGGACAGAATTACCATATTAGGTAGGCAGGTTTTCATTAATGAGCTTAATGTGGTGCCCATTCATCTAGGAGCCAGGAATCCCGATCACTTTCCGCTGCCCTCTGAGATGTGTTTGATAATCCCAGGTCGGCTGAGATTAAGAGTCTGGACCCCGTAATCCTTGGATCTCATCACAGCTGCTCTTGCTCAGGTTATTGTAATATACTTTTCTGCTTTAATCAGAAGATAGTAGAGATGTGTATTGGTAAAATTCTGGCGATACGTATCACGATACAGGGGAGACGATACGATATATCACGATATATTGCGATACATTCAACCAGACGATATTAGCGATTTTTTTAGACTGAATTTATTGTAGGAAAATTCATTAAACAGTCCAAACTGATACATAACATGTTTAGCGTTTGAATTGCACCTAAATAATAGAAAATAAACAAATGTCTGCATGTAAATTCTTCCAAAAATTCGATACACAGCTTTTGAATATCGATATAATACCACGATATATTGCCATATCGATATTTTCTTACCCCTAGAAGATATAACACTTTTTCAGTCAGATGTATCCCTGTGGGTGGCGAGAATAAAGTTTTAACACAAAAACACATAAAACTTTATCCAAAAATATACATGAAAGAGAATTTCAGCTACTATGCATTGATACAAAGGGGTGTCCCAGTACTTTTGTTTATATAGTGCATGTTCTGAAAAAGGTTTGTTCCCTACCATTTTCTGAATCAGTGATATGCTCATCTGCACCTTCACCAGGTTGCATGCATCACCATCAAGTTTCCTTAAAGATCCTATCGTATACGACCGCGTCACATACCAGGCCTTTTCTTGGCACAACTATCAGGATGTAGCCAAATTCTAACTAGACCTATCATGCTTTATGTTGCTTGAAGATGTTGGTGTAGATCAGTGGAGTCCAACCCTGGTCCTGGCTGGCCTCTGTCTACAGGTTTCTCTGCTCCAACACACCTGGGTGATTAACAACCATCTGACCTGCTGAACAGGTGATTCAAGCATTTAATCAGGTCTGCTGGAGCAGAGAAACAACTAAAACATGCTGGATAGGGCCCTGGAGGGCCAGGGCTGGGGACCCCTGGAATAGATTATCATTCATCCAAAAACCTAACCCTAATCCTAAAAGTTTAAAGAATTCCTCTCCTGGTCTGGAGAAGTTCTTCCTTAACAGGCTGAGTGCTGATTTGTTTGCAGCTTGTGCGTTTGCTGGTGCAAAACCACAGCGTGCCTTGCCCCAAGGTGCTGAACCGGGTCGGAGTGGAAAAGGAGAGTTCGTGGTTCTTAACTGTGAACAGCCAGGGATCGTGACATGAAGGTCTAATAGTAGGGATATTATCGGCTGATATTGGCTTAAAATGTAACATTGGAAATTATCGGTATTTTTGACTCTTTTAATGACACAACCATTACATACCATGCACATATTATACATTATTCTCCTTTCACTCACAATGTCAAAATAGGACCCATCCAGGGTAGAGTCATTGAGATATTTTTGTTTGTTTGGTGGAAGTGTCCTAGCCTAAATCAAAGTAGTTGTCATATTTTCTTTTCTTTATAGGGCGGGACCCCCACATATATTGGGATCGGTTTATATCAGGATTGGAAATTAGGAGTTAGACTACACTGGGACATCGGTAAAAAGCCAATATCGAACATCCCTAGCAAATAATCCTCTGTGTTCTTTGAAGAAACGTCACCTCTTCTCCAAAAGGCTTTTGTACCAGGCTTATAAGTCATAGAACAAAGTCATAGAAAATTCCGTTAAACAGCGTTTTAATGCCCCGGACGGACTAAATACGCTAGTTATAATATTTTCTCCTCTCTGTATCATCACGGTTTGAGGCCGTGTGGCATCTGTTTGCAGACTACATTACGTTACATTATGAAAACATAAACCGTTTCCTGTTACCACGGCATGTCTGTATTTATAGTAATGTGAGAACAACACCGTATAGATCAGTTCCTGTTTTGAGCCCGCAGACTGAAATGTGTCCGGCTCACTCTCAGCTGGACCGCCGGGCCGTGAAAAGCTTTTTACCAACAGCGTTGAAGGTACCGAGGGAGGCAGCAGGATAGAAGACTTATTGAACTGATTTTACACTGGGGTTGTCATGGGTCTTCTGGCTTCCTTGCAAATCAATATAAGCCTTAAACTGCAGCCAGCTGGCTGAAAATCACTGCAATTTTCTCCCCATCTCAGGCTTCGTCCACATTTCTCATCAGTAATGACTGAGTACTTCGAGTTGAGCCGAACGCCTCGACGAGGCCAGAGAACACTGACTCATGTTGTTCGCACACATTAATAATGCATTATAGCATGTTACACAGGATAATTAACTCTGCTGTTAAGTACAAGCCGAGTCCAAAGTGCTGGGATGCTGTTGCCGAGAGGAAGAGAGCAAAGCGATAACTGAGCCGTCCGTCTTTGTTGTGAATGATTATAGGCTTCGCACTTTTCCTTTGATCTGCATTTGGTTTCATCATTGTGTCAGAAAGTGGTGCCACAGTTAGACGGGTATTAATCAGCTGGGCTGTAATTAACCACACAGGACTTTGTTCTCTAGATTTAACGTTATTCACTCTTATCGCTGTTGTTTGTGGCTTAATTCCTTTCTTGCAATAATAATAGACAGTTTGTATCTTAATTAACCTAATCTGTGTTAAAGCAATGCAAAGTTGGATTTTACCCCCATGAAAAGTTTTGTTTTTAAATTGATCCAATGCAACTCTTTAAGTTTTCTGAGAACTTTGTAGATGCAGGTTTGTAACATAAGGTTAAAAATGTTGGTTATAATTCTGGGTTTTGTTTTTATTTATTGTTTAAGTCAAACTAACATAAACGTGTTGGAACAAATTTCATATTTTGAGTGTGTTTGTATAATGACTGGCTTCTGTCTTTGGTTCAGTTTGGATCCAGTTAATGGTCCACACCTGTCGTCCATCAGCTCACCTGTCCCTGTTTTGTAATCAGTCCCACAGTATAAAAGCCTCCTGTGTTCAGATCCTTCTGTTAGTCCTGGTTTACCCTGTTGTCTCCATTAGTCTTTAGCCTGTTAGTTGAGGTTTTTGCCTGGTTTTTGCCCTCAGTGTAAATATGTATCTATTTGTGAGTTCAAATCCCTCTCTACTGAACTCTAAACCTGTACTTTGGGTCCCACAACAACCAAAACATGACAGTTTTTGTGTAAAAAGTTATTAAAACTTACTACCACTATAGATATCTTACTGAACAGTCTCTGCTCAGAGAAAAGGCTTTTACACCCTTTGGGACTGGCAAACTACGAGCTAGTTAGCCATTAAAACCTCAGATGAAGTCAGCATATAATGCAAACAAGGAAATACCTTAAAAAGCATAAAAATATCTGATTTCCAATGTGATAGTCTCAACTTTCTGAAAGTGCATGAAACTGCAAAACAATAATATTTAGCTTTATGAAACAAATGAGACTATCATTCTGAGCATAACTGCACATGCTTAATCACCAGTATAAAGGTCTAGAACATGGTCAATGTGTGGACTGGGGGTCATTTGTGGCCCTCGGAGTGATTTAGTGGCTAAAACTAGAGCCACCAAAAGTGCTACGTTCAGCTTTCCACCACGGAGTTTCACATAAATAACCATCTAATGTCAAACTGACTGCAGTCTAAATGTTTGTGGGCTAAAATTTGAATGAACCACTGAGAAATGTGAGTTTGTTTTAATGCAGCAACAATACTTTAAATCTTTAATGCTCTCTGACTAGCTGTTACCTCAGTGATCCTGTAGGATGTAAACTCTTTCTCCAAACAGAGGCCATTCAGGAACAGTTAGAATAATAACTATTTAGACCAAAACACACCTCAAAATGACCATAAATCTAGTTGGGCCTATTTAAAAGGTCATTTTTCATCAAAAGGGAAACAATAATAAACTGTGAAAATGAAATCCTTATAGTTTTTGAGCTCCAGGTTTATTATCATTTGTATTGCTTTGCAGTAAACTTTAGTGTCAGTTACACAGCAAATAATTCAGTCCATTTATTTTTACAGTTATTGTTTCACAGTGAGGCTTTGGGAACGTTTATTGCATTTTCTGCTTATTGCAATAATAAAAAGTTATTAAATGCATTATAAAAAAGGAGGGATTTCAGGGCGGTTCTGATTTAATGTCTTTAGTTTCATATTTCAATTAGAAACTTTTTAAATGTGGATAAAAACTCAAAAGAGAAACTACATGCATGGTTTTAAGCAACACTTTTCTCACTTCTTCCTTCTACTGGTTGAAAGTGGAACTACAACAGTCATAAACAACACTGCCACAGCCTGCTGTAGCTAATGCTAACAACAAGGTAACACAAGCAAAGTGATACTAAATGAGCCAGGAAGTAAAAAGATCCACACTGTTGCACAAAAAACATTATTACTTACAAGTCCAGTAGCAACAAAGCCAGGTCACCATCAGTCTGTGATTTTGTAGCCTCCTTTAGCTCCCTCAAGCTAGTGTAGGCCGTGCCGATGTTCACTCTGGTTTAAGGTTATTACTTTGCCTCCAAAGACATCACTCTCTTACTTTTACTTCCAGGCTCCACCATGATGCCAACAGAAAAAGCAAAATTATTCTTGTGATTTTTATTGATGCAGTGAACTGAAAAAGCTAACTGCTAGCCTTTATATTAGCTACCAGCTATTGCCATAAAGCAGGTAAATATCTCCCACTAGTGTTCCTACCCAAACCAGAAAACTGTTTAGTGTGGTTTCTGGTCAGCAGAATGATGTCCAATGTGACGTTTCTCAAGTTTCTGGCTCAAGAATCACTGAAACCAGTTTGAAAGCAACAGCTGAATGCCTTGCAGGCCGTGCTCTTAAAAAAAAAAGCCCAGAAATGCTTGGATCAGCATGAACGAGTCTGCTGCTGCAGAGAGTGGCAGAACAGGATTTGGAGTCTTATTTCCTGATATTTAGACATCTCTCCTCTGATTGGCTACCAGCAACACAACTCTACCACTGACTCTGTTTGCTCTGCAACGTTGATGTTTTATCTCTACAAATAACACAAGCCTGGTGGAGTTCGGCCGTGTGGTGGAGTTGCTAATGCTAACGGTTAGCTTCTACTAGTCGGGACATTGTCTTCTGACTCCTGAACGCTAAAACAACAACCTGTTTCGGCCCCTGCAGGTTTCTTCGTCAGCACCCTGGATAGGTCCTGACACGCTTCTTCCCAGCCAACCCCTTCAGCACCATGGAGAGAGGCACTCAGCCACCTCAAACCTTTACAGAATGAACTTCCCCAGTCTGCAACAGAACTTAGATCTAGTCTGTGGTTCTCCGTGGCTCTTGGTGGTGGTTGTTCTAATTGGAACCTGTTGTTAACTAGAGAACTTATAGTGTTGAGACTGATTAGTTTTAGTTGTAGTAGAGCTTTGTGGCACAGTTTCATTAGCGTTCTCTTTAGTGTTTGATCTAGTTTTTATTTCACTTGAATATAAGGATGAGTGTTGATTTAGTTTGAATAATCTCCCTGCCTTAGTGACCGAAGAGTTGCCCTTTGTTTAGTATTGTGTTCAACCTCTCTTTCTACGTTAGAAGGACACATTTTGTTACAAAAAACCTTTGAAACGGTTGCTGAAACTTTGGTTCTTTCCCTCTGTATCACTCCCTCCTGGACGTCCAAGACCAGGGAGGGATTAATACAGCCTTCCTTGTCATGAGTCAAGATGGGTGAGTCCATGAAGTGACAGTGTGACGTAGATCTGTCAGGATTTTTAAATTCTAGAGTTTCACCTAGAGTCTACTTTCTATCAGAAGCTAATGCAGGAGATAGGTGGAGGAGACTATTTCCATGTTCAGCCTGCATGAAAACCTCAGAGTGACCCATTAGAATCAGACATAATCCTTAAAAATGTTATTTCAGAGTTCCACACCTTTAAATAGCTTCAATATTTCTTTAATAAGGGGGTCAAAAAAGGACACAGAAGTCAATATTTTTACTGTGTATTTTTTAATTTACAGCAAATCAAAGTAAATGTTTAGTCGGACCTAAAATTCAACCTTTGGGTGAACTTTTACAGCGCGACTCTATTATTTATATCCTTTACTTACTTTGTGCCTTTCGGCCTTTTTTTTCTGTGTCCTCATAATGAAATTGAAATTTTGCCCTCGTCTCTTCCTCCCTCGCCGCATACGCTAAAAGAATCCGTTACAATCGCTGCACACCACAAATAAACCGATTCCGACTGTGATTTGAATTCTGCCAGCCTTAATCTAACCAGTGTAATAACCTAATTGATCACCGACGTGAAACTGGAATCGTTGGAATGTTTGTGCTCTAATTTATGTTAGCCATGCTTGAGTCCCCTCTAACACAGCTTCTGCGTTTTTTCCTCCTCTCTCCTTCCTTTTGCTCTCCGTCTGTCCCCAGTGGTTCCGGTCCACTGCTCTCCCTCCATCTCCCCGGGCTCTTTATTGACTGTTGAGTGTAAGGCGGTGTTAAACCAGCATCGATGTAATAGTAGGCATTAGCCCTTTGAACTGCCCTTAATCTGCCTGTAATAAACTCACATTTATTTTGCTGACACACACAAATATCCTCAATCCTTGGGAAATGTGTGTGTGTGTGTGTAAGAAGCGGGTGTGTAACAGTGATGGAGCTACATAAATGGGGATTGTTTTGGGACGGCGGACCCAGTGCAAAGCCTGTCAAAAGCTCCTGTGTGCTGTACCAGAGCCGGGTTTTTAATTGGACTGTAATTGGAGAAGCACAAAGCAAATTCAGCATGCTCAAATTAACACTGTCAGAGTTGATTTTAACACCTTTGAAGTGTATATATGAATCCACACCGGTAAGAGTTAATTTAACTCTTTGGAGAGTTGGTACTTTATAATTTAACTCTTTTTGGAGAGTTGGTACTTTATTTAACTCTGACAAAAACCAACTCTTCTGGAGTTGACAGTTTAACACTGGTGTTGGAGTTAATATAGTAACTTTTAACACTGGAGTTGACAATTTAACACTGGTGATAGTTAATATAGTAACTTTTAACACTGGAGTTGACAGTTTAACACTAGTGTTAGAGTTAATATAGTAACTTTTAACACTGGAGTTGACAGTTTAACACTGGCATTAGAGTTAATATAGTAACTTTTAACACTGGAGTTGACAGTTTAACACTAGTGTTAGAGTTAATATAGTAACTCTTAACACTGGAGTTGACAGTTTAACACTAGTGTTAGAGTTAATATAGTAACTTTTAACACTGGAGTTGACAGTTTAACACTGGCATTAGAGTTAATATAGTAACTTTTAACACTGGAGTTGACAGTTTAACACTAGTGTTAGAGTTAATATAGTAACTTTTAACACTGGAGTTGACAGTTTAACACTGGCATTAGAGTTAATATAGTAACTTTTAACACTGGAGTTGACAGTTTAACACTAGTGTTAGAGTTAATATAGTAACTCTTAACACTGGAGTTGACAGTTTAACACTGGCATTAGAGTTAATATAGTAACTATTAACACTGGAGTTGACAGTTTAACACTGGCATTAGAGTTAATATAGTAACTATTAACACTGGAGTTGACAATTTAACACTGGTGATAGTTAATATAGTAACTCTTAACACTGGAGTTGACAATTTAACACTAGTGTTAGAGTTAATATAGTAACTTTTAACACTGGAGTTGACAGTTTAACACTGGCATTAGAGTTAATATAGTAACTATTAACACTGGAGTTGACAGTTTAACACTGGTGTTGGAGTTAATATAGTAACTTTTAACACTGGAGTTGACAATTGAACACTGGTGTTAGTTAAAGTAAAGTTAAAGTACCAAGTCATCATCACACACTGGTGAAATTACATCTCCGCATTTGACCCATCCCCATGGTGGGGAGCGGTGAGCTGCAGCTGTGGCCGCGCTCGGGAACTATTTGGTGGTTTAACCCCCCAATCCAACCCCTTAGTGCTGAGTGTCAAGCGAGGAGGCATTGGATCCCTGATCTCCCAGTCCCGGGGCGGACACTCTACCAATAGGCCACCGGAGCTGGTACAGTTATTTTGTCCAAAATGACTCCTACAGAGTTGATTAGGAAACACTCCTTTTTAACACTCGGGTTTAACTCTCATGTCAGTGTTACATATCAACTATACGACTGTTTTAGTGTTATATTAACTATTCTTAGTGTTAAATTGGACCAACACCCCAAAATGAACACTTTTAAATTTGCTGTGCACCATTGATTATGAATCACATTCGCTCAGCCTCCCTCCCCATTGAACCCGGCGCTGTTCTGTTTTCTACTCACTGACTATTTCCCTCCCCGTGTGCACCTCCTGCACCCATAAGGAGAGCGTCAGTCATGTGAAGCGGAGCGAGGCATTGGAACAAGGCCCCCTACCGGGTCCAGAGCTCGTGGGTCAATGTACGTCTGGAGCAGGAGCCATGAGAAACACAGAGGAGCGAGGAAGTGGGGCATGGAGGCGAGAGAGGAGAGGAGATTAAGAGAAACAGAGGGGCGATGAGATGGAGAGCACACGTGTGGAATCATTTGCAGCAGCTTGTGCGCTCTGTTGCACCATTTCATCCAGCATTTAGTTAAACAAGATTTGTTTTCCTTTTCTGCCTTTGTCGTGTGGAATATCCGGGAGAAGTCAATTTGTTGGCTCATTTGTCAAACGCTGGACTGCGTCAACGGCGTTGCGGAGCCGAGGAAGGCTTTCTCACTCGGCCGTGAGCGTAGATGGGAATAAGGCCGGCTGAGATTGCCTGTGTACCGTCCTAAATGTGGACTGGAAAACAATAAAAACTAAGGGCACTGGCAGATCACCTCAGTGCCAAATTGATTCTTAAGTGGTGCAGGGCAGCATGAGTGAAAAGTGGGTGGAAAATAAAGAGAAAATGGTGAAATAGAGGGGAAGATTGAAAGCTACAGATTGTATCTTCCAGGGGCCGAAAGATTTGATATTTATTGTGCAGTTTGGAGGAGTTCAATACTCACATTTCAAAAGATGCAATAAAACGTTAACCTCAACAATGCAGCAGCATCTGAACTCATTCTAGGAGGTGAAAACGTTCAGCCCTGGCTAAGGATTTCTGACTGTTTAAATAATTTGCGTTTTGTTTTTGCACATCTCAAGATTTAACTTGTGACAGAAAACAAACCACAAATCCAGGTTTTGCTGGTGATACGTGGAGTTGTGAGTGCTCCACCTCTCCCCTGTTGGCCTCAACCTTTTAACTGGATTTGAAAGTGGAGAGTCTTAAGATAAGAAATCTTTCTGATCCAGGTTTCACCTCTGCAGCCCCGCAGCAGAACTTTAAGCTCTGATCGTTTTCTGTGTTCCACGTCACAAATAAAAACGCTCTAAACTTTGATGAGGGGTAAAACTCAAACAGAATTATGATGCACCTTTGTTTTGTTGCTTCTTTGAGAAAACAAGTAAGATAAAAAATAAAATATCTGACATCAGTGGATGGAATCTTCCTAATCTACCGTTTACATTAGACACCAGTATGAATGCATCTGAATGGAAGCTGAAATAATGACAGGATGGTCCTGGTCAAAGCCTTTAATCTGATTTATGAAATTATAATACTTTAAGAATCTATTTTTTTAGAAACTCAACTGTTCTACTCGATTATGTTGATATAACAACTTTAATTTGTTTTACTATATTAGGTAATTATCATATAACAGTAATAAAGAAACAAAATTGGCTCGTTCCATCTGTAGATCCTCCACCAGAGGGCAGTAGACGTGCGTAGGACTGGATATGGCAGGTTTTTCATGAAGGTACTAATCATAATGCTCCCTCTGGAGGCGTTAAAGCTGTTATAGCAAATTTGGATAACAAATTAGCTTAAAACATTTGTTATGCCTCTTAACAACCTTAGCCTGGCCAATACCAATGCTTCCTTATGGGAAGCAATGGGTCTGGTAACGCTCCTATTCAAATAACCCCACCCTCGAAGAATTCTCACCAAGCCAATCAGCGCTGAGCAGCGTACGTCACAAACCGCAACGCTCAGTTTCTCATAAACAACAAAGATGGCGTCTGAAGCGGAGCTCGCTGCAGCTCCTTCATCTGTTCTAAATGATTTGGACATGTCTTTAAAACCACAACAAGAATTAGCGCTAAAAGCCTTTGTTCTAAGATGTTTGCGCTGTGCTATCGACAGACATATATACATAGACGCCTCGTGGACTGACGCTGCCGTAGTGGCCGGCCGCCATCTTAGTTGGGTCTCCATTCACCCCCAGTGCATTCATTTCTACTGAGGAAGGTGCTTACCCAGCTAAAAACACATATCGTGGTGTCACCTTTACTTGCGCTAATGGAGCAACAAGTAAAAAATGGTGGAAAGCTGGGGTTAACTGCAGTGCAACTCGGCGTGAACAGGGTTATTGTTAGTAGCAGTCCGTTGACTCCATCTTTGACTACAGCTAAAAAGCTACAGCTAAAAAACTACAGCGTTGCGCGATAAGTCATCATTTCCACCTTTTTTCCGATTGGTTATTTTTTAGCTGGCTAATCCCGCCCCTCATGGTGCTCGCTGCCTCTGAGTATCCAGACTCTTTCTCTGTGTAGAATAGACAGAGGGAGAGTCTGGCAGGCCAGGCTACAACCTCCTAACTTAGTATAGCTGTAAATATTTTGCAAAGATAAAAAAAAAAGAAAAAAATTAATAATACCACGTTTCAAACTGAAAGCAGCCATTGGACCATCCGGTTGTCGGTCTCGCCAAACCGCCGCACTTCCCTGGGTCCTCCACTCATTACACACTCACTGCTGACCTTATGGGTGAGGACTGAAATGTAGATCGGCCAGGAAGCCTTTGCGTCTGCATCCATGATGGTCTGGGTTTCTCTACTAGTTCCTGAAACAGGCACACCGGAGCTTTTTTCCCCCAGAGTACAACTTACAAGGCATTCATTCCTACTAGAGACCACTGCAAATGTATTACAAATATGAGTAAATTACCATTTTATTATTTTTTGCCTGAAGGACAGAGGATGAAAAGCCTCTGAGCTGGGGTTGAGGGTGGGGTCAGTCATCATTTCATTACTCTGGTTCTTTATCTGCTGTTTTAAATCTCATCTACAGGGGGAAGGCTGCTGTTTGAGCAGATCGGACCCTCTTCTGCATCTCCGTGTCACCCTCAGAGCCAGACAGTTATGGAAGATGTCAGGATGCTCAAATTTGAAGAAATCTATGTAATAAATATAGCCATTAAGCAAATGAGACGAACTAACTTGACAAAATCCACATAGATTTATTGCTCTTCTATGAATCAGATATTTTCTTTACGCTACTTAGCTTCGCCGAGCACTCAAGCAGCAAAACGAGGAGAGAGAGAGACGGAGTCGGAATCTAGAGCAGGGCCGAGGATCCCTCTTTGGATATTAATGAGACCTAAAGAGTGGCATGAAAAATGATCACATGGAGGAGACGGAGTGAAAAATGACTGTCTGAAGGAGCAACAATAACTGATGAGGGGATGGGAGATGATGTAGGGCGGCGGTATTAGAAGGAACAAGAGCAAACAACGAGCCAAACCCCAGCAATCAAAAAGACAAACAAAACACGCTGATGAATGTGGAGCGGCAAATGAAAATAAATGGGCCGGCGAGGAAATGAAGTCTGGGTGGAGAGTAGACGGAGAGGGAGGCTGAGAGTAAAAAAGAGACGGGGGGGGGGGGGGGGGGGGGGTGTTGTTTTAAGATCAGTACGGATGAGTGCGTCTCCGCCCTCTGGGGAGGGGGCCCATCGGCTCTGCTTGTCTGTCACTTCACTCATTTATGCTTGGCTCTGAGGGAGAGGCAGAGGGCGCCGAGTGCTGGTGCGGGTTTCAGGGGGCTTGTGTGAAAAGGGGGTGATTGGGGAAAATAAGTGTAGTTCCTTTTCATCACCGGATGAGTCACCTTTCCTTTCATTATGCTGCTTTTCTTGCCTCAAAAACATTTTTTTAACATAATCTTTTCATTCTTGCTTGTTCTTTTATTGGTAAAAAGGTTGCTGTCATGATTATGTTCCATCTAGAGGAGAGTCACAGACTTGGATTGAAATAATTGCTTTCATTATTCAAACTTCACAGAGAGAAAATGGTTTTAGATCTAAGACATACGCTCTTTATTAGATATTAGATGTTGGAGCCATCTTCCCTTCATCTTCATCAGGTCTTGAGGCATTGTTACTGCTGCTTACTGGATATTTTCTTTGTTGTGGGTGAGAATCCCACTAGATAATTAGTTTCTTAAATAATCAACAACCATTCAGTTATTTAAATCCCCTTTTATTATTCTGATGCTTCGACTGAACTTCAGGAAGTCATCTTTAGAATTTGAGTTGCTGCCCAATGATTGGCTGATTTCTTTTATTCTAACACCAGATATGACGATGTATTTATCTACTTATAAACTTACTGTGTATGACTCGTCTTCGCGTGTCATCTAGAATCTTCTGGAGCTGATCCGTAACTGGCAACAGCCATGAAACTCACGAAACGGCAGCGAGAGAGTGACTTTTTGCTTAAAAAGTTGGGCTGCAGTACCCAAATTTGACCACAGGATGTCAGTCTTACTTTATTCTTACACACTGCAACGTTTTTAAGCCTCTTTTATAAAACAATGCCGCCAATTTGCCACAACGCCGAGGCGGCATCTGGGAGCCTAAGGTCGTTTATAAATGGTCGGACCGTGGCGGTAATGTGGCGCATATTACTATCAAGCGTGGCGGCGCAAATGCCGCAAAATTCCCACAACGTCATGCTGCCATGGCGCGTTCATAAGACACACCGTTGCGGTAATATTACGCTGATTTGCTTAAGACTAAACACGGCTTTCCATAGGACGTGAAAGCGACGCAAAACATACTAGCGGCAATTAGCCGCCATTATAGTAAAAAGGGTCCTTTCCACCGGCAGCTATGTGTAACATTTTGGGCAAAGGGACGCTATCATTATGTCTCGAGGCTATTTTTTACGCGCTACGCTTCTAAAACATGTCAAACTTCGCAGTTTAGATCGAGACAAACAGGAAGTCAAACACGAAGGCAGTATGACATCTGGAAACTTCCAAAATAAAAGTCACGTGCAGTACGTGATTACCTGTGAAACCCCCGTAGCCGATGTGAACCGAACAGAAAATAAACCGTTCTTTTTCTTGCTTTTTATTGCGTGGACTTCTGAAATCACGCGTGGTGTTGCAATTCTCCCGTGAGTTTGTGACCTCGCGGGATCAGCTGTGTGGAATGCTTTCACTCCCGTCAGAAGAGCTCCCGGTTGGAAGGGAGCTCGCGGGCAAAATGCCGCTATTTCACGCCGCTTTCGCAGCCGGTGGAAAGCCGAGGTAAAGATCAGCAAAGGTTAAAAATCTGCCTGATTCCACGGGGAATCTCATTATGAATCACAAAGTAGTTTAGGTGAACTAAAGACTCTAGAAACAAAAACAGGAAGTAAAACTGGCAAGAATACAAATCAGTAGAACAGAGAAAGGAACTTTATTTAAAGAAGAAAACAGCTCCACTAGGAGAAAACAGAACATGACATCAGTTAAAGAAACTGAAGCTCAAATCCCATAAAAACAATAAAAACAACAACAAAGGATGTTTTATTCAATTTTCTTTTCCAAAAAGTATGAACTCAAGATATTTCTCTCCTAAGTTTATTTAATGTTTTTGCAGATCTGTTCCTGAATAAAGTTAGGTCGGTAAAACTTTCAGCACTTTATCATTTTTCTTTCAACTTTAAGCTTATAGGATGTCTGCAAAATTACTGAGTTTCACAACGTTATATAATCATCATTCATCTTGCTCTGGTTCAGAGTATTAACTTGCTTCCTGTTCTTCTGCAGAGACTTTTGCAAAGTATTTTTATTTCATCTAGTTGAAAAATTCTACCAATAAGTGAAAAACACGCTACATTATGAGTATTATTCAGAAAGTCCCCTTTCCACTGATGTCAATGTATTTATTTCTGTTAATAATCATCTTGATGGTGAGGTTTATGTTGCTCTGCTAATATTAGCATGTATTGCAAATGTATGCATAATATCCAGGAAAATAAACATAGAGGTAACTGGATTTAACACAGATCTACAAATGTTTCTAGCAGCTCTTGTGCAGTATCCACCCATTTGTTCTGTTTAGAGTCAATTCTAGCTTCCAAAAGGCAGGAATCACCTCCGCCAGGCCCTCACAGGGTTTGTTTTTATCCACATTTCCCCATTAAAAGATTGTTTACTTGCATTACCTGTTTAGAAACACCTATCCAGATGGCCATAAATTCAAATTTTTTGTTTTTGTGTGAAAACAGCTGCATGTTTGCAGATATTCCAAAAGTCCCTGCAGAAGTGGGAAAACCCCGATCTTAATAGATCTGAAGAGACTAAACATGGGTGCAAAATACAACAGAGGAAGATGGTGAAGTCTTTTAATTAAGCTGACATTTTTCATACAACAAAAGGCTTAGAAATGATTTCAGAGAAGGTTTAATGAGCTCCCATAATGCACCGTGACTTCAGCTGTGTGATATAGCAAAAACATATCTGAAGACAGTTTAGAAACGTCTATTGTTACATTTATAATCTTCATTTTCTATTGTGGCCAAACACGAGGCGATATTTATTTTTATCACATATAGTCACCATGCTGGGGGTCAGCACAGAGCAACAGCCTGTCCAGTGAAGGTGAGACAGGACCGGGTCGCTGCGAACAAAGAAAAGCCTGAACGAACTAAGGAGCTTTTTCTATAAATATGAATGTAATTAATGTGGAGTTTTCCTATCTAACAGTGACATTAGGAATAGATGAGAGACTGTATTTTGATTATCTGGCAGGAGGAGCATAGATGAGCTGAGGAGAAGAGGTCTGCTGCAGAGTTTTATGATTTTAAAAATCAGAAAAGACAAATGCGTTGTCTTCATTTCTGTTGTAGTGAACTCTGAGTACGTCATTTACAGAAAATGCACCATATTTTGATACATACCATTATGGGGACATGAGCATTTAGCTTGACCCTTGACCCCTGGCATTCAAACTTTTTCATCAGCCTGATGCATGAAATTCAAATATATTGAAACATAAATTTTTATTTTTTAAAATGATGCAGATAAACAGAAACAGTGAAAAAAATGCAGCTAAAAATATCATTGAACTTGTATTGTCACAACTCTAAATACATCTTTAAAGGTGTGCTAGAATTTAGGGCCACATTTACCTTGTTGTGGTTGAATGAAAGCAATTTGGAGAGTCTAAAGCCTAATTTATGCTTCTCCGTCAGCTCCATGAGGGAGAGACGCACACGCATTGATGGAGACGTTTTGCCCTCGGACATCTCTATCACCTGGGGAGTGTTGCAAAGCAGTTCCCCACGAGGACAACAGAGGGCGTAGCTGGGGTATCCTGTCATGTATTCGGTCCAAGATGGTGCATTTACTATTATGTTTAGATTGTGTTTTTTGCATTTTAGAGACTTTTTAACACGGACAAATTTGTCCCTCATTCTCCTCCACCTCTTCATGCGCTCACCACCTCTAAACCCACGTTTCCCATCATTTACATCCACAAATGCAACACTTGCTGCGTATCGTTGTACTCCTCCAGTCACGGGTGAAATTCATATTTTCAGAGCTTTTCCACGAGGTATTCTTCAAGCTGCTCCGTGTCTGCCGCTGGATATCTTCAGCTCTCTTTTCATTTTTTTGAGGGGGCGGTGCTGTTGACGAATTTAAAGGAAGCGGCATCCTGGCCAATCACAAGCTTGCGCTCTCTGTCTCGTTTGACGGATGTTTAGAAAAGCGGTTTAGACTGTTGGAGAGCCCTCGAAACGACGCATAATGGCGTTGCGTATCTCCGTACCGATGCAGACGGAGAAGCATAAATTAGCAATGTCACGAAGAAACGGTTTGTTGTGAGAAAAGCTGGTTTAACACGTCATAATCTTAGACACACCCTCTTACATTTGCATGTCTCAACCCACTTCAACATCAGCAACACATAAACGTTGCTCTCAGTAATGCTAATCGCAGAACTGCGCTAGCCCATGCTAGCGCTAACGCTAGTCTCAGCTACTGCTAACACGAGCCTAAGCCGCTGCTTATGCTAGCCTAAGCTACTGCTAACGTCCTTGTTGGACAAGAGGAAACAACAAAGAAGAAAGTTGGAGCACCACTCACGTTCCAGGATGTACTGGGATTAAGATGACCAGATAGATAAATAGAGTACAGCTGCACGCGTCTTTGTCCCCAGACCCAGCCTGATTAGCTAGGCCAAACACTTCCTCGTCTGCAACCCCCAGTCTTTACATCGTAGGGCTTTATTATGGGGGTGTGTTCAGCCATTAATCGGGGCTCCTGGGTCGTTGTGAGCCCCAACAAAGTTTCATAGAGGCTCAAAAAACAAAACAGTTTCCAACTGTAAGAAAAGTTGTTTTAGGGCCACTTTAACAACTCTTTCATAAGTATGAATAATGTGAAGTTAGCAATTACAATTACTCCCTTTCTCCTGCTGCTGCTGACTAATGAAATTAATGAAAGTCAGTGGGATCCCACTTACTCATAAAAAAGTCTAGCTTCAAATAAAAACATAACTCAAAAACATCTTATATAAGAGCTTAGGAGGAAGTGGGAAAATGTCTGAGGGAACTGATTCAAATAAAGTTAAGATGTGTTTAACTCATAAAACCAAGCCCCACTAATGCAGTGCAGCAACATTTATTTCAGCGAGATGAAATGTGTCAGAGCTTCTGGTTTGGGTGCTAATAATTTGATCAGCGTTGTGACAAGCTGGCAGCCGCCAGAGACGCCCTCACACACAAAGTTATCGTTGTTTTTCCAGGTTGGCAGCGCCGTCACCCCGAGTGTGTTTAGCCCAGTTGCCATGAAGGTTATCAGGCCAGCACACAAACTAGACTAGAGGTGGAGACCAGGCTCCCCACAGATTAGGAGGCATAAGTATGCAGCACCAGGTGCTTATTTTTACCTGTGTGTGTGTGTGTGTGTGTGTGTTTATCCGCCGCTCTTGTTATGAGTTTGTTCGCCCGTGTGCAGAACCTCCCAGCAGGAGCAGCCAAAGTGCGCTCCTCTAATGTCATCCCGTGGCCGTCCTCCAGCTAAAAGCCGGCGGTTTTTCTCTCTCCTCCCTCTCCTCCCCCACAATGTCACCTTTCCTTTCTCCACTTTTTACCTCCTCTTTCTCTGGCGCCTCCTCCTCCTCCTCTCTCTGTTTGTCATTTTTCATCATCTGTATGTGTTAGCTAATCTCCGTCCTTTCTCCGCTCTCCGTCTCAATTCATCATCTCCAGTCGGGTCCTGAGCTGAAGGTTACCGAGCCGCTGATAGAGAAGAGCCGAGGAGATGATCATAAAGACTGACAAGGATGCAACAAGGGAGTTAACCTCCATTCTCCTCTCTTTCTTCTAACTCTTCACCTCCACCTGCTTATCTCTCTCCATCTCGTTTTCTGTCCCTCCTCTCCTGATCTCCTCCTCCTCTCGCAGCTTCCCAAGCTGTGTGCATCCTCCTCCTCCTGATATAAACTCATCTCTGTGAGTTTGACATTTCACCCCGCGTTTGCATTTTGACTCGTTAAAAACGGTCCAATCACCTTGCCTCGGCACGCTTCGGCTCGTTTCGGCCCACGGATGCATGCACACACACACTTTCAGGACATTAGGCTGTTGGAGGACTCTATAAGGTCACATTCAGAGGATGGCTGCATCGGGCCCAGAATTCATTCTGTATCTGAAATTCTAATCAGACGTTTCCGTTCAGTCTGGCTGCCTGTGAAGCAGCTAAACTTTACACCGAAGTTTCAGCCCAACTGTCCGGGCGGATGAATTCATTTCACAACACCTATATTTGTATTTTATAGTGATAAACGCAATCTGGGAGGTACTTTTAGCCTTGGATCAGTCATTTTCTGCTGGTCTCGCTGAAACCATTCCCCCTTTGTCGCCATCTTTTTATGCATTCCAATCTCTTCCTAATAATCTGCCTTCTCATCTTTCAATTTTCTCTTCTCTGCCGCCCTTCGACTCCACATCCCTTTCTTCCTCCTCGCTTAAAGCGTTTCACCTCTCCACAATCTGCACGCCTGGGCACGCTACCCCGTTCAACACAACTCTTATCTCCTCCTTTATATTGCTTCATCTCTTTTTTACCTATTCTGTATCTTCTTGCACAGCTACCTCTATCCGTTCTCCTTTGCACCTCCCTCTTGCTGATATTAAACCCTGTCAGACTGGCCCGACGTCTACCGAGGCTCAACCTCGCACACCCGAGAAAACAGACCTTGAAAAACGAGATAAAGTGTATCGGGACTGCAGTGTGCATGTTTTGGATATATTTCATATTTTCTGACTCTCCCCACCCCGCTCCACCCGATCTGCCTCTGTTTTTGCTCGCTCTCCTCTCCGTTTCCTCCTCAGACAGACACTGTCACAGTCCTGACAGTGAGGGGAGTCTGTAGTGATTAACACTGATTAAAGTGGCTAACGAGTCTCCTGTTCGTTCTGATGATGTGAAGCTGTGTGTGTGTGTGTGTGTGTGTGTTTAATGCACATGTTCTCCTGTGTACGATGTGTTTTTGTGCCCAACACGTGTTCATAAAGCTGTCACTCATCTGAGCGGGGTGTTGGAGAAGAAAAGCCCAGCTGTGACTGCTTAGCACTGGTGTGTGTGTGTGTGTGTGTATATTAAACAAATGCAGCCACCTGATTGGCCGAGGCTTTTTTCTGTTATTTCACATGCAGATTTGGACCAAATGGCTTCAGTTTAATTCATCTTTCAGTCAAATTTATTGTTCTATCATGAGAGTATTGAATATTTAATGGAATCTTTTTTAATAAAGTCACATTTTTATGGCAAATTTCAGCTTGGGAGACGAGTTTTAGCAGAAAAAGTTGCTGACTTGTGGAAATAATGTGATTCAAATGGAGAATTTAAACCCCCTCCTCTCAGGGATGGCTCATATTAGTAGAGCTCTATGAAACCTATTATCATTTTTTCCAGTCTATTTCCCCCCAAATAGTGTTTTTTTTATTTATTTCCCACTCGAAAAATATATATATATATTTCAGGGAATAAAAAATGGATTTGTAGAAATCCATTGCTTGTAGTTTGAAGGTCAATACGGATTTGCAATGTGAGTACAGTCCAGATTTTTTCCAATTTCTGTTTATCTAATAGGAAACTGTAATAAACTTAATTATTTGATAATTTCTGATTTTCTTGAGAATCTTGAGGTCTAAACTTTGACACAGATCTTGAGGAAAGTGAGTTCACAAACTAAAAAAAAATTTCAAATTGGCTGATTAATCAGTCAAGGTACGATGTTTCCGATCAACAGCTGATTTTCAGGTGCATCTCTAAAGGTTGAATATGGAACACCAAAGCGACATCTAGTGTGTGGAGGTTGTAGTTGCAACAACAGAAAAAGGTTTCCAGCTGTCGGGATGCCAGGTTCTCTGCCGATACGTGACGTGACCAACCAGCACTGTGTCCAGTGACGACCTAAACTCACTCTGGTTTTAGATCTTTTATGGTCGCTCCTCTTCTGAGAAGGATAACGACGTCTTCTGGGCTCAGAAGCAGCTGCTTGACTTGCCGAGTCCGCCATTTTCCTCAGTGCCAGCCACGCTGTACTGAGCGGATTGTTTATCGTATTTGGCAACCGGCAATGCTGCCCTCTAGTGGCTGGTAGATGCAAATATAAACCCAGTGTTGTGCCCGTCAAAATAAATATTTGATTATTTTTAAATAAAATATTGCTTTTTATTAAATTGTTCCATATTCAACGTTAAAACTTTATAAATAAAGAGAATTATAAATAAATAAATGGGAAAACAATGGAAAATAGATTCAAATGAATGGGATTTGATCAGCCATAGTTTTGTGAAACTATAAATGTTTCTGTTCTTTTTGTGTTGGGTTATTTTAGAACATGCAATTTTTATTAGGTAAACATGTTTTTATCAGAATCAAAATGTCAAAGCATTCAATTTATTTTCCACCACAGGAAAAAATCTCAGCCTCCCTTTGTGAAAGTTGTGACTAAGAGAGAGTATTTATGACTCTGCTACTTTATAACTTATTGAGCTTTTATCAGAAAAGGTTGAATGCATCATCCCAGGTTGAGTCACTGCCTCAAGCAGAAGAGCTTAGACATCTCGGGTGACATGTTGACGGCGGATCGGGGTTTCATTTTTCAGAAATGGAGTGTTGCTCTGGTTTGTTGTGGTACAGAAGGAAGGAGCCGAGCCAAAAGGGTCCATTTTTCAACACTGGACTATGAAATTATTCGGATGCTGCCCCCTAATGGGGTATTCGACGGACTCCTCATGCGGGGGGAGGGGGGAGCGGCGTCTTGACCAATCACAGGCTTGTGGTCTCCGTTGCTTTCAATGGACATTTAGAAAATCGGGCTCTACTCCGTCCATCCTTGCGTGCCTGTTAGCAACAACAGATAATGGCGTTGAACGTATCCGCATCTCGGTTATTACTGAACAATCTACGGTTTTCACACTTTATTTTACCAGCTGCAGCCTCTGTGAGTGTAAGAGACAGAGGAGACGGAGAGGGCAGGGACAGTCGAGGAAACGTTTCAGCGAGCTGAGGAGAAGAGGCCCGCTGCAGGCTTCCAGCAGCTACACATTAGGAACGACGATATGTAAACAACAATTGTAATTTTGGGGAACAACCTTTCAGTAAATTTTCTTCAGCTACAAGAAAAATACGTGGCCTTGCTTTAGCTAGCTCTATGGGCTAAAATGTAATAACCTTTTTATAAACTTGCAGTAGTTATTCCAGCAGAAACTTTCTTCTTTAGAGAATTAAAAGTTAAATTTTATGATTTATTTATTGGGCGTACATCTGCTGCACAAAGCCGGAGTCCCTTTTGATCCAAAGTCTGTGAGATTGTAAACAGAAGCAGACAAAACAGCATGTGTTGTGTGATTAAGCAGGTTGATTTAGTTCTGGATGCTACCTGAGCGCCGGAGCTGGAGCGCTAACCTCCCCGGCTCAGGTAGCACAGGTTGAGTGAGCCTTTGAGGCGAAGAGATTCACATCCGACATGGCTGCCTGAGCCATGAGAACAGCTCCATGAATTATGAAAGGGCACAAGCCCATTGCTGGGAAGAGATGGAAGCAGAGATAACAACACTGTAGATAGAGAGATAGTGTAGAGCAAGAAAACGGGAAAAAAGATGCACTGGCACAGTGATAAAGCCTGTGTGTGTGCTGGAGTGAGAGTGTTTGTTTTGGAGTGAGAAACGGAGTGTGTGTTGGTGTGTGTGTGTGTGCGTGTGTGTGTGTGTGCCTGTCTTTGTGCAAAACTGTGTGTGTGTGTATGGCAGTAATATTGCACCAAATCCACCCAGCTGTGTGACAAATAGCCAAGTGTGCCATTGGCGTTGAGCTCATCAGTAGACCCAAAAATGCAACATTTACACACACACACACACACGCACACACACACACACACACACACACACACACACACACACACACACACACACACACACACACACACACATGCATCATAACTTCCAGCAGGCAGGCTTTGTTCCAGCGTCTTCAAACAGTTTTCACTGTGGAGGTGTGACAGCACGCCAGGCAGGGATCTGCTGCCCACCACTTCTAAACCCCAGCAGAAAAAAATAAAATAAAATAAAAATAAATAAAAAGCAGAGATGGGGACTTTTTTCCTCTTCTTTTGCACCAATTATCTAATGTGTGATCTGGGAGGCTGGCTGCCTGTCATGCCCAGACTCTGTTTTTTTCTGTCTTTTAATCTTTCTAGTAATCTTTCTTGCCTCCGCTGAGCCGGTGTCACAGCGGTGAACTCCCAAGACAAGGCAATTCCATTAGGAGATGGCATGAGGCGGCATTCATTAATGGCCCTTTCCCCAGATGCCGGGCTTCACGCGGAATGAAGGCATTCAGATTTTTTTTGATTCATCAAAATAATGCATTGGGCCTCATCTCAAAGTTGCTCCAATGGAGAACCGTTGTGTGTCTTAACCCCCCGTCAGAGCCGGCTCATTATACAAAACTCAGCAGCTCGCTGGAATCAGATTTTTACACGCACACAGGGAGAAACTTACCATTTCATGCCCACTACACACCAGTACTCCCAGCATCCCTCCGTGTTGCTGATTTCATGCTGCTGCAGCAGCTGTGGTGCTCATCATCATCATGGAGGAAATGAACCTGCTGCAGGATTTGTTGCTTTTACCAGAACACTCTTCTCTCCTGTTTTCAGGTAAATAATCACTTATAGTACGTACCTGCAACTCTCACAATATATAGCCTTGGGAGACTAAGGCCTTGTCCACACGTAGCCGGATTTTATTCAAAAACAAATATCCGCCCTCCCAAATAATAGCGTCCACATCAACTTGTTTTTTGAAAACACTCCATCCACATGTAACTGCATACGTGCATTGTTAAGCACATTCATAGGCATACCAGGCCTGTAGGGGGCAGTAGTTCCCCGAATAATTTCGTCTTCCTGCTCAACTTCAACAAAACATGAAACATGGCGCCTAGCTTGCTTATTTGGACCGATAAGGAGCTCTTAAATGTAATTTTGGAGTATAACCCCTGCTTTTCACCATAAGTGAAAGCATCGAGAAACGGCCGCGAAACGTACTATGTGGCAATTAGCCGCCGTTATAGTGGACAGGGTCCTTTCCACTGGCAGCTATGTGTAACGTTTTGGACGCGTCCCAGAAAAAACAGGACGCTATCATCACGTCAAACTCCGCAGTTTAGATCGGGACAGACAGGAAGTCAAACGTGAAGGCAGTGTGAAACATCCGGAAACTTCCAAAATAAAAGGCACGTGCAGTATGTCATTTCCTGTGAAACCCCCGTAGCCGATGTAAACAAAGCAGAAAATAAACCACAGACCTTTTTGGATACATGTAACTGTCTTTCTCCTTCCTTGTCATTGTGTGGACTTCTGAAATCATGTGTGGTGTTGCAATTCTCCCGTGATTTTGTGACCTCGCGGGATCAGCTGTATGGAACGCTTTCGCTCCTGTTTCACGTCAGAATCGCTGCCGGTTGGGAATGAGCTCACGGGTAAAACGGCGCTATTACGTTGCGCGCTGCTTTCATGTCCTGTGGAAAGCCGGGGTTAAGTCAGCAAGCGTCAAAAAGCGCTTGGACGATTGATAACGCGAGCACAGCTCTGAGGGCATCCATGTTGTAGCGTAAACACAGGTCGCACATGGGCCGTTAGCATTTTTGTCGCAGATAGTGACATTGTGAAACATAAACCTCTGGTTATTTCTGTCCACACAGAAACGCTTAAAAAGGAGAAAACTCAAATCTTCACTTTGGCTGGAGTTTTTAAAAAGATTTGTTTTTGTTGCGGAAATCTGCGTTTTTGTGTGGATGACAGGCTGAAAAAATATCTTCATCTTGGGAGATACTTGGCTATGTGTGGACAAAAAAAAAAAAAAAAAATATATATATATATATATATATATATATATAGCAGCCCAAGGAGAGAGGCCGTGCAGGTGAACGGATAAAGAGAAAATCACGGAGGAGAGTGAGAAAACCACGTGCAGCAGCCAGTCAATTATTCAGAAGAGAAAGGTCTGTTGTATCCTGGGAGCTGCTTTGAGCGTGTCTGCCTGGCATCACCTGCTAATGGACCACAGATTGACATGCTACCTGAGCACTCTTCTCACCCCCCACCCCCGTAGTGGCTCCCCTCTCCTCTACAGGCTCTTATCAGTACTCTCTGGTGGAACATGTAAATAATTACTTCATGACCACTCTGCCGTGTAAGCCGGAGGGTTGTTTGCGGAAAGATAAAGGGGGTATTTTAAAGGGTGATGGATTATTTTAAGAAAATGTCTGAATCATTTAAGGAGGTCTGTTAGGAAGTGTTCGAGCAAGTGTGGATTTGTCTATTTGGCGTCACACAGAGGGGTTTTTTTTGGGTTGGAATATACCCAAAAGGGAATATATTTAATATTGTCGGCTGAATTTAGGATTAAAATCAGAAAATATAGTTATTGGATAATATTCTTTTAATGAAAACTTTTACATACCATGCACATTTTATACATCAATTTCTTCAACTACTTCTCTTATTAAAAATATCAAAATATGACAGATCTGAGGTAATTTGAGATATTTATTTAGTTTGGCACAACTGATCTAACCTAAATTGAAGTAGTTGTCATATTTTGCACAGAAAATGTTTAAAGTATGCCTGACAGGAGATATGTGATGTTAGTTGCCTAAAATTATTTTCTTTTTAACCCAATATAGGATTAGAGAATCCTTGGCTTTAGATCCCGGACAAGCCCCCAAAAATGTAAACACTTTCAGTAACTACTATAGTACAGTTTGGTTCTACCTTGTTGATCCTCCTCTCTGGTTTTTTTAATCCCAGGAGAGGGTTGATAGGTCACTCCTTAACACTGTCACAGCTAAACTTCAACAAGCGACTCTGTGACCCTGGTTTCAGTGGTTATGATCTAAAAGACATCTAGACATATGGCATTCTGTAAGAATTTAAGAGGCCCAGGGTTCAAATCCCAGACGAGCCCCCATGTTTTTATTTTTTGCTCTGAATAGGTGTGGCTAAAATATAACATGAAACGTTCCATCTTTCTCTTATGATTTGGATTTGACTACATAAAGATTTCTTTACAAATGAAAGAATTAAAATTTTCCCCAAGCTGGACAAAAATTATAATAAAAAAGGAAATTAACGGTCAAGCAAAGCAATAAAAACGGTAACAAAACAGAATTTTACTTGCATTAATGTACATGATTATAACAGTTAAAGTGGCCGTTGTAATGCCAAATTATCAGGGAATGTCTTCGTTTTGTTTCGAGACAACTCAAAAGACACATTTGTGATCATGTTTGGTGCAGTGGAGCTTTGTACCTACAGGAAACTTTGCAGCTTGAAGATGAAAGACCTGATTATTCCGATTCCATTAGGCTGACTTTGGTCCCGTCTAAATATGACCCAGAAGTATTTCCTTCATCTTTCATTCTCCCTTCCCACTTCTCTCCTTTTCCTGCTCTCTTCTCTTTGTTCTCCTTCCTAGTTTTTTGTACTCACTAGTAATATGTGTGCCAGCCCTGAATGGGGGCTTAAAGTTTTTGATTGAAGTTTTTGGAAGATGAACTCCCTGCAGTGGATGACTTCCTGAGAGCAGCCAAGCCCCCTCACACGCTGAACTTCAAAGCTGGCATACTTAAGTTAATAAAGATAACATGAGTGCCACTGTTGTTTTGTATCACAAGCCCCTCTGTGGGTTCGCCTTTGCATTATTTTATTTGTACTCTGTCTCTGATATCTAATTTGCTGTAAATTGCCTTTATGTGCAGGAATACTTGGTAAACCCTCTAAGGTTTTTTCTTTGCAGCCTGTGCATTTTGCAAACATTAGACAGTTGGAGTTTGGCGAGATAAGCACTTTGTTTTTGGGCTCAGGACAGGTGGGTCAGCACAGGTTCCTTGGCTCCATTGTTGAGGATGTGCACTGTGAAGAATTGATCTTGATGGGACTGTCTATTAACTGTCACAGCCTCTTTTTTTCTATCTCACTTTTTGTTTACTCTGCCAGCCATTTTGGCTTTCATTCCATCTTAAGTCAGCACCTTGTACTCTGAGCTTTTAGTTTCCTGTAAAGAAATTTGAAAGGATTAATTATCAATGGCAAAATGCTGGCGTTAGGACCAGAAGCAGGATACACTTTGCATCAGATGCCACAATGTGCTGACACATCTACCCTAATCTTTTAGAAATGTGTATGCAAACACCTTTTTACTTAAGGCAGGTGGATTAGTAGCAGCTCAAAACGTGATAAATTCAATCTTTTTGAAAATTGTTGACATTAAATGGCTATATTGGCCATCTTGATTAACTGTTTTTGTAAAAGTTTAATACAATTTTATTCTCCCCCTCCTCTCTCTGGAGAAATGATTTATGTCCAACAGAATTGATAAGATAATGACTAATCTGAATACATCCATGATTATTTTGGTGCTCTTGTTTTAACCCTTTAAAGAGTAAGTCACCCCCATACCAGTCCTTGTTATTTTTATTTTCACATTATTACCATTACCTTTTATAATAACTCATATTTCCCAAAACAAATAATCGCATTCCATGATTATTTTTGTTGAATTCTATGGTTATTTACAAGAAGAAAAATCACCAGTAGCACCAAAATGTAGACAGACTAGCTTAAAATTCTGAATATTATTGCTAAAATAATTGTGTAATGTGAAAATATGTTCAGTGTAAAAATTTTAAAAAATGAATTACATGAAACACTGTGAATTTTTGAAGATGGGAGCTATCTTGGCTTCGATCTTGGCTGCACTCTGACTAGCCATTAGCTCATCAATCCTTTTAGGTGTAAACTCTGTTTCTCCAAACAGAGGCTGATCAGGAAGTTATCTACAGCAAGTAGGCCCAATTTTTAGAACATTTACACACTTTAAAATAGGAGAAGTGTCTATTTAACTGATATTTCAGAAATCCTTGAAAAATCTCTTTTGACAATTTAAAACAAAAGGAGAGAGACGTGTTTGTGATAGAGCCTCTATACGTGAAAGATGTTGAACTATTATGTAAGATAGTATTTAGTTTGAATGCAGTATGCATTCAAACTATTGTTTTCCTGTTTCTCTTTATTATTAGTTTGAATGCAGTATGCATTCAAACTATTGTTTTCCTGTTTCTCTTTATTATTCTTCTTCTTCTTCTTATAACCTCTGCTTCCGTACGTTTTTTGAACTGTATCTCCTCCTACAGTTTTTCAGCTATTTCAGCAAGTTTGGTATCAAACCGTTCAGCTCGTTCAGCTCTTTCCGGCTATATCTCTTGGTATTGATATCTTCAACCGTTTCCTATTTATTCAGCTTTTTCTGCCATTTTTCAGCCCATTGAAATGAATGGAAAAGGCTTAAAATCGCTCAATTTTGAACAAAATCGTTCATCTTTTTGACCTCTTACTTGCCAGGGTTAACTTCAACCTAGAGACTTCATTCAACTTTTAACAAACTCAAAAGAAGTTCAACTATTTCAAATTTTTTCAGCTTCTTGATATCTTTTACGGTTTTTCTACAATCACAGGTTAAACTTGAGGTACGATTTTGGAAAGTTCAGGAACGTCTCCTCCTCCCCCCATTCAAAAGAATAGGGCCAAAAACAGACTTTGCTCGACTTCAGGCCGTGTCCTGAGAGAACCGTAGAACCGAGGGAAATGAAACTTGCGCTGGATGAAAGCTGACGGATTTTCCTCCGTTTTGAGCTATAATTTATGGACGTACTCCAAAAATTGTGGTCGTAGCGTTAACTAGTTTGGAAAGGTTTTAAAATATTTCTCCTCCCAGCAGCTGGGCTGTGCTGTCCCAAATATGGTCATTCCTTTCCCACTGTGACTGACAGCTTCAGATTCAAATCCCGAAGGGGAAATTCTGCTACGACCACATCTTTTGGGGTAGACGCGTAATTTTCTCAAAAACAGTAGGTTTTTTTGTCTGCTTCGATGGGATGGTCTCGATTTTGCTGTAGCTGCCACGGTTTTTGCGCTATGAGGCTCAGAAGGAGGAGTCAGCCAGATTTTCTCCCATTGGCAGCCATTCAATTTTTTCTCAGCTCAGGTGCTTCGATCGCTCTCCGAGAGCTAAACTGTACTCGTCATATCTCCTACAATATTAAAGATAGGCACACAAAAATTCACACAGAGCACCATCAAAGCCTTCGGCCGCTGACGGTTTTGGAATTTTTCGAACCGGTGCAATAGTTTTCGAATGGTGATGCGAGGTTCGAGGCGTGCAATTTGATGTTTGGAGCTTCAGATCTGGAGAACGGCAGATTCAGATGATTTTCTCTAAACAAAAATCTGCTACGACCACATTTTTTTGAGTACACTCATCAATTACTCAAAAACAGTAGTTTTACTCGTCCGCTTCGATGGGATGTCTTCGTTTTAGCTGTATCTGTCACGGTTCTTGAGTTACAAGCGTCAGAAGGAGGATTCAGCCACATTTTCCTCCCATAAAAAACAGGCATTTTCTGCTCTGTTCTAAGTCAGACAGCTGAAATTGTCTCCTCATATCTCCTACACAATTCGACGTAGCCACACAAAAATTCACACAGAGCACCATCGAAGCCTTCTGATGCTGACGCTTTTGGAATTTTTCTAATCGGTGCAATACTTTTCGAATGGTGATGAGAGGTTGGAGGCCTTTGAAGCTGCAGATCAAAGTTTTCTGCAGTCTCCCGTGACTTTCTCTAAACAAAAATCTGCCACGACCACATCTTTTAGAATTTATTCATCATTTTTCCAAAAACAGTAGATTTGTTTGTCAGGTTCGATGGGATGTCTTTAGTTTAGCTGTATCTGTCACGGTTTGGGCGCTACGAGCCTCAGAAGGAGGAGTGAGCCAGATTTTCTCCCACTGATCAGCTGCTGTCTCCGATGCCTTTCTCTAAAGAAAAATCTGCCACGACCACATCTTTTAGAGTTCATGCGTGATTGTTTTTAAAAACAGAAGGTTTTTTTGTCAGCTTCGATAGGATGTCTTTGTTTTAGCTGTAGCTGTCACGGTTCTTGAGTTACAAGCATCTGAAAGAGGATTCAGCCACATTTTCCTCCCATAAAAAACAGGCATTTTCTGCTCCAGACAGTAGAAATGATCTCATCATTTCTCCTACAAATATTCTAGGTAGGCACACAAAAAATTAAATACAGCACCACCAAAGCCTTCTGATGCTGACGCTTTTGGAATTTTTCAAATCGATGCTATACTTTTCGAATGGTGATGAGACGTTTCAAGCCTTCGATTTCACATCTGAAGCACAGATCCAAAGCCTCCCTGCCTGCATCTACCAGCACTCCACCAGTGGTGTGATAATGGAGCTTTCTGATTGGCTGTCTGACAGTGGATATAAGGACTCTATCAGTCTGTCTGCTTGTTTCAGCAAACCAGAATCAGAACCAGCATCTGGTCTAAGACCAGAACCAGGATCAGAACCATGACCCAGAATCAATACTCTCTCTCTCTCTCTCTCTCTCTCTCTCTCTCTCTCTCTCTCTCTCTCTCTCTCTCTCTCTCTCTC